>CM077208.1:12122692-12722692 GCA_039654625.1 Rhinogobio ventralis | reverse complement strand
CCTAAAAGCTGGCAACCCTGACAATGGCATTGATAATTTACCTTTAATGAAGTAAACATTATATTGATAGGTGTCAGTATACAATCCAAAATGTACTTATCTATAAGATATAGTTATGATATAGTTATATATAATATGCTGATAGTTACGCCACTGTGTATGACTCTCAAAATGTCCTATACATTCAAAAGACCACATAAAAGGCCCAAAAAGTGTATAGACAGATAAAAAATTCAAAAGTAAATCTTTTTCTATAACTTATCAAAGCATCCAGATATGAGGTCAAATCTCCCCAGTTTATTTATTTATTTATTTTAATTCCTTTCTTGCGCATCCTTTTGAGATATCAATTATAATACATTTTAATAAAACACAAGGCCTACATTATAAAATTCAGAAGAGTATGTATTTTAACATCTCTGTTGTTCTCCGGTTGTCAGTTAGTCAGAATGACAGTTCTTGCGTGAACGTCATTTCATACCCAAGTCAACGCATTATTCTTTCCTTTTTGTATTAGTGTTTAAAATATTTAATTATAATTAATTTATATCTTGATTAATTTATTTTTACTGGGCAACCAGGGTAGGCTATGACAGCCGTCATCCTGCCATACCCAGCTGATGCAAAGTGTATGTGAATTTATATCTACACAGAAGAAAGCCCTGTCTAGGCTCTGCCCCAGTACGGGTTGTGTCGAGCCATTGGTTAGTCTGGTTGTTTGATGAATAAAAGATGAAATGTAGCTGCAATACAGGTGTTAAAGGGATAATTCACCCAAAAATGAAAATGAGCCCATGATTTACTCACCCTCAAGTCATCCTAGGTGTATATGACATTCTTCTTTCAGACGAATAAAATTGGAGTTATATTAAAAAAGTCCTGGCTAATCCAAGCTTTATAATGGCAGTAATTGTTGCTCTGTTGTTGAAGTCCATAAAAAATGCATCTGTTCGTCAAAGAACATGCTCCACACGGCTCTGGGGGGTTAATAAAGGCCTTCTGAAGCGAATCGATGCGTTTGTGTAAGAAAAATATCCATATTTAAAAAGTTTCAGCCGATCGCCTTCTGTATTCAATTTATGGAAAAAGTGTTGGAAGTGCCTCTGCGGTTCAAAACGCTTACACTACCAGGTACGCTCATCAGACATAGCGTAAGCATCTTGAACTGCAACAAGGCACTTTCAACACTTTTCCATGGAAGGCGATCGGCCGGAACTTTACTTTATAAAGTTTTAAATATGGATATTTTTCTTACACAAATGCATTGATTCGATTCAGAAGGCCTTTATTAACCCCCGGAGCCGTGTAGAGCACGTTATTTGATGGACAAATGCATTTTTTATGGACTTCAAAAACAGAGCAACAATTACTGCAATTATAAACCTTGGATTAGCCAGGACTTTTTTAATATACAATTAGTATATTTAATATACAATTATATTTTATTCGTCTGAAAGAAGAATGTCATATACACCTAGGATGGCTTGAGGGTGAGTAAATCATGGGCTAATTTTCATTTTTGAGTGAACTATACCTTTAAGAAGCCATACAGCTGTAGCAGTGGAGGACTTTTATTCTGCTGTGCGGAACTGAGGAAGAACTGATGACGGAACAGTTTGATCTTTGGCTGACCAATCAGCAGAAAGGGGCGTATAATTGCCGCCCACGTCTAGAAATCGAATATTCAAGTGTTTATTCATTTTTCTACCTCTGAAAGAGAAAACAAAAAATCAAGCTGAATTCTTGTTTTTCGTTTTGTTTAAAAAAAAAAAAACAAATAAAAAAAAAAAAAACGAAAAAGGAGCATTGTTTCTATAAGGAAAATCAAATGGCCAAAAGATACACGGACCCATCATGTACAAACGTAACCGGAAACTAACTAGAAGTGGGGAAAAGAAACAAAGAAAACAGAAAACAGAGCAAAACCAACTCATAGTAAAACACAGATAAAACAGGACATAACCCGGACAATTACATACAATTTCACTCACCTAATACTTGAATTTAAAGTGCCCTTATGCTTTTTTAAAGTTTCCTAATTTAATTTTGGAGGTCTCCAACAACAGGTTTACATGCATCAAAGGTCAAAAAACTGTTTCGTTTTCTCATAATATACATTGCACATCACCACATTGTTTAATGATTTTCAAAAGACTCAATGGATGAATCAGTGGCCGTTTCTCAATGGGCCTCATTTATCAATCTTATGATGGGTACACACTAAAAGATAATCTGGGCGGTTTTGGGCCGATTTCTCCCCTTCCAACAATCCTAGGTAAAGTCCCGATTACCTTAATGGTTCTACAGATTATCTTATCAGATTTTCCTATGGTGTGAGGTGTGTTAAGGGTGACTGAATTTGCTCAAAAAAACATCGGAGGCACCCCGATCGCGAATTGTAAATATTCAACATGTTGAATATTTACAATCTGAAATCCTTTTGTGTAGGGGGAACCCCGAGGACACAAGCGTGCGCGCTCTGGAGATTATCACGTGAAACGAAACAATACCCAATCAGAAAGCAAGCTGACGGAAGACTCACCTCCAGCTCACACTGTAACATGTAAAGTCCATCTTCACACTGTCTCCATGACTTCATCTAAACATTTTCCTTTTTCCATCCACGCAAAGTTTCTGTAATAAGCATTCCTTTTCAGTATTCCCTTTCAAATTTCCTAATTGACTGACGGAATGGGGGTTTCGCTTAGAAGCCAATCGCCTTTGAGTTCTACAAAGCGAGCCAATGGCATGACAATGCCATGGGTCTGCGGAATTTACATAGCAAACTCCGGGAGGAGGAGTCCAGAGGAGACTCCGTCCCCTGTCAAGAGTCCAGAGGGGACTCCGTCCCCTGTCAAGAGTCCGGAGAGGACCAGACTGTATCCCAACCCAGCGCTCTGCAGTTAGCACAAGCCAGCTACCAGTCTGTATCCCAGCCCAGTGACCTGCTGTCAGCACAAGCCAACTACCAGTCTGTGTCCCAGCCCAGTGGCCTGTTGTCTGCACAGACCTGTGACCAGCCTGTGCCACCCAGGCCACCTGACCAGCCTGTGCCACCCAAGCCACCTGACCAGCCTGTGCCACCCAAGCCACCTGAACAGCCTGTGCCACCCAAGCCACCTGACCAGCTCTGTCCTGGACACCCGATCCGCCCCAGGCCCCATCCTGCTTCCACTTTCCGCTCCTGACCCTCCATCCCTCCCCCTGTTCCACTGTCACTTCAACTCCCTCCGGGACTGGTTCTGGAGCGTCTGGAAGCCGCTCCTTTGAGGGGGGGTTATGTCATATCTGCTTCTGTGTCTTGCGCTCTGTGGGACTTTTATGTTGTAGTTTCTCTGTGTTCTTTTCTGTGTCCTGTTTCCTGTGGAGTTTTTGTAGTTCTTTGTAGTATTTCATGTTGATTAGTCTCCCCAGGTGTTTCCCATTTACCACACCCCTTGTTATCTCGTTAAGCTAGTCTTCCCTGTGTATTTATAGTCCTTGTTTTCTCTTTTTCTCTGTATGCTGTTCCCTGTTCTCTGTTTTGGTTATTTTGTTCCTGATTCATGTTTTGATTGTTTATTTTCATTAAATTTCCCTGCATTTGGATCCTCATCTCTGCCTGCCGTCTTGTTTTTTCCCTTGTGTTCCGTGACAATAGTGGCATTCATTATAAACAACATACAAACATCAAGCCAAAATTAATATAAATATAAAGAAAACTACAATGCGTTAGTGTCACTAAAATGAGCCTAGCCTATACAAGGCTACTTGTCGCATAGCTTTTTTTATTTCATTAATCTGTTAATTATTTAAGTGAAAGATTTTTTTGCAGTCCTATTTATTTTATTCCTTTTATACTTTATTTCTGTTTTTCTCTGTTCACAGAAGCGCTGCAGGTGCGTGATGTGTGAGAATCCTCGTGTTCTGTCGTGTTGCGCATGTAAATTTAAAGCCCTTGAAAAAAATGGGTCACAGACACCCATCTAAAGTTGAGACGTGCTCGTCCAGCAACATACCAATATAACTTCGCCACAGTGTTTATGGGGATTACAAAGTTACGTCACTGGAACGTAATTGGTACGTTGCTGCAACTAATATGGTCCATTGAGGTTACGTCCTCACAACGTGCCAGTTTGGTCGTTGAGACGTGCTCGTCACGTTCCAGTAACGTATATGGCGTTTAAATAGTGTCAAATCTCGCACACATAAAACAAAGAAACAATCCTCGCGAGGGAGCATTTCTGCACCTCGAGCGCACAGAACATTATCCACATGCAAAAATGCGCTCTCGCGAGAACGGCGCTGAGTAGTGCTCGCTTGACCCTCTCTACGCCCTCTCAACTGCTCAACCTGTTCGCTTGTCAAGTTGACTTTTGAGACTTTGGAGGCGGGAATCAAATGTCAGATGTCTCTGCTCGTGTGATTGGTCAACACCAATACATATTTGTATTACATTTTTACAATTTACACATTTAAGCCGTTCTTTTAAAAACATCACGGCGTACACTATCTGTCTTCAATGATTAAATGATTTTCATAAAAGATTGCTGTCTGGCTATCTGAGAATTACGTATGGATAATAGGTTTTGGGATCATTACTTATTTGGTAGTATAGACAGCGGTAGACAGCACACAACTAGATAAAAAAGTTCGTAGACAACGTTTGTAACAGTCATGTGCCTCAACAAGTAAAGTCATAACATAATAATACCTCTGCAAATCGTTAGCTAATGATTAATTAAAGCAGACAACTGAAAATTTAAATGCATGGCTTTGACCCATTGTGGTAATTAACATATGAATTTACACTATTAGTTAATATAATATGTTATTAGGGAATTAATACAATATGACACATTTAACTAATAACAATTTAATGATTACTTAATCTATTAATCATATATAATCTTCATTAGTTGCTGATGCAGTAATCATTAATAAATGGTTTAGTTCTTCATGAGTCATACATTAACTCATGATTATCTGTGCATTAGTTAAGCATGAATTAATGCATAATAGTGCACCCGTATTGTAAAGTGTTACCCGTACGCAGAGGCGGATTAAGGTGGTCAGGGGCCCCTAGGCTGCTCTTTCTGTAAGAAAGAGCAGCCCCCCTAATCATTATGCTTTTCTGGAAAAATGTATTTAGTGCCATACATGGTCCACACGCAAATATGGTAAACTGTCATATACACACACATATTGAGACAGCCATTACTACAGTGTTTCCTCTACATTCCTTCAAGTGGTCGACCACCACAGTACAAAAATTACCACCACACCACATAGGTAAAACGAGAAATTAAACATTACAAACAAAACACAAATAGGAACAAGCACAAGGCCCAGTGCTTAGAAGCAGCCCTTCAATAACAGAGATGGTGGAAAGATATTACCCTCTGCCACCACAGCCACAAAACAAAGGAAATATGTAACTATAAACAGCAAAGCAACAGAATTCCCTACATTCACAGTTCAACTGCAAGCTGGTTTAGCTTTATAAACCAACAGGTAGGCTACAGCATCTGCATTAGTGCAGAACACCGTTTTACTGAGGTACAAACCACTGTGCAATACACTAAACTGTGTATAAAACAAAGTCATAATAAAAACCGTCGGGCCGAATGGTTCTTAGAATGGTAAGGAACGGTTCCAGTTGTGTTTCCACTTGAGCCTGGTACGGCACTATTACAAACCGTTCTCGGCCCGGAATTCTCGGCACGGTTAGTTAGAACCGTGCAGTGACGTCGCCACTCAGGATTTGTCACGTAGTTGCCTGGCTACCAGTTTCTCTGTAGCTGGCTAAGCGCGCTATTTGAGCGACGTAATACAGATTAATAATTAAATGAAAATAAATACCTGATCGCCCTCCATAACGCGAAAAAAAAATAGAACCAGCCTTAAAGAGCAGATTCTAGCTGGCAGCCCTCCTGCTGTGGATCTTGTCCTCGACTGGATGAAGATTCAGCAGCCTTGAAGTATCCAGTCAATTTAGGGATATTTTTTTCTGTATATCTTGGTTACGTTGTTGTTTTTTACCTTTGTATTTTCCGTTGTTGTGCTCCACTATCGTACTTTCTTTCGGATATTTAGCGTCTTGCCCGTCTAGCAATAGCAGTGACGTAAATGAAAATGATTGACATGATTTGACCAGCCGCTGATTGGACAGATGTGACCCAAGTCACATCTATCCAATCACCTGCCTTTTTTGTGTTTCTTATGGGCCAATGAAGATCTTTTTTTTGTTCGCGCTGAAGTACATAAAAAAATAAACAAAAAAAGTCTGGCCAATCCGGGGCACTGTTTTTCAGTCGAGAATTTACTTGTTTAAAGCTCAAATCTGTGGTTTATTAATAAAGATAGCGGCTATTCGAAAATTTGATCTGCCGTTTTCTGAGTTGTGAGATCCAGGTGACCACCGGGCACTGAGTGCTCATGTGCCCCTCCGAGAGCAGCTTTTCCTCAGCTAGTCCTTCTGCCGTTTGCCGCTGGCTCTGATGTCTCTGTAGTGGTTAAACATGAGATGTGTAGATCTAACTGGTGATCTTTGGTCTCATGAATCTATAATTTGTTCCCTGGCAAATCGTTTTGTGGCGGAGGTGAGGATAAGGAGTAGATGATGGTGGGAAGAGGTGGGAGAGGGAGGCTGGGTGGAAGTACGGGACACTCTGGAGGTGCTGGTGACTTCACTGGACTCTGAACGGGAGACAAAGTCTTCTTTGGACTCTGGACGGGAGACAAAGTCTTCTAAGGACTGGAGACAGGAGATGGAGTCCTCTCTGGACTGGAGACAGGAGGCGGAGTCCACTCTGGACTGGAGACAGAAGGCAAAGTCCGCTCTGGACTCGGAACAGGAGCTGGAGCCTTCTCTGGACTCTGGTCACGGACTGGAGCCTTCTCTGGACTCTGGTTATGGGCTGGAGCCCTCTCTTGACACTTGTCGCGGGCTAGAGCCCTCACTTGACACTTGTCGTGGGCTGGAGCTCTCTTTGGACACTGGTCGCGGGCTGGAGCCCTCTCTTGACACTCGTCGTGGGCCGGAGCACTCACTGAACCCTGGACGGAGACAGGGGACATCACTGGGCTCTGGACGGAGACTCTGGACGGAGACAGGGGACGTCAATGGGCTCTGGACGGAGGCAGGAGACTGTTCTGTCCAGAAGTCTATGAGCCAGTCTTCTCCCACTGGGCTCTGGATGGGAATTGGAGACGTCACAGGACTCTGGATGGGGACAGGAGACATCATAGGCCCCTGGACGGAGACAGGGGACATCTCTGGGCTTTTGACGGAGACAGGGTGTGTTCTGGACTGGGACTCAACGCTCTCCAGACACCGACCGAGAGCTTCTCTCAAGCTCAGTCCTGTGGTGTCTGGGAGGTCCACTGGATGATGAAAATTTGCCCCGAACAGAAGCTTCAGTGTTTCATCGTCAAAAGGGCAGTTGCTGGCAAGATGGAAGAATTCCACCGCAAAGGTGGATAATTCGTGGCTCTTCTGAGCCACAGACGCAAACTTTGCAGTATAATTTTGGGTCCGGTCTTCTGTCACTGGTGTGTGTAGGCAGGAAGACAAAGACGGGCTGATACAATTCTCAAACAAAGTTTAATGTTGAAGGATTCTCAGGTGAGTAATACAGGCAGGATAGCAACACACTCTATACATCAACGAGACCGGACCAAGACCTCATACAGAGATAACCGGAGTAGACAGAGCAAGCTAAGTGACGCTATCAAGAACGCTGCTGTTTCATTAGCAGAGTACCGGACTTGTGTCCTCCCATCCTCGGGAGTTCGTTCTCCTGAGTCAAACTTGGCAAGTTTGAACTACCAAGGACAAAAGTCAGAAGTTCCCATACTTGGAATTGAGAATCCCTCCTTTCCGCGATCCTACTCTGCTCTGATTGGTCAGATGGCCCAGTCTGTTGTGATTGGTCTACCACGTACAGCGCAATGAAACTAATTGGAAGAACTAGTTATTCAACCCGAACCTTGAGCAGGATGTTTCTCAGTGATGCTACTCAGTTTGAGGTACATTATGAGATGTTTCAACTGTAATTCCTCACCATCAGCATTAGTAAGTGTGAGTCCATCAACGAACCTGTGTGTGTGTGTTTTTCTAATGTGTTGTGGTGTGGGAACTGTGTCAATAACAGCACATACGTTAGCCGAGCACTAACATGAATGACTGATGTAAGTTAACATTAAAGATTGCAAAACAAATCTTGCTTCATCCTTTATCTTTACTCAAAGTAGTAAGACTGACAGACAATCTGCATTAATAGACACATATCTAGGTAATACTGCAGTATTTAGCCAGAGTTAGCCGGTTAGACAGATACTTACACAATATGAAACACAATAAACACATTGTAGAGAACAGTGTCTTCTCGACATGATCCTATCCAGTATCCACAGGAATCAGCTACAGTGTTTGAGGTGGTTCAAGTTCTTCCTGGTGTCTGTGCCCGCAATAAGTGGACGGGCAATATACTAATGTTTCATCTTGACGTCACAACGAAGCGGCTTGCGGTTAGTTTGAAAAACGATTCGTTTAATTGACTCAGAGTCGACTCTTACTTTTGAGAGACAATAACTTTATATACGGTGCACTTTCAGATTTAAAACTTTGCAGGATGTTTTCATTCACTTATGTTACACACTACATGAAAGGTAATTTTCAAAAGTCCATAATAGGGGCTCTTTAAAAAGTCTAGCCTGCTTTTAAATATCTGTGTCTAGAAATTTAATGAAGATGATTGATGCATGTACAACTTAGGTGTAGTTCTTCCTTTATTTTTAATTTGCAACTGCTCAAATGGTATCTTGGTAAATTTCTCGGTGATAAAATATTCATTATCTCTACTCTCCATCGGTAGTTGCAAGATTATAGGAGCAGTTCAAAATAATGCCTCCCTTTACTACCTCCTTCCACCAACTACCAAATAACAAATCATGTGGCCCCACTTTATATTAGGTGGCCTTAACTACTATGTACTTACATCAAAAAAATAAGTACAATTTACTTATTGTGTCCATATTGTAATGCAAAACACTTTTGCTGATAGTGAGGTGGGATACGGGTAAAGTTAGGGACAGGTTGTGGTGGTATGGGTGAGTTTAAGGGTATGGTTAGGTGTAAGGGAAATGTCAACAGTGTAATTAAAAATGTAACTACAGAAATTAATTACAGATGTAATTACATGCAGGTAATTTTAGAAATGTAAGTACAATGTAAAAACATGTATGTATACAATAAGTGCATTGTATTAAATGATAAATTAAAATGTTAGTACATAGTAGTTAAGGCCACTTAATATAAAGTGGGTCCAATCATGTTTATGGCTGTGACCTAACTAAAGACTAATGTCCAGATTCAACTTTGTGTTTCAATAGGAAATGTATCAAAGAAAATAAAATGGTGTTTATCAGGCCAAGAATATCCCACACATTCTCATCCACCTTTTTTCCTGAACAACCAACCAAGTTTAAACTCAGAACCATTTGCCAGATAACTAACAGTGATAACTACTTCAGCAAAAGCAGCATAAATTAAGCCAGTAAAACGTAACTCAATGATCACACTTTACTAATGGTTTACAACATACTTTTTCAAGCAGCAACACATGCCAAGAACTTGCACAACATTGTTCAGCTTAAAATGGTTTGTTCAGATGACTCCATTTGGAAAGTTAGGTCAAAATTAGAAGACGTTTTAGACAACAACAACACAAACAAAAATCACTATCCAAGTAAGGTCAACAAAACAATGTGTAGAATGGATGTGTATTGTTCACAAAATAACTGACTGGCTCCTCCTACTAAAAAAACTCCTTATTCAAGCTACATTTTTAATAACACAGCATAGACAGTGGAGTCCAAATGTCGGGATTCAAAATATAATTTAAACTGGAAAGCAAAATCTAAATATTTTAAATATTTCAAAATTCTGCACTACTTTTAGATCACTAATCAAATAAGTATTTATGACACGAGTTTGTGAAAAGGTCTGATTCTTGCTACTATTGAAGAAAATAAAAAATCATGATGAATGTATTCATTTAGCAAAAATGCAAAAACAAACATTTTTTGCAGTGGTTGACTTTTGGACCCTCTCCTCCCACCTATATTTTTAAATGAGGATATCCAAGATGAGGACAAAAATAACTAAAAAAGTTCCATACCTGAGAATAGTACCAGTGAAAACATGGCTGTGGAGAAATTATGCATGTTTAATTAAAAAAATGATTTATACATTTGTTTAAAAAAGTATTAAAGTGCCATGTTAAATATTTAGTTTACCGTTAGGATCTCAAGACTTCTCAAGTCCTGTGTCTTGCTTGCCAGTTTCTGTTTGGTTTTATTGCAGCTCTCTTTATATACTGAAAAATGGGCGTGACTATTTTCTTTTAAATCACAAAACCTGCTTGGTAGGTGGCCTAATAGCTACTAGTATGGTTTTGTTTAACAGAAATTTAAAAAAAAAATTAGAAATAGAACTTAACATGAACAAACCTGTTAGACTACCTTATTATAAGTATAAAGTGAGTGACATGCTGTGAACTGAATATCATTTTTTCTGTTCAGCAGTTTTCCCATTCAATTTCTACACTAGCTTTATTTAACATCATTTAAATCAAACAAACTTGATAAAATACATATAAAAAACATGAGTTTTTAAAGGTACTCTACACATAGTAAGTTCTATTCATATTGTCGAACCATATTGCCTTAAAAAAAAAAACGGTTTATGGTGAAATGGTTCTTTATGCACTTTTTTTTTTTTTTTAACCCATACAAATTAAACCCGCTCATCCATGTCTTTATGGACCTTGTATAACCGGTCAGCTAATGCACAGCCAGCTATGCCAGTTATGACTTGTCTTTGTTGTGTAGTAATGTGTGGACACAGGTGCGGCACAACAGACGACAGTTCACTGGATCTTTTAATCTCTCCCTGATGAACATAGAAATAAGCAGCCTCTTTGAGTGAGACTGCCCTTTTTCTTTCTCTCTCATGAGATTACAATATCAAAAGGGCCAAATTAGCAATGAAAAACATGAACATGAGAAATTGAGAACATTTTAATTAGGGGATTTTAAGGCTTCGTGTTGGGGGGAAATAAATTAAGTGTGTAACAACTGCAATTTTGTCTTATTTCTTACCCTGTTTTGATGTAAAGTAAATGGAATTCGAGGAATTCACATCTCCAAAACACCTGGAATTGAACACCCCTACCTCAGAAGCAGTTTGCGCGTTGTTGGTTGCTTGGTAACAGACCTGACAGTTGATTACTGAACTAGATGGAGCGGTTTAAGATTTCCAAACTACAGATAAGATGAGATTTTGTAAGATAGGATAAGAATCCTAAATCAAGTTAAGATTTGCTTCTGTAATAAAATCCTAAATTAATTTATTATATCTTAAGTTAAGACCGAAGAAAGTTTCTGTAATACGCCCCCTGTCGATTAACCAGAACCTGGTATTAACTGTGTATTCAGTGAACTCTAAATTTTAAGGCAGCCAGGTTACTTTCCAGTACTTTCCAACAAGTACTTTCTTAATTTAAACCAACAATATTTTTTACAGTGTATAGTGTTTACAGTATTGTTTATGTACAGTACAACATCATACACTTATATCAAACAACATTCTGGATCCCATTTTAGGAGACTGTGGATTGTTTGAGAGACCAGTCTCAGGCTAGTCAGAACCCCCAGTCAGCAGCCAAAGATGGAGAAGATACAACTGAATGGTTTGCTAGTGTTCCACAGTCAACACCAGTAAAGCAAAAGTTCATCAAAACCGACACCAGACAGCTGGAAGTATGTCAGCCTAACCAAATTTTAGTCCTGACAAGTCCTGAACCAGCAAGACAACAAACACAGCAGTGTCTGGGACATACTATGCTTTCCCTCCCACATGGTCCTATCCATCAGTAAGTTCTCACACACTGTATATCTTTTGCCACTCAAATTGTAAATGGATTATAGTTCTGTTTGTAAATCTCATTTGAAATAATTTTGCACATGACTGCTGTGTAACTGAATAGTGTTACTCAAATCATTGCAACATCTTCCACCTTTTTTTGATATGTAGGATGAACTATCACAGACGGAACTAGAAAGTTTTGAGCTTAATGTCAGCATCCTTTCCTCAGGTCCTCCTTTAGACATAAAAGATATAGTTTTTGTTCTCAGAGTTCAAATCTGAGTACAATCCCATCTACAGAGGAAGAGAAGGAAGAAGTTCTATCTTGGAAGGAAAGAAAATGGCTGGTCAACGAGTCCCGTATGATGGAACTGTTTAGGACCTGTAATCAGTGTGGAGGACTAGTCTTGCAACACAGTACTGTGCATACAGTTGAAAACAATGCTTTCATTCAAACTTTTTCTTTGTGAAACATCTGAAATGCTTTTATAGTAACAAAGAATATAAGCTCAAAGAATATAAATGGCCAAATTATTAATATTTTGTATTTTTGGTAATAGCTGTTTACCATTTATATTGTATTTTTAGGCATGCCAAGATACAATGTAGTGTACCCAAAACAAACGAAAGATTGGGTAGCTAAAAAGACAACTAAAAAAACAACTCAAACATTCAGGGATGGTCTCATTGAAAACGTTCTTCAGCGGCGCATGGACCCCACTGTTGTATTTAAGGACCCTTCCTCGCAATTGTCACTTCCTGAACTGCCACAAAACATTGCAGCAAAGCCGAAGCCAGACAAGGATGAAGTTGTTGCTAAGCATACATCTAGATTTCACAAATAGTATTCTGTAAAATAAAACATTTTCTTTTTCTCTTTCTTTTTATTTCTTTCTACCAGATGACACAGATGACACCAATCTGTTTCCATTTGTTGGATGTGTTTTTATAATAAATGGTGTTGTATGTGTTTTTATAATAAATGGTGTTGTATGTGTTTTTATAATAAATGGTGTTGTATGTGTTTTATAATAAATGGTGTTGTATGTGTTTTATAATAAATTGTGTTGTATGTGTTTTATAATAAATGGTGTTGTATGTGTTTTTATAATAAATTATGTTGTATGTGTTTTTATAATAAATAGTGCATAAGTTAGAAGTGAACATTCTTTAGTACCCTACAATGAAATAGAATCAAAATATTAGAGAAAAAAATATTATTGAACTAAAATAGAGTACATTTGAATACAGAGTGCAAAAATGTTTTTATTTATACTTTTTTCCAAAATTATTATTATTATTTTTTAAATGCAATAGTAGAAACGATAAACAAAACAACATGACAGTGAGCATATGGCATTCTAGAGCAATTCATATGCTTCTTCGTCTTCTTTGAATCCGCAATAAATTCCAGATTTGGATGGGTATCTCTCTCAGATGGCTCTGACAAGGCATGACAGAATAACTTTTCTGTTCTGTCTTCCGAGTTTTTCACCTTTCAGCAACCATTCCAAAACAACACGGTATGCCACTAATCTGCACTGACTGTAAAACACAAGCGTTGAAAATTTAATTTTCAATAGCCGTGTCTAAATCTCAATTCTGACTCTTTCTCGCAGTTGCGACTTTATATCACAGGATTTTGACTTTATAACGTGTATTTGCAAATTTAAATTTGCAATTCTGAGGGGAAAAAAGAATTACCAGATAAAAAGCTGCATTTACCTTTTTTATTCAGTGGGGGAAACAAGCTTCCATAGTAACAATACCACACTGTTGTCACTATAAAGTAAATAGGCCTAAAATATTATACACACATTAGCATACTCGATGCTTACTCTACAGATAGGGAGCCACCCGGTCCTGCTGGCCTAGGTCTACTCTTCCAGTTTACTTTCGGTAAACGAAACATCACATCCAAAACACTGCGACTTAACAGAGGCGGAAAGTCTGGGTCATCAGTTAGGCATCTTTGTGAAGATGTGTTTTTTTTCCGACTGAAACGAGAACGTCCCATTCCATGCAGCACAGGCTCTATCCTTCTGTTGGCATTGTTTGGCATTGACCACATGAACACCACCAGGTCTCCTGTACACGCTGTGACAGCTTCTGTCTGTACCGCTGCCTCAGCCTCTTGCATCTCCCGAAGCTCGACTTCCGAGTACTCTGGTTCATACAAATACGACTGAGCATAGAAGTACATATCCTCCTCACCATCAAAGTCTTCAGACATAATTTGTTTCCTTAGGTTTGTGTAGAACTCATAGATAACTGTGTAGTGGTCTGTGAGGTGAATATTCCGGTTGTCATGACAACAGTGCGAGTTCTAGGAAACGCGAGTGGCGGATGACAGCTCACACGTACTCTCAGGAACGCGCACAGAGTATCAGTATCAGAGCTCAGTATTTTGACTGAATAATAAGGTTTCTTTCTCGCAAAACCTTATAGTATGCCTCCTGAACACTTTCCATATATGGCGCGCGTCTCACTGTATCATTACGTATCCTTTTTGTAAAGTTTTAGCTTGGTCGCTATTCATTACCATTAAATGGAGGAGCGCATGCAGGACTATTTTTTTTTATTTCTCCTTATGAGGTCCGAAAAGGATAGAAGGACATAGGGCACTGGAACAACAGCAGGGTGAGTAAAAGATGGCTTTATTTTCATTTTAGGGTGAACTATCCCTTTAAGACTATCCTTCTGCTTGCTATATCTTCCCTGAAGAGAATAGGAGATATTCAAGCACTGTCAGTGGCACCCTCATGCTTGGAATTTGCGCCCGGTATGGTTAAGGCCTTCCTACATGCTAGGCCGGGCTATATTCCGAAGGTTCCCACTAATACTGTAAGACCAGTTGTACTACAGGTCTTTTGTCCTCCTCCTTTTCAGGCATCAGACCAGGAAACACTTAATCTGCTGTGCCCGGTTCGGGCTCTAGATTCTTATGTCCACAGAGCTGCCCTGTGGAGAAGAACTGAACAGTTGTTTGTGTGTTTCCGGCCACCCTCGAGAGGGGGCCCAGCATCCAAGCAGAGAATGAGTGGGTGGTTGAGGCTATACTCCCTACATGCCCGTGATCGTCTTGCTTCAGCCTATCCAGAAGCGGACTGTGTTTGGTGCAGGTGTGCTTTATAATTTCCTGGTGGTTGACGTCACGCGCCTATGACGTTCCGTCACTCCATTGGACTGATTCCATAGGTGCTTCAAGACGCAATCACGCAGAGGCATTCCCATAGCGGTGACGCAGAAACGTTTTGAAGGCAGCATATATGTATCCTTCGCTGCCTTTGATATCCCACAATCCTGTGCGTTCCATTCTGTGACTGTTGAGCTGGAAAAAAAGATGGTGTCCGAAAGTTTGCTGGTCAGTTTGTGTATAAATGTATGTTTTTGACCAATATTTTCCACTTCTGATGTAATTTCTAGCGAGAAATTACTGTAACGCTTTAGATTACAGCCTGGAAAGTACTACGTAAGTAAAGCGATTTTACAGCGTAACTTTAGGTAATTATAGTGCAACTATAAAGTATGTATTTGTAGGTATAAGGGAACAATATGTAATATTGGGGGAATAAAGGGGTAACTATCAGGAAAATTAACAAATTATTTATACTGTAAGTATTTTTTAATTAAGGGGTAATTATCCATGTAGTTACAGGGTAAGTATGAATCTACGGGCTGTAAATTAAAGTGGTGCTTGTTCCCCTCTTGTTTCATGTAGTTACAGAGTAAGTATGAATCTACGGGCTGTAAATTAAAGTGGTGCTTGTTCCCCTCTTGTTTCATGTAGTTACAGGGTAAGTACAATAAACAACACATACAAAATTTGATATCACTCGGAAACATTTATTTGAAAAACAACTTAATTCAAAACAGATTTATGACACTTCTTATTCATTTTTTAAAATAAACTTTTCATTTCAAATAATAATGTCCTGACAGAAAGTGGCACATTTTGTCCCTTTTTGTTTCTCTTGCTTGGCTTCTCTTCCTCTTGTTATTTCCACTGATGGATCTTAAGAGGAATCCAACAAATGTTTTTTGATATTTTGTATTACTATTTATTAAAAAAAAAGTACACCAAGAAATGCTCTCATAATTTACTAATCTTTTTGCATCTGACCAACTGTTACCAGCGCGTGCATGAGTAAAGAAGCTTCAAGTTTTCACAACGTTCACGCGCATGTTTCATCTGAAACACACGCGAGAACTGCCGTCTATGTCTTCTAGTCTTGTTTGTTTCTCATTGCTATTATCATATATTATGTTATTGATTGTATACTGTTGTGAGCATTAATTAAAAAAATAAAAACCGACAGCATCCGACATCCACATGACTAGAGTTTCTTGGCGCGCTCACGTCACGGTTCAAGTTACATCAAGCGTGAAACTTAACCCTCTCATGCACGCGCAGGTGACTGCTGGTCGGAAGCGATAGTCTACAGTTGAAAAAAATTTCAATATTGTTTCACTTCAGAAGACATTAATTCATCCATTGGGATCGTATGGATTACTTCGTTATTGCTGTATGTTAGGGGTCTCAATCTCAACTTACTTAGGGGCTGTTGGAGGTACAGTCTAGGTCAGGCTGGGCTGCATCAAGTATTCCACAAAAAAAGTGTTTCAAGTATTCCAAAAAAAGGAGCACAACTGATCCAATCTTCTCAATCATTATTATTAACAGTTCCCTTTCAGTCAGTACACTACGAGTTACGTCAGTTACTGACGGAATGGGGGTTTCGCTTAGAAGCCAATCGCCTTTGAGCTCTACAAAACGAGCCAATGGCATGAAAATGCCATGGGTCTGCGGAATTTGCATGCCGCAACCCCGCCCCACGGCGTGGGTATAAAGGGCGTTGCGTGGCAATCTCGCATTATGTTTTTGCTTCAGAGCCGAGTTTACTGCCTGAGCGCTTCCTCTTCAAGACGAGTTTCTCTCCAGAGTGTTGGTGTTACGGCACGTTCCAGCGAGTTCCGCATTTCCTGTCTGATCTGTGCAGTGATCGAGCACAGCGTGCGCGTTCTCCCTGGGTGCTTCGGCATTCTGCAGAGCTTTTCACTCCTCTCTAAAAGAGCTGCACGTGGCACGTCTTTTTAAAGATGGCTCGCCCGTGCTCCGTTTCTGGGTGCGGTCGACTGGTACCTCCGTTTGATGGTCATGATCGCTGTTTGGCGTGCTTGGGCCTCGTGCACGCTGAACGCGCGTTCATGGATGAGTCATGTTCTCACTGCGGGAACATGACCATCTCAGTGTTGCGATCGAGACTCCATGATCTCCGTAATGGGGGGAGAGTCCCCTCTACCACACCCCAATCTACTTCCTCCACTGGAGGGGGTACTTTGGCTGGTGGTCAGGGTGATCTGAGGGTTACGGTGTGGAACAACTCGACGAATCCTCCTCGGGCCACACCCCCCTCCTGCACACTGCAACCCGTGGTGTTGCCTGATGAGGGCGCCGGGGCTTCCCGTTCGGGGCCCTGCGTTTCATTTGGCGCACCCGCGGAGGATGCTATGTCGATCGCCGCATCACAAGGTGGGCTGGACTCCTCCGGAGATGACGATTCGGCTGTGTTGCCTCCTTCGGGAGTCCCAGCATTGCCCGAGTCCGATCCGGAACTCACAGCCATGCTTGCCCGGGCGGCCGAGGCGATTGGGCTTGTGTGGAACCCTCCGCCATGTCCCGAGCGTTCCCGGCTAGATGATTGGTATCTGGGGGCGGCCCGCGCCGAAGGCGCCCGTCAGCCCCCAGTGCCTTTCTTCCCGGAAGTGCATGAAGAGGTGTCGAAATCATGGAAGTCTCCCCTGACTTTTCGCGATCGCTCGGCAACCACTTCCGCCTTCACTGCCCTCGATGGCGGCGCGGTAAAAGGGTACACTGGGGTTCCCCCTGTTGAGCGCTCTGTTGCGATGCAACTGTGTCCTCAGAGTGCTTCGACATGGCGCGGTGACCCAAAGCACCCGTCCAAAGCCTGTAGATTCACGTCCACGTTGACGGCGAAGACCTACAGAGCTGCGGGCCATGCCGCGTCCGCCCTGCATGCCATGGCCACCCTACAGGTCTATCAGGCCAAGGTGCTCATGGACATGCACGAGGGCAATGCTGACCCTGCGTTAATGCAGGAGTTGCGGACGGCCACCGACCTCGCTCTACGAGCGACGAAGGTGACCGCTCGCTCTCTTGGTCAGGTGATGTCCACTTCGGTGGTCCAGGAGCGACATCTATAGCTCAACCTGGCTGATATGAGAGAATCTGAGCGGACACGTTTCCTCAATTCTCCCATTTCCCAGGATGGGCTATTCGGCGGGGCGGTCGAGGACTTCGCCCAACAGTTCTCGACCGCTCAGAAGCAGACTGAGGCAATTAAACATATTCTGCCCCGGCGCCCAGCTGCTGCCTCCACCCAGCCGCCGGCTCAGATGCCTCAGTCTGCTCCCCGCCGAGGCCGCCCCCCTGCGACTCCCGCCCCTCCTGCCCGGCCCCAGCAGCAGCCTTCACCCGGGCCGAGGCGTGGAGGACGTCGCAGAAAGGCGGCCCCGCCCGTCCCAGCCCCCCAGCCTGCCAAACGGCAGTCTAAGCGGCGGTCCTGAGACGGGCGGCTCGGAGGTGACCTCGGTTCTTTCCCAGGAGATGGTAGCAGGACCACTCTTTCCCCCGGTGGAGGGCCGGGGGAGAATCTTTTGTTTTTCCCTTCCGCCGCTGGCCTCACGGCCGGCGGTACCCTATCAATGGTTAAAGAAAGAACTGACATTCTCACCTCCGAGCCTCAAGAGGGCGCGGCGGGCAGTGCGCGACGCCCCATGGCCTCGCCGCTCTCGGCCCCCTCTGTCGCCAGCCCCCTGGCAGACGAGACCCCCGTGGAACGCTGGTCCTTCCCTGGTCTCCTCTGTCAGGGCGCGGAATTCGACCCCGCCCACACCCCGGGACCCTCCCATGCCTCCCTTGTCTGGGCCGGTCATTCCGCCTCGCTGCCCCATCGGGGGTACGCCGGTGGTTCGCATGACCCCGCTGGTTCAGTTCTTGGGAGCCTGGCTAGCGCTTCCCAACCTGTCCAGTTGGCTCGCTCGCACCATCCGGCTCGGCTATGCGATTCAGTTCGCTCGGTCTCCTCCCCGCTTTCGGGGAGTCCGCTACACCGTGGTGGGTGGCAATGCCCCTGTCATGCGTGCGGAGGTCGACACCCTACTGGCGAAGGGTGCGATCGAGATCGTCCCTCCAGCCGAGATGAAGTCCGGCTTCTACAGCCCTTACTTCATTGTACCCAAGAAAACCGGTGGGTTACGGCCAATCCTGGACCTGCGCGTCTTGAACCGAACCCTGCACAGGCTTCCATTCAAGATGTTGACAGCCAAACGCATTTTCGAGTGCGTTCGTCCCTCGGATTGGTTTGCAGCGATCGACCTGAAGGACGCGTACTTTCATGTCTCCATTCTTCCTCGACACAGACCGTTTCTACGGTTTGCCTTCGAGGGGCAGGCATATCAGTACACGGTTCTCCCCTTCGGGCTAGCCCTGTCCCCTCGCGTCTTTACGAAGATTGTCGAGGCAGCCCTTGTGCCGCTCAGGCAACACGGGGTTCGCATCCTGAACTATCTCGACGACTGGCTGATTCTAGGCCACTCTCGGGATCAGGTCTGCGAACACAGGGATCTGGTGCTTCAGCACCTCGCCCGTCTGGGCCTTCGGGTCAACTGGGAAAAGAGCAAACTCTCCCCAGCGCAGAGGATCTCTTTTCTCGGTATGGAAATCGACTCGGTCGCCATGTTCGCGCAGCTTACGAGCGAGCGCGCGCAGTCTCTGCTGACTTGTCTTCGCCAGTTCGAGGGCAAGAGTGCGGTTCCACTGAAACTTTTTCAGAGGCTCCTGGGGCATATGGCGTCAGCAGCCGCGGTGACCCCGCTTGGTCTGCTCCATATGAGACCGCTTCAGCACTGGCTTTGCGATCGAGTCCCGAGATGGGCATGGCAACACGGCACCCTCCAGGTCCCAGTGACCCGAGCCTGCCGTCAGACCTTCACCCCGTGGTTGAACCTCAGCTTTCTACGGGCAGGTGTTCCCCTAGAACGAGTTTCCAGGCATGTTGTTGTCACAACAGATGCCTCTTCCACGGGCTGGGGCGCCATGTGCAAGGGACATGCTGCCGCGGGCTCCTGGATAGGACCCCAGCGCCTATGGCATGTCAATTGCCTCGAGTTGCTGGCCGTACGTCTTGCCCTGCACCGCTTTCGAGCCCTGCTCAAGGACAAACACGTTCTGGTCCGTTCAGACAGTACGGCAACAGTAGCGTACATCAACCGACAAGGTGGTCTACGCTCCCGCCGGATGTCGCAACTCGCCCGCCATCTCCTCCTATGGAGTCAGAAGCATCTGAGGTCGCTTCGTGCCGTTCACATCCCGGGAGACCTGAACTGCGCAGCCGATGAGCTGTCGCGGTTCCAGCCGCTCCCGGGGGAATGGAGACTCCATCCCCAGACGGTTCAGCTGATTTGGGAGCAGTTTGGCGACGCACAGATAGATCTGTTTGCCTCCCGCGACTCTTCCCATTGCCGCTGGTACTATTCCCTGACCGAGGGGACCCTCGGCACGGATGCACTAGCGCACAGCTGGCCGCGGGGCCCACGCAAATATGCGTTTCCCCCAGTGAGCCTTCTCGCACAGGTTCTGTGCAAGATCAGGGAGGACAGGGAGCAGGTCCTTTTGGTCGCCCCATATTGGCCCGGCCGGACCTGGTTCTCAGAACTTGTACTCCTTGCAACAGCACCTCCCTGGTCGATCCCTCTGAGACAGGACCTCCTGTCTCAGAGACGGGGCACCATATGGCACCCGCGTCCCGACCTGTGGAACCTGGACGGGACGCGGCAGGTTTGAGTACCCTGCCACCTCAGGTGGCGGCTACCATCACTTCCGCTAGAGCCCTGTCTACCAGACAGGCCTATGCGTTGAAGTGGAACCTCTTCGTCACCTGGTGCTCCTCTCGGCGAGAGGACCCCAGAAGATGCTCGATCGGGTCCGTGCTCTCCTTCCTCCAGGAAGGGTTGGAGCGAAGGCTGTCTCCCTCCACCCTGAAGGTCTATGTGGCTGCTATTTCAGCTCATCATGACCTGGTGGATTCTAAAACGGTTGGACAGCACGACCTGGTCAGTAGGTTCCTCAGAGGTGCGAGGAGGTTAAATCCTCCTCGCCCACCTCAGGTACCCTCTTGGGACCTAGCAGTGGTCTTAGTTGCCCTGCAAAAGGCTCCCTTTGAGCCATTGCAGTCAGTCGAGCTGAAGTTCCTTTCATTGAAAGTGGCGCTCCTGACTGCTTTGGCCTCCATCAAGAGGGTAGGGGACCTGCAGGCATTTTCGGTTGACGAAGCGTGCCTGGAATTCGGGCCGGCCAATTCTCACGTCATCCTGAGACCCCGGCCTGGATACGTGCCCAAGGTTCCCACCACTCCCTTCAGGGACCAGGTGGTGAACCTGCAAGCGCTGCCCTTGGAGGAGGCAGACCCAGCCTTGGCACTGCTCTGTCCAGTACGCGCCCTTCGCGCTTACGTAGACCGGACGCAGTGTTTCAGGACCTCAGACCAGCTCTTTGTCTGTTACGGAGGGCAGCAGAAAGGGAAGGCTCTCTCCAAGCAGAGGTTGTCCCACTGGATAGTGGACGCCATTGTCCTGGCATATCAAGTCCAGGGCATGCCATGCCCCCTCGGGGTAAGAGCACACTTCACCAGGAGTGTTGCCTCCTCTTGGGCTCTAGCGCATGGCGCCTCGCTAACAGACGTTTGTAGAGCTGCAGGCTGGGCGACACCCAACACATTCGCAAGATTTTATAATCTCAGAGTGGAGCCTGTATCCTCTCGTGTACTCGCCCCTACTGGCCAGTAACCGGACAGGCTCAGGTGTCTTCGCTTGCTGCGCCATTCCACTCCGCGGACTGGATGCGTGCGCTATTCCTCTCAGGTGAGCTTCCCAGTAAGCCCTGAGCTCCTCCAGCACTGTCGATGTCGTCACCAGAGCGAGTGCCCTTTTCAGGCCACCCCTCGTGTTCGGCTAGGTGCCTCCGTGTGCATGGTTCCCCCGCTGGGTAACCCCCACATGTGTATTTCCACGGTAAGTCTCTTGTAGCTCGTGTCTTCCCTTGGCAAGACACCTTGCCACGCCTGGGGTTGAAAATTTCCACCTTCGGCTGGATACCCCAGAGTGTTCCCTATGCAGCTCCTTCGGGTCATAGGTGTATTCTTCAAGTCCCCCCCTTTGGGTTGGCATTGTGTTGCATTCTCCACGTGGGATATGCTTCCCAGTGTACCTTGGTAGCGTTGAGCCTAGCCCCTCGTTCGTGCCACACTCACGGCAGGGAGCCCGGGTCAGCGCAGGACGCTGGAAGACAGCCGTCATGGCGAGATTGTATTGGGACCCCCATTCCGTCAGTAACTGACGTAACGTCTCCGTTCCCTTCCTTCAGGGAACGAGGGTTACATACGTAACCGAGACGTTCTTCAACATGAATGTTTCTTCTGAACATGAACTGTTCCTCTGAATTTGAACATTCCTTTCTGAACATGAACGGTTTTACGCTATTAGGTGAACGTCAGGATCTGCTCGCATATCTAAAGAGCCGACTCTATTTTTCAAAATATAGAAATTAAATCATTATGTAATAATGAAATATGGGGGACCAATTTTTTTTTTTTTTTTTTATAAAGCATAAAGAAACAGAACAGTTAACGAAATCTAGGTCCAATTCTAGTTGGGAAATAATTCTTTTGGGACTATTTGCAAAAAATATTTGTATTTGCGTCAAATAAATTGTTAGTCCCGAGATTCTTCGCATTAGTGAATAAATAAATAGATCCACTGATAACACTTGAATTCCTTAATGATCTTGTGGTAAAATTTTTGTAAACCGTGTCCAAGGTTCTGGTGTTACAATCCACGCCTGTCCTGGACTCCATTTCCCATGATCCTCCCTGTCTCTCACCTGAAGTCACTCACTCCTCATCTCTCCCACTCTCCCTGGATTCCCTGCACCTGGTCATCGTCATTAGCACTCCCTTTATATTGATCTCACTTCCCTGCACTCCTTGTCCGTTCTTATGTGTTATGCCTATGTGTGTCGTGTTCTGTATCCCTTGGTAAATAAAAACCCATCTTTGTGGAAGCCCTGGATCTTCTCTTCCCTGCTGCACTACACACCGTAACAGAAGAACGGACCAAAAACTGCCAGGACTGCTGTGAAGATGGGAATCTTCCTGACCCCGATCTCTCCCGTGTCCCCCCTTAAAGACATGTCAGCGGTGGATCGCCTGTGGGGTCTCAGGCAGGGCGGTCGCCCGCTGGAGAGGTACGTGGAGGAATTCGCTGAGCTGTCTTCTTTGGTGAACTGGCCAGATGCACCACTTAACGCGTGCTTTCTGATGGGCCTGGACGAGGACACTATTCGATATCTTGAACCTGCCTGTTCCTTTTCCCTAGTCGAGTCGATGAATCTGATTCTCTGTTTAAATTGTTCCAATTTCGAAATTGAAGAGGTTCAAGAGAATGAGTGTTTTCCTCGTCCGGTCCCCTCAGAGAAGCACGCGGCCTGGTCAGTTCACCCACAGCCAGTTCCCTCCACATATCTCTCCAGTGGGCCTTCCCGTGTTGTCCTGCCTGTCCACAAGACCAAATGGCAGAGAAGGAGGGCCAACGCCAAGCCCTCGTCTCCGGCCAAGATGGCCGCAGCCACGCCAGAGCCCTCGTCTCCGGCTAGGATGGCCGCTGCCACGCCAGAGCCACAGGACCTCTGGTTGATGGACTTTTGGAGCGATCCTGCCGCCTCAGTTCCCACTCCGAGTCTCCTGGATTCCGCTCCAGGCCTCCCCGTTCCCACTCTGAGTCTCCTGGATTCCGCTCCAGGCCTCCAAGTTCCCGCTCCGAGTCTCCTGGATTCCGCTCCAGGCCTCCCCGTTCCCGCTCCGAGTCTCCTGGATTCCGCTCCAGGCTTCCCAGTTCCCGCTCCGAGTCTCCTGGATTCCGCTCCAGGCTTCCAAGTTCCCGCTCCGAGTCTCCTGGATTCCGCTCCAGGCTTCCAAGTTCCCGCTCCGAGTCTCCTGGATTCCGCTCCAGGCTTCCAAGTTCCCGCTCCGAGTCTCCTGGATTCCGCTCCAGGCTTCCCTGTTCCCGCTCCGAGTCTCCTGGATCCCGCTCCAGGCTTCCCTGTTCCCGCTCCGAGTCTCCTGGATCCCGCTCCGAGTCTCCTGGATCCCGCTCCGAGTCTCCTGGATCCCGCTCCAGCTCTCCTCGAGCCCGCTCCAGCTCTCCTCGAGCCCGCTCCAGCTCTCCTCGAGCCCGCTCCAGCCCAGGAGCTCATCCCATTCCGCGTGCCCTCCATACTACCCCTGAATTCCCCCAAGAAAGTTTTGGGGGGGGGCTATATACCCGGGGGTGGGGAACATGTGGGTGGGGCTCCTGATCCGCCATGGACTCCCGAGGCTCCTGATCCGCCGTGGCATCCCACGGCTCCTGATCTGCCGTGGACTCCCGAGGCTCCTGATCCGCCATGGCATCCCGAGGCTCCTGATCCGCCGTGGACTCCCGAGGCTCCTGATCCGCCGTGGACTCCCGAGGCTCCTGATCCGCCGTGGACTCCCGAGGCTCCTGATCCACCGTGGCATCCCACGGCTCCTGACCCGCCGTGGACGCCCGAGGCTCCTGACTCGCCGTGGCCGCCCGAGGCTCCTGACCCGCCGTGGCCGCCCGAGGCTCCTGACCCGCCGTGGCCGCCCGAGACTCCTGACCCGCCATGGCCGCCTGATGTCCTAGTCCCGCCCTGGAGACCTCTGTACCTGTCTGCACCTCCCCCGCACCTGCGTGTAGGTCTCCAGGGCGCCCACCCCCCCTCCCTGGTGTTTCATCTAAGGCGCGAGGACGCGCCTACCGGGAGGGGGAAGTAATGTTACAATCCACGCCTGTCCTGGACTCCATTTCCCATGATCCTCCCTGTCTCTCACCTGAAGTCACTCACTCCTCATCTCTCCCACTCTCCCTGGATTCCCTGCACCTGGTCATCGTCATTAGCACTCCCTTTATATTGATCTCACTTCCCTGCACTCCTTGTCCGTTCTTATGTGTTATGCCTATGTGTGTCGTGTTCTGTATCCCTTGGTAAATAAAAACCCATCTTTGTGGAAGCCCTGGATCTTCTCTTCCCTGCTGCACTACACACCGTAACATCTGGGTTCTAATCCGGCCTCTCATATCGTTTTTTTTTTCTACTTTATTAAAATCAAAGATGTTCATCAATGATTGTATATTAAGAGCATGGACACGTTTGTGTGATTTCACCGGAAAGTCTCTCACTGCAACAGCATTAAGCGATAGATTGACATGCTCGTCTGTGTGTGAAGACTGTGCACGAGCCAAAAGAGAACGTAAACCCTGCCTACTTTGATTTGATTGGCCATCTCAATAATTTTGACATCACGAGCGCTGTTAGACCACAGTCGTTTCGACTGTATGATCAGCCCATGGATCAGCCTCGCATTCTGTTCCTGTCAATCATGCGGACTCAACCAATTATACTGCATGAGGGAGGGCCAAGATAACTCACACACACACACAAAGTGAGGCGGCTTGCATTTCTGAAAATAAAAGCGTGGCAAGCACGGCACACGCAATGACTTAGCAAAAAGGTGCGTTTCAGAACAACGCGCGGGCCGCACTAACACTTAACTTTGATTGCAAGTAGGGGGCCACAAAAAATTGTCTGGGCCGCGAGTTTGAGACCCATGCTGTATGTGCTGTTTGATGCTTCAACAATGACTTTTCATTAGCAGAGATTATTTATTTTTCTGTGTTCATCTGAAGAAATAAAGTTGTATACATCTCGGATGGCATGAGGGTAAAAGATGAGTAAACGGTTAGGACATTTCTGCGTGCACTGTATTTTCAGTGTAACAGTTATATATACATAATACAGAATAGCTAGAGACATGATTCGTTCATAAGATTCATCTGTGGCAAGGACGAAAAAGAAGAGGAACAAGAGGAGGATGAAGCCAAGCAAGAGAAACGAATAAGTGTTGCAAATCTGCTTTAAAAAAAGTGTTTTTTAAATAAAGGTTTCCGAGTGATATCAGATTGTGTACGTGTTTTTATTGTACTTACCCTGTAACTACATGAAACGAGAGGGTAACAAACACCACTTTAATTTACAGCCCGTAGATTCATACTTACCTTGTAACTACATGAAACAAGAGGGGAACAAGCATCACTTTAATTTACAGCCCATAGATTCATACTTACCCTGTAACTACATGAAACAAGAGGGGAACAAACACCACTTTAATTTACAGCCCGTAGATTCATACTTACCCTGTAACTACATGAAACAAGAGGGGAACAAGCACCACTTTAATTTACAGCCCGTAGATTCATACTTACCCTGTAACTACATGAAACAAGAGGGGAACCAGCATCACTTTAATTTACAGCCCATAGATTCATACTTACCCTGTAACTACATGAAACAAGAGGGGAACAAACACCACTTTAATTTACAGCCCGTAGATTCATACTTACCCTGTAACTACATGAAACAAGAGGGGAACCAGCACCACTTTAATTTACAGCCCGTAGATTAATACTTACCCTGTAACTACATGAAACAAGAGGGAAACCAGCACCACTTTAATTTACAGCCCGTAGATTCATACTTACCCTGTAACTACATGAAACAAGAGGGGAACAAGCACCACTTTAATTTACAGCCCGTAGATTAATACTTACCCTGTAACTACATGAAACAAGAGGGGAACCAGCACCACTTTAATTTACAGCCCGTAGATTCATACTTACCCTGTAACTACATGAAACAAGAGGGGAACCAGCACCACTTTAATTTACAGCCCGTAGATTCATATTTACCCTGTAACTACATGGATAAATACCCCTTAATTAAAAAATACTTACAGTATAAATAATTTGTTAATTTTCCTGATAGTTACCCTTTTATTGGCCCAATATTACATATTGTTCCCTTATACCTACATTTACTTACTTTATAGTTACACTATAATTACCAATTTGATTTACTTACGTCATACTTTCCGGGCTGTAATCTAAAGCGTTACCGAAATTACTAATGTAGTAATTAAATATTTGTTTAGTTCTTACCAAAGCTCTCTGTATTTTGCTGTAGATCATTACGCTGCCTTAGAAGTCTGTCTGAAATTAGTTTTCGTGAGGTGCCTTCATACACAAACGCTGCCTTACAAGTCATTGTCTGATAAGGCAGCGAGGCAACAAGTCAGCTGCCTAGGTTTTCGGATGCAGCCTTGGTTTGTGGGTTGTTGTCTTTGCATGTAGTGTGAAGCTGTTGTGCTCTGTGGACTATATTTCATGTTCCTGCTTTTACTCTCAGGATATGGATTAGCTTTGTTTTGGTTTTGAATAAAATTAGCTGCAACTGGATTCTCACCTCTCTTCATTCCTGCTTAAAACGTAACAATATCCTTTTTAAATGTTAACTTTTCAATTGTAACTGGTTTGCTCAATCACATTTTTTTTCTCTCTGTTCAGTTTTTCTTTTACCAGCAATGTAAGTGTGACCATCTCTGTTCAGTTAAGGATATTCCTCTCCTCTTCTCCACTAAGCAAGTGAAAGAGAAATTCAATTTATGATCCATATTGTTATAGTTTTCAATTATTACTTGGGTTTATGCATAAACCAAGCTATCAATCTTTCCTTTCAACATTGTGAAAGGCTCAACCTGTCCATTTACGATGACTACTTTTGGCCCTTTTAAACATACTGGTAATTGCTTTTACTTAAATGGGATACACTGCAGCTCTGAATTCATTTGTGTATTTCTACCCAGACAGATGCTGCAACACCTCACAACCTCATCATCTGCAGAGAGAAACTGCCATTCAAACATCTAAATACAAACATAATGATAGATGTAAAGACATCATAGAGGATTGTGAAGATATTTCACTGGAATTTTGTGTTTCACGTCGAAAAACACGTCACACATGAAGAGGTGTCACTGCAAGTGTGATTTGAATGCAATTTTAATTTCTCCATTTTAGTAATGGATGACTTACTTCTACATTGCAATGTATGTGTGTTTGAGTCAAGGTGTACATGCTCATATGTACAGTCGTGTTTGTGAAGTTTACTAACAACATGAATGTAAGGTGAAATACCTTAGCTGATTGTGGCGAGCGGTGAGGTGAGGGACCGTGAGAACGGGCCGGTGACGAGCGATAATGAGCTCCAGCTGCGCGCCACACCGGTCTCGTCTCACGGAGGAGTGACGGGAGCATAAAAGGAGGAGCGACGACAGTGCAAGACGAGAGAGGACCAGGCCTGGACTTATGTTGTGTTTTTGTTTACGTTTTATTTTGTGTGTGTGCGCGGCAGTCGTCCGTGAGGGGCTGCCGCGGCGACTTTTATTTTGTTTATTTATTTCATTAAAGTTTTAAATGTTCGCCGGTTTCCCGCCTCCTTCTTCCTGGAACAAACAAACTTTGTTACACTGATGTTCTGAGATAATAAATGCGTCACTTATCACACAACTTTTTTGTCCTGCATGGTAGCACAAAATTGTCCCAAGGAGCCAACTCTTAACATTTTGTGAACTCATAATGAAATGTAGCTTTTAAGCTTTCAAATATAGCCAACATTTCATATTGTACGACATGACCTTTATTAAGCTATGTTCGGGTAAACATGCTCAGAGGTGTTATTTCTATTGAGATAAATGTATATAATATATTATTCAAAAATCATGATGTTAAACAATGTTGCCATTTCAAAACAAGTTGAGCTACTAACAGCATGTGACGCATGTTTTAGGACGCCTGCCTTTACATGCACATGAACTTTAATGACATCCCATTCTTAATCTTAATCTGGATTTGGCCCACCCTTTGCAGCTATAACAGCTTCAACTCTTCTGGGAAGGCTTTCCACAGGGTTTAGGAGTGTGTTTATGGGAATTTTTGACCATTCTTCTTGAAGTGCATTTGTGTGGTCAGGCACTGATGTTGGACGAGAAGGCCTGGCTCTAATTCACCCCAAAGGTGTTCTATCAGGTTGAGGTCAGGACTCTGTGCAGGCCAGTCAATTTCCTCCACACCAAACTCGCTCATCCATATCTTTATTGACCGCCTTTCGTATTCAACTTACGAATAAAGTGTAATGCCACTCGCAGTTCAAAATGCTTGCACTAAGTCCGACGTCATCGTCCCGCTTTTTCCGTAAGTTGAATACGGAAGGCGGTCCGCCGGAAGCTAGATATTTTACTTTTTTTTTATAAATTTGCCAAGATTTCAAACAAACTTCTTTCACGTTGTCATTATGGGGTATTGTTTGTAGAATTGTAAGGAAAAATTATTAATTTAATCCATTTTGGAATAAGGCTGTAACATAACAAAATGTGGAAAAAGTGATGCACTGTATATGAAGTCTGAGATTTGAAACATGCAACTAAGATTATTCAATAAACTCTGCTCATTGCCTCCTGCTTTCTATTCTTTGACTTCCTCTCAAACTCTCAGGCTAATAGAAGACCTTTAGTTAATACAGTTGTGGGTACGAGACAAAATACCGTTTTTTTAAAAAACAGGGTAGTTTGCGAGTCACACCGTGTTATTAAATATGGTTGTCAATCCCAAACGTCAAACCTGTCTGTGTCGTAACTCTTGAGGCTGATGCTTTGGTGTATATTAAATGAGTGATTAATGTCAGACTTGACCTAATTGTATATAATATTTGATTATCCAGTTATGAAATAGTGTATTTAATTGATTCTGAATCTGATTTCTGAGTTTGAAAATAGCTATGTGAAAAGAAAAGGAATTAGCCTTGTGTAAAACTGAGGAAAAGAAGATACCAGGACTATTTTAATAATATTTTCGTTCCTTTGGTTCTACTACTAATCCATAAAACAACCACAGCTTCCCTTTTCAAAGTTTCAAACTTTAGCCAACTTTATTGACATAACATTTAGTACCATTGTTATGCAATACTTCAAATAACACAAAATCATCGTCTTACATAATCATATTCAGATCAAAATATCACATTCATAGTATAATTAGTACATTGTACTGTACTGTATGATAATTTTCCATCATTCTGACACTGAAAACCAAGCTACATTCATTGTTAGTACTTTAATATAAAGCCCTTTACTGATTTAATAGGTTCATTAAATAACACATGCCAATGACATAACATTTTGGAAAAATTAAATATGGATCATTCATTTGTGAAAGTCTTTATAGATTATAGTATAATGTCATGCTTGATTAAGTATTGAGCCCACAACTGTATTTATTAGAAACTGCAAAGCGCTGTCCTCCTACATTAGGGATTGATCTTACGATAGTCTCTCAAATGCATGGTGACGTTGTTGGGAAGTCCGAGTCTGATCAGCTCCTCTTGTAACTGAAAATATATTATGTACTTTCATGTGCTTTAAAGTATTTATTGCACTGTTGCCTTTTTATAGGAAGTTTAAATGTAAGTTTATTGTCAAGTTTAATGTAAAAAAAAAAAAAAAAGATCAGTTTTTATTTCTGTAGGTAAATGAGTGACTGTGACTGTTGAGTTACTCACCTGTATAATCACCAGCTCTTCAATCTGAGACTCTGACAAATGTTCTAGACTTGTAACTTCTATTCGCATTCCCATTACTAATAATAAAAAATAAATAAAAAAAAGGTCAGATGTCAAAACAGTTTTTTGTTTAAATCTGCAAAATGTACATTTATGTTTTGAGATTATTGATACCTAAAGAAACAAACGGATCACATATCTACACAAACATACCATACTCATCTGAAAAGGTGTGTTGATGTGATGGTCATCAGGTTCATCAAAAAGCAAACAGAAGACTAGCGTTAGCAAAACTTTAGCATGTTTAGCATGTTACACTTTTGATACAGACATTTTATTATTTTTATTTTACAGAATCCACATTTACATCTACATTTGCTTGTTTTTGTGAGTAACAGCCTGATGTTTATTATTTTATTTAGGTATATTAGCTCACCACTGTAGCAGAAGAAAGGCAAACTGGCAAAGCATCTCTCATCTGTCCACTGGCCAAAGTATTTTAAAGACACAGCTGTGCAGTGTTGAGCTCCCTGCTGTCCTGGGACATTTGCACCATTATCTGGTTGTGCAACATCACCTTGAGTATGTGGCAGCCAATATGTGAAGGAAGAGCTGCTCTGATCTGACCACAGTCTGTATCTGTGCAGACCAATCCATACAGTATAACCATAATAATAACCATTACTATAATGATAACGTGTAATGCTCAGTATCTGTTGACGCTCTGTCTCATTTCTCACACTGGCCAGGTCTGTGTATTTCTCTCTGCAGTAGCTCTGAGCTCCAGTCCAGGTTCTTCCCTCATATACCAAAACATACTTCTGAGAGGCGTTTTCTCTACCTAAGATAAAAAATATAAATTTAAAATCAAGTCTGTTCATTAGTTACTCAGTCAACCATATTTTAAATGCATAAATGTATATCTACAATCCATTTACATTTAGAATGTTTACATTAGGGTATACTTGGGTTTTGATCCAAGCAAACTAAGCTAGACATGTTCTAGAGATCTACCACAATACTGACAGTAACATTTGTTGAGACTCTGATTTACTGATTAATGTTTCACCAAAAGGAAACTAAATATGTATATAGCATATAAAAAAGGAAATGTTCAATTGGAATATCTTACCATCGTAACAGACAAATCTGTTTGCATTGTCACATGATGCATCATACCAGTTTCCATTATAACCCATGTAAACACACAATTCGTTCCCACCATTGTTGTTTGGTTCATGATAAAAGTTTCTAAAATGTCCTTCTCCTTCCTGATAGAAATCATTGTCTTCCAATGACCATCTCCAGCTGTTCACATCATCATACAGTCCAATCCAGGCTGAGCCATTGTAACTCCCATTAACTGTGTTAATCAGACTGTTCATTTCCTCCATGTTATCAATGGTGGCCAGATCAGTGTAATTCTGTCTGCAGTATCTCTGAGCTTCAGTCCAGGTCTTAGACTCATTCACAAAGTGATACTGGTGTGATGATGCTGATGCTGTCAAGGTAGGAAAAATGTAAAGGACACAAAACCAAAAAATGAGTCACACTTTTAGAAATGATAAAAAAAATGGTTTAAATACCCTTTATTTTGTGATGTTCTAATATAGTATCTTATTTTCATTTTTATATTGTTTAAAAATGAAAGGTTATTATTATTATTATTAGATATTTACTCACCACTGTAGCAAATGAAAGGTAATGCAGTATTGCAGTTTTCATCTGTCCAGCTCCCAGAGTCACTGAATGAGACTACAGTGCAGGATTCTCTGTTTCCAGCATTATCTGGCTGTCCTGTCCTCCAGTTACTGAATGAAGAGTTGCTCTGATCTGACCAAGATCTGGTTCTGTACAGTCCAATCCAAGCAGCTGAATAATATGAAAGTAACGACCGAACTTTGAAGTTTTCAGTCTCATTCCTGATACTGATGAGGTCTGTGTGATGTTCTCTGCAGTAACTCTGAGCTTCAGTCCAGTTTTTGTAATGGTAAACAAATACATAACTTTCACTAGCATTCACTCTTCCTGTGGAAAAACAATTTATGACAATTTAAAACAATTTGTGATATATCATGAAATTATAAATATTTTGTTCTAATTACTTGCTAGAAAGTCCATCAGTAGTTCTCACCATCATAGCAAACAAATGGAAGTGTATAGGAGCAATAGACTTCACTCCATGTTCCCTGATAATATGACATGTACACACACAGACTCTGTCCACCTGAGTTCACTGGTTGCTGGACATACCAGCTGTTAAATCCTCCCTCTAATGTTGTATTCTCCAGAGACCATCTCCAGCTGTTCAGATCATCATACAGACCAATCCAAGCTTTGCCATAGTAAGTCACACGTACTGTTTTAATGAGCCTCTTCATTTCCTCCATGTTATCAATGGTGGCCAGATCAGTGTAATTCTGTCTGCAGTATCTCTGAGCTTCAGTCCAGGTCTTAGACTCATTCACAAAGTGATACTGACGGGTACATGAATATTGTGTGCATGTTCCTGTGAATTGTTTTACAGCACAGAAAAAAAATGTTGCAATCAGCTGGTCAGTGATGTACCAACAAACCACAATATAGTTGACATGAACTGTCATTGTACTAATAGTTGTTAACTACTGTTATAGTGTTTATTGTCAATTAAGTCACACTTACTGCTTGTCAACAGATAACAATATAGAACCAGATTTGATTCCATTTTTGGACATTTCACTTATGATTGAATTAGTTTAAAAGTTAGCATGGTAAACCACTTTAAGATACTAGCACTGAATTAAATATTACAGCTAAACTAATTATTTTCCTGCCAATATTGTATATCAAATAGAAAAGAAAAAAAATTAAGTTAAACGCAAGATAATTTAGCATAAGCAACTTAAAATAAAAATAAAAAAGCAAGAACAAAGTCAAGTTTGGTGGTAATGGAAGAACTGACAAGCTTATTAGTTTTATCATTGATACTGAGTCCCGTGGAAGCCATTTGTGGCAGAATAATGCACATAATCTTCTGTGAACTGGATGTACAACCTTGAAGAAGACAAATAAAATCTCTGATTGGACCCTCAACAGTTGCTGTATCTCTATTTATTGTATTTGGTGATGTTTTGTAAAAAAAAAAAAAGGTTGCTTTGTTTTAGGTCACCATTGTGGTGGATTACTTTATCTATTTTTTTTTTTTTTTTTTTTTTTTTTTTATATTAACATGTTAAGGGTTTTCAGTGAATTTTTAACAATACATTTCACAATATAATTGGAATCCACATTTATAGGCCTGGTGCCTTTAGCCTAATTTAAACATGTTGATCTTTCATGTTGGAGACAGGTGATGAAAGTCTTTCTCATTGCTACCAAATAATGGCTTCAAACAAAGTGAGTGAACTTACTGCTGTAGCAGAGAAAAGGCATGCTGGATACACAGACCTCATCTGTCCATCGGCCCAAATACTGGAATGATACTGCAGTGCAGTGCTGATATCCATATTCATTAACTTGATTATTTCCATTATCTGGCTGTGCCTGTGACCAAGGAATTTGTGGTCTCCAGTTTTGATAACTGGTAAACTGATTGTTTGACCAAACCCTGGTTCTGTACAGTCCGATCCAGACTCCTCCACCTGCTATCTCAAGGATTCTCTGGTTCTCAGTCTGATTTCTCACATTGGCGAGATCTGTGTAATGATCTCTGCAGTATCTATGAGCCTCTGACCAGGTCTTCCAGTCATAGATTCTGATGTAACTCTGTGTAGCATTCTCTCTACCTAAGATATGAAATATGTCAAACATATTAACATTAGCTCTCATTGAAAAACATATTTCTAAATTAATATCTAAAACACATGAAATGTCCTTACCATCATAGCAAACGAATGTCAGTGTGTTATCACATGATATATCATACCATTTCCCATTATAATCCATGTAAACACACAACTGGTTCCCCCCACTGTTGTCTGGTTCATGATAGAAGTTCCTGAAATCTCTCTCTCCTTCCTGATAGAAATCGTTGTCTTCCAATGACCATCTCCAGCTGTTCACATCATCATAGAGTCCAATCCAGGCTGAGCCGTTGTAACTCCCATTAACTGTGTTAATCAGACTGTTCATTTCCTCCATGTTATCAATGGTGGCCAGATCAGTGTAATTCTGTCTGCAGTATCTCTGAGCTTCAGTCCAGGTCTTAGACTCATTCACAAAGTGATACTGATGGGATGATGCTAATGCTGTAAATAGAGGAAACAAATGTTTCCATAAAAAAGTAGTTTTTTCTTTTTTATTGTATCGAAGTATCCTAAATATTTGTGAGAAATTCAATAGGGTCCAAAATCTGAGACTGCTGGAAAAGCATTTGCTTTTTTTCCTCATTCAATACAGCCTTTATGGTTATAAATTGTATGACACTGTAGATAGATTTCATGGATTACTATCAAAGATAAAAAAGATGCTAAAAGGATACCAAAAAAAAAGAAAAAGAATAATTCTGTCATTATTTACTGACCCACATGTCATTCTATAACTGTATAACATTCATTCAATATATTCTAAGAATATAAGATATTCTAAGAAATATTGTGTAAAGTGTTTTTTTTATTCATGCAAGTCTCTTTAGTTACCAATATTCTTCAAAATATATTTTGTCTTCCGCAAAAGAAAGAAATGCATACAGGTCTGGAATGACAAGAGGGTAAATGATGATTATCTATTTTTGGGTGAACTATTAGCAATTTAAGATCTACTCACCACTGTGGCAAAAGAAAGGAAATGCATAATCGCAGTTTTCATCTGTCCATTTCCCAGAGTCACTGAATGAGACTACAGTGCAGGATCCTGCAGTATCTGGCTGCCATGTGCTCCAGTAAGTAAATGAAGAGTTGCTCTGATCTGACCAAGATCTGGTTCTGTACAGTCCAATCCAAATACTATAATAATAATAATTATTATTATTATGTGATAAATACTGGATCTTCTGGTTTTCACTCTCATTCCTGATACTGATGAGGTCTGTGTGATGCTGTCTGCAGTAACTCTGAGCTTCAGTCCAGGTTTTGTACTGGTAAATGAAAACATAAGTAGCACTGGCGTTTTCTCTTCCTGAAAGATATTAATATCATATTAAGTTTAGAGAGAGGTTGGTTTGGTTGTTTTCAATTTTTGTTCACTGTCTTAGACATTTTAATGGAACAGCTTACCATCATAGCAAATAGAAGGAAAAAATGTATTGTCACAGTATGTTGTATACCATACCCCACTGTACATATACACACACTGATTTTGTCCTCCATAATTGCTTGGTCCTGGGTTATACCAGTTCCTAAATTCTTTCTCTCCCTCCTTGAAGAAATCATTGTCCTCTAGAGTCCATTTCCAAATGTTCAGATCATCATAGAGTCCAATCCAGGCCAAATCAATGGAATCATCATTCACTGTGTCCAATAACTGAACCGTCTGTTGTTTATTCTCAGTGATGGCCAGATCAGAGTATTTGTCTCTACAGTATCTCTGAGCTTCTGCCCAAGTCTTGGATTCATTCACAAAGACATACTGAGGGACACACTGCATGAGGGTAAAGAAACCTGTTAAAAACACAAAAGTTTAGTTGAGATCACATGATACTATTTCAGTTTCAGTCCATAAGATAGAGATATGCTGATAGTTATGCCACTCTCAAAACATCTGTTTTATTTTTTTTAATTCCTTACTTGGCAATAACAGGAGTTTTGTCTATAAATCTTCGACCAAACAGTTGACTTATTTCATATAATTATAATACATGACAGCAGGACAGCCATAACATGAATAAGAGTTAAATTAGAGTTTTATGTCTTTTAGTTCATATTGTTACAAGCACGCCAGGCTCCACCCTCTCCCAACCACAGCGCACTGCATCACCAGAATACTGATCACACACACCTGCACGTCATCATCACCTGTAATCACCACCAGCACTTAAGCCCCATGCATTCACTCACTCACTGTCCGGTCTCGTTCGCACATAGCACAGCTTATGCTTACCTCAAGGACTCCCCTGTGATAGCTACCTGCATTCTCCTCGTTCCTCCAAGTCTCCGTGTCTCCTGTGTCTGCTGTTCCCTCTGTGTCTCTGAAATTATGTTTAATGTTTGATTGATTGCTCCTGTCTGCCTTTTTGCTGTGCTCGTGTGTTCTCTGTTCACTTTTGAATCTTTTGATATCATTCCCTCTTGTTTAAACTGCTAAATATAACTTACCCATCAACATATATTGTCTAATATTGCCTACCACATTAAATCTGACATCGCTAAATCACTTTTTAAATCACTATCACGCGTTAGCATTTTGCTAGCCTGTTAGCTTGCCATCTCTGCACTCAGGTCTCTTGTTTTCTGAGTTCATTAAACAACTGTGGTGAGTTGGATTAGTAAATAGACTCCATCAAACAACTGTGGTAAATTGGATTAATTAACAAATACGGTAAGCCATGTCTTCTTCTCCTTTTATTGTCATTTGCACTACATGTTTCATGTTTAGTATATCTGTTTCCGTTGTTGAACAGGGCTTCACATGTGATAAATGTAAGGAGATGGTCAGGCTGACGGAGAAGATTTCAGAATTAGAGACACGCATCCAGACTTTATTTGAGAGTAGTGAGAATGTAACAGCTTTAGACACTGCTTTGGATGCAACTAGCTTAGTGAACTCTGTACATTGTTCAGTTCCAGCTGTAGAGCCCGTGCAGCAGGGCAACTGGGTGACGGTGAGACGGCATAGTCGCGGATCAAAAAAACACTCTTCCGTTTCGATTAGAACATCAAACAGGCTCTCCCCACTCAGTGATGCACCCACTGAGAATCCTGTTGAAAGTGCCCTAGTTATTGCCGATTCTATTACACAGAATGTGAAAATAGAGACACCAGCCACCATAGTCACATGTTTACCGCGCCTGACATCAAAGCAAATTTAAAAGTGCTGGCTAATGCTAACCGTAAATTCTCTAAGATTATTATTCACGTCGGCACTAATGATGTTCGACTTCGCCAGTCGGAGATCACCAAAATTAACATTAAAGAGGTGTGTGAACTCACAAGTACGATGGCAGATAGCGTTTATTGCTCTGGTCCCCTCCCCGTTAAAAGGAGTGATGAGATACTTAGCAGACTATCATCACTCAATGGCTGGTTGTCTAAATGGTGTCCGCAAAATAACATAGGGTTCATAGACAATTGGAAAAGCTTTTGGGGCAGACCTGACCTGTTGAAAAGAGATGGTGCCGCTCTTCTCTCTAGTAATTTGGCACATAGTCTTACAGCTAAACCTTGACTAACTAGGGCCCAGGTCAGGAAGCAGACGGACTGGCTTACCCGACCGTCTGCTAGCTGTCTCACATCACAGAAGTCAGATAAATCCCAGCACATAGAGACTCTTTAACCTAGATATTATCACATAGAGACTGTGTCTGTTCCACGAATTAGAAAATACAAAAAACCACCAAAACTATTCAACAGTAAAAATTGTATTGATGTCCAACAAATAAACAACAGATATAATACAGATGAACAAATGATAAAGCTCGGGCTGCTGAATATTCGATCCCTTTCCTCAAAAACGCTTATTGTTAATGATATGATTACAGATAATAATCTAGATGTGCTGTGTTTGACAGAAACCTGGCTAAAACCTGACGACTACATTACTTTAAATGAGTCCACCCCACAAGATTATTGTTATAAACACGAGCCGCGTCTGAAAGGTAAAGGGGGAGGTGTTGCTGTAATTTATAATAATATCTTCAGTATTACTCAGAAGTCAAGTTTCAAATATAATTCTTTTGAAGTTTTGGTGCTTTACGTAATGTTATGTAGTGAAATTGATAAATCCCGTTTAACATTTGTGTTGGCTACTGCATACAGACTTTACCAGAGAATTTGCTGATTTTCTATCAGAGTTAGTACTGGCTACAAATAGAGTCCTAATTGTTGGTGATTTTAATATCCATGTAGACAATGAAAAAGACTCATTGGGATTGGCATTTAGAGACATTCTAAACTCTATTGGAGTTAGGCAACACGTATCAGGACCCACTCATCGCCGTAATCATAATTTAGACCTAATATTGTCACATGGAATAAATGTTGATACCGTTAAAATTCTGCAGCAGAGCGATGCCATCTCAGATCATTATCTAGTATCATGTATACTTAATTTAGCAAAGACTGCAAAGCCGTCCCGTCGCTTCAAATATGGCAGGACTATCACTGCTGCGACTAAAGATTTCTTTGTAAATAAACTTCCTCATCAGTTTCATCTCCTCAGCATCCCAGATAGCCTAGAGGAACTCGATGTTGCAACAGAAACTATTGACTCTCTCTTTTCCAGCACTTTAGACACAGTTGCTCCTCTGTGCTTAAAGAAGATTAAAGAAAATAGTCCAACGCCGTGGTACAACGAGCACACCCGGGCCCTTAAAACAGCAGCCAGAAAAACGGAGCGCAGCTGGAAGAAAACAAAAATGGAAGTTTTCCGCATTTCGTGGAAAGAGAGCATGATTTCATACAGAAAGGCCGTAAAAACTGCTAGATCTGCTTATTTCTCGACTCTCTTAGAAGAAAACAAACACAACCCTAGGTATTTATTCGATACAGTGGCAAATTAACCAAAAATAAAGCTTCAACTTCTGATGTCTGCCAACAGCACAGCAGTAATGACTTTATGAACTTCTTTACTTGTAAGATTGATAATATTAGGAAAAAAATTATAACCATGCAGCCGTCTACTGCTGTATCACATCAGCATTGTAGTGTCACTGAGGAAAAATTACATTCATTCACTGCTATAGGAGAATAAGAAGAATTGGCTAAATTTGTTAAATCATCAAAATCAACAACATGTATGCTCGACCCTATACCAACTAAACTACTAAAAGAGATGCTTCCAGAGGTCATAGATCCTCTTCTTAATATCATTAATTCATCCTTGACATTAGGATATGTACCGAAAACTTTTAAGTTGGCTATTATTAAACCACTTATTAAAAAAACGCAACTTGATCCTACAGAATTAGTCAATTACAGGCCAATCTCAAATCTACCCTTTCTGTCAAAAATACTAGAAAAGGCAGTGTCCTCACAATTATGCTCCTTTTTAGAAAGAAATGGTATCTGTGAGGTTTTCCAGTCAGGATTTAGACCGTATCATAGTACTGAGACTGCTCTCATTAGAGTTACAAATGATTTACTCTTATCATCCGATCATGGTTGTATATCTCTGTTAGTATTACTAGATCTTAGCGCTGCATTCGGTACTATCGACCACAACATTCTTTTGAATAGACTCGAAAATTATGTTGGCATTAGTGGAATTGCATTGGCATGTTTTAAATCATACTTATCTGACCATTATCAGTTTGTAGCAGTACATGAAGAGATGTCACACCGATCACAAGTTCAATATGGAGTACCGCAGGGCTCAGTGCTAGGACCGTTGCTCTTCACCCTGTACATGCTACCACTGGGAGATATCATTAGGAAGCATGGCGTTAGTTTTCATTGTTATGCTGACGATACTCAGCTCTATATTTCTTCACGCCCTGACGAAACTTACCAATTCACAAGATTAACGGAATGCATAGCTGATATAAAAAATTGGATGACTAGTAATTTCCTGCAACTTAATTCAGAAAAAACTGAATTTTTTATTATTGGACAAAAAAACTCCACATGTAGTAACCTAGAATACTGTCTAACACTTGATGGCTGCTCTGTCAAGTCCTCGTTATCAGTTAGGAACCTGGGTGTGCTCTTTGATACCAATCTCTCATTTGAAAGCCACGTTTCTAGCATCTGTAAAACTGCATTCTACCATCTTAAAAATATATCTAAATTACGGCATATGCTTTCAATGCAAAATGCTGAACAGTTAGTTCATGCATTCATGACCTCAAGGCTAGATTATTGTAATGCTCTACTGGGTGGTTGCACTGCTCACTTAATAAATAAATTGCAGCTGGTCCAAAACGCAGCAGCTCGAGTTCTTTCTAGAACCAGGAAGTATGACCATATTAGCCCGGCTCTGTCACCACTGCACTGGCTCCCTATTAAACATTGCATACATTTTAAAATCTTGCTAATTACTTACAAAGCACTAAATGGTTTAGCTCCCCAGTACTTGAGCGAGCTCTTAACGCATTATACTCCATCAAGTCTATTGCGGTCTCAAAACTCTGGCCAGTTGATAATACCTAGAATATCAAAATCAACTGCAGGCGGTTGATCCTTCTCCTATTTAGCACCTAAACTCTGGAACAGCCTTCCTAGCATTGTTCGGGAAGCAGACACACTCTGTCAGTTTAAATCTAGACTAAAAACTCTTTACTATGGCATACACATAAAACATTTTTAATTTATATTTTATTAAAATAAATTAAATGATTGTTAGGCTGCATTAACTAGGTCACCCGGAACCGGGAACACTTCCCATAACACCTGATGTACTCGTTACATCATAAGAAGAATGGCATCTACGCTAATGTTAGTCTGTTTATCCCAAGGTTTACTGCAGTCACCCGGATCCGGGCTGTATCCAGATCAGATGGTGGACCTGCGCCTGGACATGACCAACTCATCCCTGAAGTGTCTGCAGAGACCATGTCAATTAGTCTACCCTCTGAAATTGCTCATCGACATGGCATCCTCAATGGATCCATCTCCGGCGTGATGACTCCGATATTTCGAATATTCCTATTTAATAATTGTTTAATCGACACGCCATCCTCAGTAAACCCGTCTCCAGCGTGATGCCTCCGATCTTTCGAATGTTCCAATCTAATATTACTTCTGACCTGTAAGGCTGCCAAAATAATAATCATACACTGTTTGTTAATTGGCCAGAGGAGAACTGGCACCCCGACTGAGCCTAGTTTCTCCCAAGGTTTATTTTTCTCCATTATGCCACCTGATGGAGTTTTGGTTCCTTCCCAGTGTTGCCTTTGGGGATACAAAATTTTCAAATAAATATCCAAATAAATTTAATTACTAAACTAAATTAACTATGTCAACTACATTACTTGAATATATATGATAATTGAAATGAGCTGGATGACATCACCGTTTTCTCCAGAGTGGATGTACTGCCGAATCAAATTCGGTTGCATTATTTTCCTGTTTAACACTGTGAAGCTGCTTTGAAACAATCTGCATTGTAAAAAGCGCTATATAAATAAAGTTGACTTGACTTGACTTGTCTCCTCCGGTTGAGTTTCCAGCGCCATCAGCACACAAGAGTACAGTATCATCCAGTTATCTGCTACATTCATCTGCTAACATCTTCCTTTTACTTACCTGACCCGCTCATTCCTGGTTGTTCAATAAAAGAAAAAATCACTTACCATCTGTTCTCCATGTCAAGCCTGTTTGTAACAGAAGACCGGACCAACACCGCAGAGCACCAGATGAGCACTCCGGATCCCTTTCAAGAGCTCGTCGATGCACTTCGAGCTCTCACCACCAATCCTGCACCTGCACCCTTATCTTTACCTTCACCAGCGAGCACTTCCGGAAACAACACCGCTTCTTCGCCACCGGTGTATGCCAGTCCCATGGCCAAACCAGCGCCCTTCTCTGGCTCAGTGGAGGATTGCAACGGATTTCTCCTCCAATGCTTGCTGGTCCTGGAAATGCAACCGCACTTATTTCCTTACGATCGCACTAAGGTAGCGTTTATTATCTCCCAGTTATCTGGCAAAGCACTTCGTTGGGCTGAAACTCTCTGGTCCCAAGGCAACCCGATCACTTAGTCTCTCTCCAGTTTCACTAACCACTTCAAGGAGGTTTTCGGAAAGCCAACCTGGGATTCAGCGATCGGTGAGCAACTTTATCACCTTAAACAAGGAAATAAGTCTGTTAATGAGTATGCCCTTCAATTTAGAACCCTCGCTGCTGCCAGTGGATGGAATGAACGGTCCTGCTGACGACGTACCGTCAGGGTTTGGATCCTCGAATGCGGTTGCATCTCGCTGCATACGAGGATACCATCAGCCTTGAACGCTTTATCCAGCTGTCCATCCGTTTCGCCACTCGTATGCAGTCGTGTCTCGATGAACACCAGGGCCAGCTGATACCTTCTCCTGTCCTCCGCCGACCAGAGCCTGTCAGCCCTCCAGAACCAGCCCACGAACCAATGCAAGTGGAGAATTCTCGGTTGATGTTGGCTGAGCGGCAGAGGCGGCTGACCCTGAATTTATGTTTATATTGTGGATCTGCAGGGTATTTCATTACTGAATGCCCCATTCGTCCACCTCGTCCTCTGAAATGCAACCACTCACCACCATAATAGACCTTACTGCTGCCGGTGTTTCTCTTCCAGTCAATGCTCTCCTTGACTCTGGGTCAGCCGGTAATTTCATCTTGGGCACCCTCTGCCGCCAGCTCAAGCTCCGGACGACAATCCACTCCATAACCGGGAAACCTCTAAGTCGTCGTCAAGTCTGCTCCTCGGTGGGTCCTGTCCAGATTCAAGTGGGTCTCCTGCATGTGGAACATCAACATCTGCTGGTTCTGGAGGAATCCACCGCTGACATCATCTTAGGGCGCCCATGGTTGGAGCAGCACAATCCCATCATCTCGTGGAAGATCGGCGAGGTCCTGAAGTGTGGCGATAGCTGTTTTCCGCATTGTTTCTCTGCTCTTCCTGTTCCACAGTGTTCCCAAGATCTGTCTGTCTGTACCACCTCCATCGAAAGTCCTGTAGAGGAACGCTCTATTCGACGTATTCTGCCCCAAACGAGCCTCCAAGCTGCCTCCACACTGGTCATGGGACTGTGCCATCGACCTCCTTCCGGGTGAGCCAGTGCCCCACGGTACGATCTGCCCTCTGTCACTTCCGGAGGAGAAGGCCATGGAGGATTACATCAAGGAGGCCCTGGAGCAAGGTTATATCCGCCCGTCTACTTCTCCTGCTGCCTCAAGCTTCTTCTTCGTGGCCAAAAAGGACGGAAGCTTGAGGCCCTGTACAGATTACCGTTCTCTGAATAAAATCACCGTCAAGTTCAGATGCCCCCCGCTGCGCTGGAACATCTCCGTGGTGCCACTGTGTTCACCAAGTTGGACCTCCGCAGCGCGTATAACCTCATCCGTATACGTGAGGGGGACGAATGGAAGACCGCCTTTGTGACCCCTACTGGCCACTATGAGTACCTCGTAATGCCATATGGATTGGCCAACGCCGTATTCCTGGACTTCATCCACGAGGTGCTCCGGGAGTGTCTTCACAGATTCGTGCTAGTCTACATAGATGACATCCTGATCTACTGAGCCTGGCTGAACATCGCCACCACGTTGCGGAGGTCCTGAAACGCCTGAGGAAGTTCCATCTGTTCCTGAAAGCCGAGAAATGTTCCTTCCATCAGTCCTCAGTGCAGTTCCTTGGATAGAACATCGACTGCAGTGGCATCAGGATGGACAAGGGGAAGGTGGACGCCATCCAGTCCTGGCCCATTCCCACTTCCATCAAAGAGCTCCAAAGGTTTTTAGGCTTCGCCAACTTCTATTGCCGGTTCATCCGAGGTTACAGTTCCCTCTCCAGCCCACTCACAACTCTCCTACGCCACAAGCCCAAGTCTCTGTCCTGGTCACCAGCTGCCACGGAAGCTTTTGAGGCCCTCAAGACCGCCTTCATCACCGCTCCCCTCCTTGTCCATCCCAATCCGGATCTACCCTTCATAATGGAGGTGGACGCCTCGACCACCGGAGTGGGAGCGGTCTTGTCCCAACAGCAGGGGAACCCCAGTAGACTCCACCCATGTGCCTTCTCCCGCAAGCTCAGCCCGGCGGAAGTCAACTACGACATCGGGAACAGGGAGCTCCTGGCTATCAAGCTAGCCCTAGAAGAGTGGAGGCATTGGTTAGAGGGCGCTCAACATCCCTTCCTTGTTCTAACGGACCACAAGAACCTAGAATATCTTCGAGATGCTAAAAGATTGAATCCCCGCCAGGCTCGATGGGCATTATTCTTCACTAGGTTCAACTTCACGATTTCCTATCGACCAGGTCCCAAGAACGTCAAGGCGGATGCCCTTTCCCGCATTTTCAATCCCAAGGGAAGGATAGAGGAATCTAAGCCCATCTTGCCTGGTAAACTGTTCATTAGCCCAATCGTCTGGTCCGAAGAGACTCTGCCCTCCTCCAATGCCTCCACCAACACTCCGCCGGGATGTCCCCCGGGCTTGCAATACATCACTCGGACCCAGCGCACTCCACTCATCCACTCCTCCCACACCTCTCTGGGCACTGGCCACCCCGGGGTCAATGAAACCCTCTCGCTGCTTAAACAGCGCTTCTGGTGGCCCAACATGGCATCTGACGTAAGAAGGTACGTGCAGGGATGCCAGGAATGTGCCATTTCCAAGAGCCCTCGTCATCTTCCCGCCGGCAAGCACACCTAGGAGTGGATTTAATCCGACCTCCCTGTTTCTGACAATTGTACCTGCGTCCTAGTGGTAGTAGACCGATTCTCCAAGTCCTGCCATCTGCTTCCCCTGAAAGGTTTACCCACTGCGATGGAAACTGCTGAAATAATGTTTAACCATATATTCCGTTATTCCCGAAGACATCGTCTCTGACAGAGGTCCTCAGTTCATCTCAAGAGTATGGAAAGCTCTCTTCACCCTCCTAGCTGTGACCATAAGCCTCTCCTCAGGGTACCATCCCCAGTCGAACGGGCAAACGGGACACAAGATCCAGGAGATCGGCTGCTTCCTCCGTACCTTCTGTCACGGCCACCAGAACTCCTGGAACCAGTTCCTGGGTTGGGCCGAGTACGCCCAGAATTCACTACGTCAACCTTCCACCAGACTCACCCCCTTTCAGTGCGTACTCTGCTACCAACCCCCTCTATTCCCCTGGTCGGGGGATCCCTCTGACGTCCCTGCAGTAGACTACTGGTTCCGGGAGAGTGAGAGGGTCTGGGACTCCAACGGGCTCTGCACAGACACAGAATGACAGCAGACCTTCGCCGCTCCAAAACTCCAACTTACCAACCTGGGCAGAATGTCTGGCTGTCAACACGGGACATCAGACTGCGTCTGCCATGCCGGAAGTTGAGTCCCAGGTTCATTGGCCCCTTCCCCATCATTCAACAAATCAACCCAGTCACATACAAGCTCTAGCTCCCCGTGGAGGGGGGGGGGGGGGGGTAATGTTACAAGCACGCCAGGCTCCACCCTCTCCCAACCACAGTGCACTGCATCACCAGAATACTGATCACACACACCTGCACGTCATCATCACCTGTAATCACCACCAGCACTTAAGCCCCATGCATTCACTCAATCACTGTCCGGTCTCGTTCGCACATAGCACAGCTTATGCTTACCAGCGCCATCTGCACACAAGTACAGTATCATCCAGTTATCTGCTACATTCATCTGCTAACATCTTCCTTTCACTTACCTGACCCGCTCATTCCTGCTTGTTCAATAAAAGACTCTGATCACTTACCATCTGTTCTCTGTGTCAAACCTGTTTGTAACACATTTGTGCTATCTTTCATCCCATTTATGTGCTAATGCACTGCTAAAGTTGATAAAATTAACTTTTAGATATACACATTTAAAGAAAATATATAGTGCCTCACTCTACTGAATCAAGGTCCATTGGATGAAATGCCGTTGGGTCCAATAAACAATATAAACAGAATAAATCCCACATACTTCAAGTTTGCATTACCACAAAACTATTTTGATGAGCAAAGTTTCAATCAATCCACATTCCTCAGCCTGAGGAATTACAAAAATTACATTGCTGTCACAGTTGGCGGTCAAAATGTCTATTTACGATGAACACAAGAACTAAGAACATGAACAGAACAACCAACATAAACACGAGGAGAACTGACAATGAACAGAAGTAAACATAGAGCTTAAATACACTGAACAAACCAATGAACTAAATGAACATCATGTACAAATGTAACCGGAAACTAACTAGAAGCGGGGAAAAGAAACAAAGAAAAAAAAAAACAGAGCAAAAACAACTAAGACTCAAACACAGGACATAACCCAGACAATTACACTCACCTATTACTTGAATTTAAAAAAAATGTCTAGATATGTCTGTGTCTAGATATTTAATGAAGATGATTGATGCATGTACAACTTAGGTGTAGTTCTTCCTTCATTTTTAATTTGCAACTGCTCGAATGGTATCTTGGTAAATTTCTTGGCGATAAAATATTCAATATCTCTACTCTCCATCGGTAGTTGCAAGATTATGGGAGAAGTTCAAAATAATGCTTCTCTTTACTACCTCCTTCCACCAACTACTAAATAACAAATCATGTTTATGGCTGTGACATAACTAAAGTAAAAAAAAAATCATGGATTTCTGATATGTCCAGATTCAACTTTGTGTTTCAATAGAAAATGTATCAAAGAAAATAAAATGGTGTTAATCAGGCCAAGAATATCCCACACATTCTTATCCACTCTTTTTCCTGAACAACCAACCAAGTCAGAACCATTTGCCAGATAACTAACAGTGATAACTACTTCAGCAAAAGCAGCATAAATTAAGCCAGTAAAATGTAACTCAATGATCACACTTTACTGATGGTTTACAACATTTTTCAAGCAGCAACACATGCCAAGAACTTGCACAGCATTGTTCAGCTTTAAATGGTTTGTTCAGATGACTCAATTTGGGAAATATTAGGACAACTGACTAACTCCTCCTACTAAAAAAACTCCTTATTCAAGCTACATTTTTAATAACACAGCATAGACAGTGGAGTCCAAATGGCGGGATTCAAAATATAATTTAAACTGGAAAGCAAAATCTAAATATTTTAAATATTTCAAAATTCTGCACTATTTTTAGGTCACTATTCAAATAAGCACATTTATGACACGAATTTGTGAAAACGTCTGATTCTTGCTACTATGGAAGAAAACAAAAATCATGATGAATGTAATAATTTAGCAAAAAATGGAAAAAACTAAAGTTTTTTTTTTTTTGCAGTGGTTGACTTTTGTACCCTCTCCTCCCACCTATATTGTTAAATGAGGAGGATATCCAAGATGAGGATAAACATAACTAAAAAAGTTCCATACCTGAGAATAGTACCAGTGAAAACATGGCAATGGAGAAGAAAAAAAAAGCTTGTTTAATTGAAAAAATTATTTATACATTTGTTTAAAAAAGTAATAAAGCAACAGTGTCAAATATTTAGTTTACTTCTCAAGTCCTGTGCCTTGCCAGTTTCTGTTTGGTTTTATTGCAGCTCTCTTTATATACTGAAAAATGTAAACGTGGGTGTGACTTTTTTTTTTTTATCACAAAACCTGCTAGGTGGCCTAATAGCTACCAGGTTTTGTTTAACAGAAATGTAAAAAATATAGACATAAAACTTAACATGAAACCTGTTAGACTACCTTATTAAAAGTATAAAGTGAGACTTTAATAATTTACATGAATTATTTTTTCTGTTCTGTTTGAATTTTCCATTCAATCTCAACGTAGCTTTATATACAAAAAATGAACTTGATAAAATATACTCTAAAAAGGTAAGTTCTATTCAGAACCATATTGTCCTAAAAACAAAATTAATGGTGAAGTGGTTCTTTATGCGCATTCTTTTTTTTTTTTTTTAAACCTGTAACTGTCAAAAAATCCTTTCAAAACTATTGCTTTTATGGATCTCAACCTTCCAACACTCTCTCAATAGGTAGATGATTTGTACCTACACTATATTGCCAAACGTTTTGGGATGCCTGCCTTTACATGCACATGAACTTTAATGACATCCCATTCCACTTTGTTATAATACCACTAACAGTTGACCATGGAATATTTAGTAGTGAGGAAATTTCACGAATGGACTTATTGTACAGATGGCAACCTATCACGGCACCACACTTGAATTCATTGAGCTCCTGAGAGCCAACCATTCTTTCACAAATGTTTGTAGAAGCAGTCTGCATGCATAGGTGATTGATTTTATACACCTTTGGCCATGGAAGTGATTGGAACACCTACATTCAATGATTTGGAGGGGTGTCCCAATACTTTTGGCAATATAGTGTATTTGTCCATCTTAAAATGTCTATAAATGTTAACTTTTCAATTGTAACTGGTTTGCTTGATAATGCATCTAAAGGAGAATTGAAATATCAGTCTGTTTGTCATTGTTATGTAAATAAATAAAGAAATATGACACGTAATGGCTGGAATTTGGACTCTTTCAATAATGTTTGAACAGATTGTTTCAGAAAGTTTACCTGAACTCAGTGGCAAAGTTTATCTAACGTGCAAGCTCTAACAGACCAGCAATTAAAGAGTTTATGTCATGAAATCATTATGTTTATTTGCTAAATTTGGCCCATTAATATTAATAAAGCTTTTTTTTTGCATTTGTTTTACATATTGAACTTTCTGTTAAACAAAACATTGCTGTCTTACCTACCACTTTCCTTTGTTTCTTTTCACATTTTCTGACTGGTCTGTAAATTCTTAATAGTGATTTATAGTGAATAGTGATATACAATAAATTATCATTGTGGTTGAATGTTTTTTTTAAAAGAGAAAGCAACCATCTGCAATTACATAATGCAGAACCAGATAAACAGGTTACCAGAGGGTTTAAACAAATCCTGTGTGTTCACATTTTACTGGCTAATGGCTATTGTATGAAAACTGAAAGTGGGGAGCACATAATAGAACCATATAGAAAACCTTTGATTATCTCTGTTCATAATCAAAACCACCTGCATGACATTCCTCAATCTGAATCTAAAAGATCTAAAATACTAACACACATACAGTACTTTTAACCTAAAAAGGTTCATTTGTTGTTCAGTATGTTCAATATTGTGATTTGAATCATTATGTGTAGCCTACACTCATGTACAGGACAATATAATTTGTGAGGTGTTAATTGTCAGAGATATCTGAAGTTTACTAACAAAATAAATATAAGGTGAAATATCTTAGCTGAGGCTCTGAGATAATAGCCTAAGTGCATCATCACACTTACTAGTCACAGCATTTTTATTATTTTCTTTATTAAGGTATGTCCAGGTAAACAGGTTCACAGGTGTTTCTATTGCAATGTAGATAACATATCATTTACAAACATCACAATGTTAAAGGAATGTTGCCGTTTCAAAACAAGTTGAGCTCTACTATGTGACAGTTTTGATTGTCACAGATATATCTGACAAATCTGACATATCTCAAATAGAAGTAATGTTAACAATGGAAACTATGTACTACAGAAGGTTTAAATACAAAAATGTGCAACCAGTATTTTTGATTTGTGCAAATCAACCTTTTAGAAGTGCGACATGGAACACGTACTTGTAGAAACATGAATACATTAATTTAGCCTGAATAAAATTAGACTACTGTCTACAAAAACATGTAAAGTGTCATGATTATGGATTCTTTTTGATATTCTGTTTTGTTTCCCTTAATTCCTGTACCCATGCTCTGTTTAGCTTAGGTTTCCTTCGTTTCTGATTAGGGTTACATATTATCTGCACCTGTCTGTCATTATGTTCACCTTGTATATACTCCCTGTTATGTTCAGTTCTTTGTTGGTTGTCTTATATGTTTAGTGGTTTGTGTTTTCTCCTACATTTTCCCTGTGTGTTCTTGAGTGTCAAGAAATCTGAATAAAGACCATTCTGAGTTCCTACACCATCTTGTTGTGCGTGCAGCAGACAAAACTGTTACATAAAGACAAAGGAATATTACAAAATTCTGGAATATTACATAAATATTATAAATATATATTTCAGTTATGACAACTCTCGGAGTGAATTATTTCCACCAGCATTTATTAGCTTGGAAAATACATAAGCTTGGTTTTGGTGGATGAGATCTGCTACACTGCTTCTGTTGTTGTTGCTCCTGAGCAAATACAAAAATGTATTCAGCATAGTCAAAATAACAAAAGTAAAGGACAAGCTACAGCAATAAAATGGTAGAACCCCTGTCAGATCTCTACAGGTGGCGCTGGGGTGGAGGAGGGAAAGACAGAAGTTTTCGTAATCGTTCAGCAGGGAGATCGAAGCTGCGTCTGAAATCTTAAAACGCTGCCTTAGGAGCAGAGGTGGAATGTAACGAATTACATTTACTTGCGTTACTGTAATTGAGTTTTTCTGTGTACTTGTACTTTTTAAGTAGTTTTAAAAATCTATAATTTTACTTTTACTTAAGTAGCTATGTCTTGTTTGAAGTATTGTACGCTACATTTTAAACCATATCCGTTACTGAGTAAAAATAAATAAATAAATACTACAAAGGGAGAAAATCTCTCTGGAAAAGACTACATTGAATTGAAGTGCGGGAGAACACACAAAAAGATGGAGACGGACAAGACAGACCAAGCTGAAAGCGAAACGCCGTCGCGAACCCCTGGTATAAAAAATACGTGTGGTTGTCCTGGAGGATATCCAATTTGCAAAAAAATGTGGATGCAAAGTGCAAAAGTAGGAAACACATAGAACATGTTCGGAAACACCATCTTTCTGTGCAGATAAAGGTATAAAGCCGAATGATTTCTGTGATGCAGAGGGAATCCTGGAATCCAGTCATGAAAATTGAATACAGTAGGCCTATAGCCATAGGCCATAATGCAGATGTCACGTAAAACATGCAAACTGATGGATGAATGAATAAATCGAAAGTAGAGCTGTACAATAAATCAAATCGCGACATGGTCTGTGAATATTAAAGCGCAAAACACTGCTATATAAATATATGATCTGCTTGTTCTGTCTCTGTGTGAATGAGCAGCGCCGTTTCGTCTACTACATACCTAAGTACGCGTGATGTTTCGTGGTGTTTTAACGTCTCACAAAGCATTATTTGCATGAACACATGAACATTTTCAGAGCTGATCTGAGAGAACCCCTAATGAGCATTTTCATCATTTAAAAAAAAAAAAAAAAAACATTGTCAAATACACTCTGAAACAGCTTCACTACAACCCGTCAAAATAAAAGTTTGGTTTACCTAGAAGAAATTATGACAGAAATATATTACTATTGTAGGCCTACAGTGGAATGTACTTAAATAATAATAATAACAATAATACATAATTTAGGAATATATATTTTTAATCCATGGTTTAATTTAGTAAATCTCTGTTTTGCAGCACTTTGACAAAAAAATAAAAGGATAAAAGTTTGTTACATTTGATTTGATTACCATCGTTTTTTGATAATATATTTGTATTAAATCGAAGAAAATTCGTATTAAAAAGAAAAATTTCATAGGACTCTATTATTCTTAATCATTTTAATAAATTAATAATAAAAGTAAGTTGTTAATCTAATTCATAATCATTTATTGAATTTAGTTGATGATAATAATAACCATAATTTAATAATACTTTAATAATTTAATAATTGTTTTATACCGTGATGCTGTGAAACTTTGTTTTCTGAGATGGTTATCATATTGTGAAAATCTCATTCTATTACAACCCAACACGGGAGAGTCCCCCACACAGAGTCCCTTTGTTAAAAAAAGTAACTCAGTAACTTTTACTCTTGAGTACATTTTTAATGAACTACTTTTTACTTTTACTTGAGTACATTTTTAGACTGGTAATTTTACTTGTACTTAAGTAAAATTTCATTGAAGTAATAGTACTTTTACTTGAGTAGAATATTTTATTACTCTTTCCACCTCTGCTTAGGAGGATGCATTGAAAGGTAGGAAGGCATCAATGATTGTCCAAATCTAACGTTAGCTTGACTTCCTTTCTCTTGAGATACCTTCATCTGACTGATTTTTGAAGGCAGTGTATCCTTTGCTGCTTTTGATTTTCCACAATCCTGTGCTTTCCATTCTGTGCCAGCTGAGCTAAAAAAATAAAGATGGCGTCTGAAAGGCAACGAGGCAACTGCCTACATTTTTGGATGCAGCCATGCTTACATGGATTAGGAAGTATTTCTGATTGACTAATGCCAAGGCATTGGAAGAACCAATCAGCGCTGAAATATGTAAAATATACCCATACCCTCAGAAAATTCTTTCTTAGAACCCTAAAGTGACACAAAAGGCACTAAGTGAAATTAAGAAGTGTTTTATTGGAGCTCCGGAGACTGATAAAAAAAAAAAAAACATTAATTAGCTACAGTACCAGAGGGCTTATCACTTTCAAAATTGTACCAGTAACACATTTTTATAAAATGCAAACACATTACGTATCATATAGACTCTTTAGTTTTTACTAAAGACTCTTCACACTTTATCATAGTTATTTACTTACAACTAAGCAAGTGTGCTTGAGACATTGCAGGTGCTTTGTCATATGTCATCTTATAATGAACAGATCGCTTATGTACTGTATAACATCATTTTATCTACCAAATCTAAATTTTTTTATTAAATTAATAAAATGTGAGGTGTCTGCTGAATCATTAAATGGCTCTGTTGAATGAGTCTTATAGGAAATTACATATTTGTTTCACTCTCCTGCATTGTGGTTGAGGCAAGGATATTGTTTACTTTAGTGAAGAACTAGATTAAATCAGAGATTAATTATAGCTAAATTGTTTGTGTGTGTGTAATGTTTCTTTTATTCCTTTTTGGGTAGGCTATATATCTAATTCTAATCCCCTCATATTTTTGGATAAATGTTTAAATGGTCTATTTAATACTTATGTTTATTGTTCTTTTTTTTATAGAAAAAACTAACACAAATCAGGGTTTAAACCACTGATCTATATAAATGACAGTATATAATATATAGTTTAAACTATATTTCAATGTGTCCTAAATACTGGTACACACTACACAACTCTATAAAACTCTGTTTGAGCCACTGAGTTTGTACAGCAGCTCCTTTGACTGACGATTTGTTTAAAAAGAAAAAAAGTCCATATTTTGCACCCCATTCCTGGAAAGTTAAAAAAATAACAAAATACATTCATTACATTACATTATAAAGTAAACGACACAAAAAACCTGTTCCCTGGGGATACATTTTGCTTTTAGTTTTGTTGAATGGAGAATGCCTAGTTTCTCTGACTTTGCTTCTGTTGCGTACAAGCACAAGTTTACAGCGTGGGTCAAATCTGCGCCTTTCATTTTCACTTTAACGTTGACATTTTCGTCTAGATTGGGAATGATATCCATATTTCCTATTTTAGTTCATACCAAAAAATGTTAAATATTATAAACTGCCCACATATCATATACAAATATCTTTACAAACTAAAACGGCAGCACTGCATTTGGTTTAACGAATCACAATGCAACGAATCTGCGACTCTGAAACCTAGCTTTAACCAACACGCCATATTTGTTTCAGCTGTGTGTTGATATGTGTTGGAGCAATTGTTAGCTGACATTTATTATTCCACCTCTCTCATCTGTAAAGAAATGGTTATACGTTTCTAAAAGTCTATCGCTTATTTTGCGTGTCTAGTGGATATTATCTGGAATGTACCGGCGCGGGGGGATCAAGAAGGATCATAATAAAGCGGCTAAGGAGCAGAGCGACAGTAGCAAGTATGCGGAGCTGCTGGTGTTCGGCTACGCCTGTAAGCTGTTCCGGGACGATGAGAGGGCCAGCTACCACGAGCAGGGCAAACACCTTATCCCATGGATGGGGGACAAGAACATCATGATCGATAGGTCGGTTAAACAAACCTAATGGGAATAATTACTTAACCAACTTAATGTCTTCCAAAGGGACCTTGGATGTATTGTGTTGTTTTGCAGCACAGGAGGAGCTGATGGCATTGTGTGATGTTTACATGGCCAAACGTGAATAAAAGAAACTTTACAACGACAGATCTAAGATAACTTGCTTGGATTGTGATTTTTTTTTTTTTTGTAAGCTCAATGCAATGACATAACTGTCAAATGGATTCAACAAGAACTTTAAACCAGCCTAAGATGGTTTGCTGGTCTTAGCTGGTTTAAGCTGGTCTCCCAGCCTGGCCAAGCTGGTTCTCAGCTTGTCTCCCATCCTGCAAGCTAAAAAGTGGCCAGACACCTTTTAAAAACCATCTGAGAGACAGGCTAACCAGCTTAGGCTGGTTTAATATGTTGTTTTTCTTTTGCAGGGTTAGGGAATATTTGAAATCTGAGGCAGAGTCCTTGCTCAGCTAGCCCTCACTAGTTGTGTCTAAATGACTAGTAATTTATATATATATATATATATATATATATATATATATATATATATATGAATTACAATCATAATATGAACTATTTGTACTGGTCATGTGAGGCCTCTGCTTCTTAACACTTGGTGAATTTGCTGTGGTCACATTTGTGTTGCATTTATACGATTAAATGCAAACCATAGTAAATTTGCGTTAGATTAGCCTGCTACTGTAAATTAGTCCGTGCATTAAGGTGGTTCTCACATATGATGATCTATGAATTGAATCCCATTATATGAATTCTGTCTTTGTGCATAGATCCAAAGTCTAACGTTGTTCTTTTGCAGGAAGTACTTTTAATAAGTACTCAGTCGAATATTGTGTTCTTTATCTGTTTTCTCTCTTCCTCAACACTTTTTCCAGTTCAGCTGCAGATTTTAAAAACATGAAAATTGGTAATGAGCCAGGAGTGTGTTGAAACGCAGCGGGTTGCATTGAGCCACCTTAATCTGCATGGATCTGTTTCTTGTTTCCAATGTGTATGTGTGTGTCTCTCTATCACATAATACAGAACTTATTTCCTCAGCAATTAAGGCTAAGGGGTCCCGCCAGGCCCCGATTGCCACCTCATCGCCCACTTCTCTCTTTTGCCGAAGAAACTGGAACTGAGAAGTGGAATACAGGAGCGAGCGCAGGAAAATTTCCTCCATATGGGTTCTTACGGATAGGTATTTATGTGCTCGGGCTTGTGTGGATGTACTTCTTTTGCAGTAATTGTAGGAATGATGATGGCAGTTGTCTCAATAAGTCTCAGTTGTCTGACAAGGGTACAAGTTGGAATGGTTTGTTGAACCATGTAAGGTAAGAGGAGAGTTGTTGTTTGCGTTTTTATTTTTATTTATTCTCCTGTTGCGTCTTTTTATGGTTTTAGTGAAGAATTAGATGGATTTAGTAACTTTATCATGCAAGTGCACTCATCTGTTGACCCGTATACCCTCTGGAGCGCATCATATAGGCCGTCTGCCTTTTGCTGGCCAGGCATCTCCTCATGCAAACCTTGTAAGCGAAGTAGAATTTTGAAAGAAAACCATATATGTGAATATACAAACAAAAGGCTTTACTTTTAGGGTTCTCCAGTGTGGTGAGTATTTGTTGTACGTAATCCAATGTTAATTTCCTCTCACCTTTTTAACCACATGCTTCGTATTGCAGGTACGATGGCCGCGGTCATTTACATGATCTTTCGGAATATGACGCAGGCTCGTGGAATCATGACTACCAGCTGTCTGAGGAAGAGGCCAGGATAGAGGCTCTGTGTGATGAGGAGAGGTACCTGGCCATGCACACAGATCTACTGGAAGAGGAGGCCAGACAAGGTAAATGCACAGTGATCTATGAGCTCAGTCCATTTTTATGTATAATTCAAACCTGTGATGTTCATGTCAGCTAGAGTGCAGTGTTGATTTTTTTTTTCAGGTGTTGATGCTTTAGTTCTATCTTTTTGTTAGTCAGTTTTACTCTGACTCTATGGCAGCTGGTTTAGGATGCATTTGGCCATTATTTACTGTGGTTTATTTGAAACAAACATTTTTCTTAAAGCATTTTTCAAAAAGATTTTCATAATCATTTTCAGTTTTCTTTTTGTCAACAGTATTTCTAGAATTTTGATTTATAATTCATTTATTTAACATGATGCACTTTTCGTTTTGTTAAATTACTTTTTTTTCACAAGTACATGTTATCGTTAAGCAATTACTATACTTATAAGAGATTCCTAAATACTTTTTATTTACACTACCATTCAAAAGTTTGGGGTTGGTCTCTTTTGCTCAACAAGGCTGCTTTTATTTGATCAAAAAAACTAATATTGTGAAATTACAATTTAAAATAACTTTTCTATTTGAATATGTTAAAATGTAATTTATTCCTGTGATGGTAAAGCTGAATTTTCAGCATCATTACTCCAGTCTTTAGTGTCACATGATCCTTCAGAAATCATTCTAATATGATGATTTGCTGCTCAAGAAACATTTATTTATTACACTGGGCTGCTTTTTTTTTTTTTTTCAACATCATCTGCTTCAGAGATTAAATGTGCTATTTATTATGTATTTTTAAGTGCTGAATTCAAATATGCAGTTAAAACAGCTGATTGGCTACTGTTTCCAAAATATTATCTATTAGAATCTTTAGGAATCTATCACCTCACGATCTGATCCGTTTCCCCCAAAAATTTTATACATTAAGTATAACTAACTTTGTTTACATTAATTTTGTCTCATACAACATTTTGAGATGCAAATAATCATTTCACATGAAAATATTTAAATGGACCGCAGACTTTGAACGGCACTACTGTTTTTTTTTTTTATTTATTTTTATTCAGCCATGATGCATTAAATTGATCAAGTGACATTCATCCAATTACCATATTAATACAAATTGCTTTCACTTATTGATGGCATCATACCCTTGGGCGGGAGGCACAGCAGATTCCGGCATAGTTCTTGCCTTATATTGCACAGCATGTATGTGAATGTAGGGGCGGATACATCAAGATAAGGGTGTGATCCTCTTGGGTAGGGCTGTGTTAGTTTTGGTGATTTTTCAAATATAAACAGCATTTACAAGAAATCACTTACTGCACCTTTAAAGGGTTAGTTAGATTTACTCACCCTTAAGTCTTAGGTGTATATGACATTCTTCTTTCCGATGAATAAAATCGGAGTTATTAAAAAAGTCCTGGCTAATCCAAGCATTATAACGGCAGTGCATTGTCTTGTTTATGAAGTCCATAAAAGTGCATCTATCCATCATATAACTGCTCCACATGGCTCCGGGTGGTTAATAAAGGCTGTCTGAAGTGAAGTGGTGCGTTTGTGCAAGAAAAATATCCATATTTAAAACTTTATAGACTAAATTAACTAACTTCCAACGGACCACCGTACGCATCGATTTATGGCGAAAGAGTAACCCTTGACCCCTTGAAGCATGTGTATTGACGAACGCAGAAGTGCAGAGGATAGAGCAAAACAAAACACCGGTCATGAATTAGTCTAAAACGAATTTTTTTATGGCAGAGGATTTCGATATAAGAGGGGCTTGAGTTTGTTGCCCAGCCCTATCCACGAGAGGCGTCAAAGCTTGCGATGCTCCTGTACATCGCGTCAGGGGTTACTCTTTTGCCGTAAGTCGAATTGCGTTATTTCAGTCTATAAAGTTTTAAATATGGATATTTTTCTTACACAAACATGCCACTTCGCTTCAGAAGGCCTTTATTAACTCCCCAGAGCCGTGTGGAGCAGTTATAAGATGGATAGATGCACTTTTATGGACTTTATAAACTAAACAACAATTCACTGCCATTTATAATGCTTGGATTAGCCAGGACATTTTTTTATATAATTCTGATTGTATTCGTCTGAAAGAAGGATGTCATATACATCTAGGATGATTTGAGGGTGAGTAAATCATGGGCTAATTTTCATTTTTGGGTGAACTAATCCTTTAAGTGCTTTTTGTTTCTAAAATCTTTTTGATTGTATTACATTTCAAGAATAGTTAAAGGCACTTGTGCTTGTTTATGTGAAGAGCGTAAAACTGACATGGCTGAGTTTATTTTTTTAGGACAAATAAAATGTTGCGTTGTAGAATGTGAAATTGTTCTTGTCGGGTTATGCTAGGTCACCAGACTGGCTCCTGGTTGCTATAGATGTTGTTTTTGGAATGTTGTTCAAAACATCAAGTTTGTCAGTTGACTACACCCAGCAATTAAACTGTTAATTCAATGAAGTGAATTTATGTAACACCTGACCTGATTAACACAAGACTGCTAGCTTACATCATTAAATATCTGTTGTATGAAAGCAATAAGCTATATATTTCTTCGGATGCACTGAAATATCATCTAAAAATTTAAAACCTCTATGTATGTGTATGCATAAGCTATTTTACAAGTTCTCATTCAAATTCTCATTCTTTTTTTGGAGATCTATTTCTTTATCACTTTTGTTGGATTTTTTTTTATATAAACCTTTTCAGAATGTTGTTTCGTAACTAGACTTCGGGCTATGCTGACGAATCAAATGGAGCTAATATAATATAGCACATTATTATAACTTGATAAATGCATGACCACATTCAAAACTCAAAAGTGATGCTCCTTAGCTCAATTCGCAGTTTAACAATCTTTAAAAAGAGGTGCGCAGTAAGTGGGAGTGAATTATGATGTCCTTTGCTGATAGTGTCAGACTGACATAGTCATTATCTCTGTGGTCATCATGTGGATTCGCCCCTCGGGGGAGACCTAGCCTCATTAAACTTTTATCAATCTGTCTACATTAACATCCTAAACCATAATAAAGCATTTTGATTGTTTAATATTGGACTGTTCTTGTGCTCAATTGCAGTTTTAGTAGTTGTGATTCTGTAGCAAGATTGTTAAAGATGAGAACACACTGTGGCTGTTTCGATGTGCAGATTGGTATGAATTTATGAGGGTCTGCTGCTCTTGTGGCTTTGACACACTTCCAGAAGGTCAGTTTTAGGTTAACTGTGTTTAGGTGAGTGTACTAGGGATGCACAATTAATCGAATTTGTAATCGTGATTACAATTACGGGCGCCACAATTATGTAATCGTTCAAAGGTGCAATTTAAAAAAACATTTACCTGCATTATTATGTGTGCTTGATTGTTTTTCTTTTCTTTCTACAGATTATCTTAAGGGTTTTTTAGTTTTAGTATAACATTATAATACTATGCATATCTTTGGTTTGGTTTCTTTAAAAAAAATATTGGTTTCTTTATATAATAAATATATTAAATATATAATATATTTGACATTTGAGGTGTAATGCTATAGAAAAGCAATACGTTTTTCAGGTAGAGTGTTTTCAGCTTGTTTATTTAGATATAACATTGTCATGCAGTCGCTTCAAACAATGGCCTTAAGCTATTCAAAACATCATTCAATGTAAATTATGATAATCATAATTAATAATCGCAATTACAATTTCAAGGGCAATTGTCAATTTTTGTCATAATCGTGGAGCCCTTGGTGAGTGTTTGTTTTAGGCTTTGGTTGCAGCAACAGAGTTGCTTTGCCACTGTCATCAGCACACACCTTGTTTTCTTTCAACTATGCATGAGAATCAATACAGGTTCTGTACTGCATTTGCAGTATAAAGTTGGCTATAGATCAGATGTTCTCAACTCCAGGTTTGTGGTCCCGCCTACCAGAATGTTTTAGATGCCTCACTAATTAAATGACCTGAAACAATTCATCAGCTTCTTTGTGTGTTGAAGGAGGAGACATCTAAACATTCTGGGACTGGAACACACTGAGGGCGTTTATACCCTGGGCAGTGGCTTGCCATTAATTTGCCGATTTCACTCGCTATGCGTGAATTAGACATGTGCCGGTATACGGTAATACAATATATCACGATAATGAACATGCACGATATTGTTATCGTGGGCACTTCAAAATACCGTGAATAATTATTTATTACGAATTAAGATTTTTAGAATGCATTTTAAGAATATCTTACCCATCAACCGTTTAAAATGAACAACACCTCTGCTCTGCTGCGTCAAAGAGGAACAAACCCAAGGCGCATGAGTAGCGCATGGCGGGACGAGTTAAGGAGACGCGCTAAATGAACATGCACATTCGCACTCTGACAACAGATGGCGCTGATGGAACAGCAGAAATGCAGCCGTTTCCCCGGTAACCCTCGTAAACAACGCAGGCTCGCGCTAATAAACAGTTTTTAAATGTTTAGCCATTCAGATTTATGTATTTGCTACGGTGCTCCTCACATAACCAAAAACCTAATACTTAAAGACTTAAGGCTATTTATTTTCTAACTTAAACATTTGTATATTTTAATCTGGACTACATGCCCTAGATATTGTTTGAATATGTTTTGATTCTTTATTGTTCAGTCACACACTTTGCAATAAGCCTCCATTATTTAACATTAGTTAATTCATTAGTTAACTGTAAACTGACAATGAAAAATACATCTAAAGCATTTATTAATCTTAGTTAAATGTAAATTCCAACATTTAATAACACATTAATAACACAAAAGTTGTAACTGTATTATTTAATGGACCTGAGCTTACATTAACTATCAGATAACTAACGTTATCAAAGAATAATAACTAATGTAAAAATGTTTCATGTTAATGCATTAACTAGCGAGACCTTATTGTAAAGTGTTACCTATTGTTCTTTATAATTCTTTTGCACTTTAATCCGTTTGAAATGTTTGTTTACTTTATACATTTTTGTGTATTGCTTTATTGTATTTAAATGTTCGATTCTTTTTATTATAAGAAAGTTATTAAACCTGTTATAGTATGACAACACTTTTTTTTTTTTGCAACTTCTTTCAATATCGTGATAATACCTAGGCCTGTCACGATAACTACTTTTTGTTGTGCGATATATTGCCCCAGAAATAATTGTGATATGCGATATTATTGTCATTTTAAGACCATTTTATACCACTGAATATATAATCATAATATAACAGCATAATAATGCAAGTAGGCCTGCACACTTTCAAATGACAATGATTTAGCAGTCACATATGGGCTGTTATGGTATCTGTTTTTTTAGAGGCATGTTTGAAAAACTTCTTTTAACTGGAGTGTCCTGTTCCATGGAAAAACGGCGCAGTGGAATGCAAAAACACATTCTCAATGAAAAACGACTAGACCCTCGCGACTGCCGCGTCCTGTGAGAAACTAGCTGTAAGGCCGTGTTCACACTTGACATTATACATTATACATTATAATCCTATGGAGTAAACCGTGTTTTTAAAAAAGTTTTTTAAACGCCAACGACAAGTGTGCATATATGATTATCATTGTAATAAAATTTTATGACATAAAACACTATTTTTGTTAAATGTATGTTTATGTATGATCAATAATAGCCATTATAAAAGTAAAAGGTATAATAAGCTATACAAGAAATAAAGCAAACAATTCAGTCAAACATACAAAGTCAGCACTAGTAGGCTACAATGGTAAAGTTAAATAGCCTAAAAATATAAAGTTATGAAACTTCACTTTGACCTCAGCCAAAATGATTTGCCACGGAACAAATTATAGATTCATAAGACCAAAGATCGCTGTTAGATATACACAAGATGAATCGTATCACATGTTTAACCACTACAGAGACATCAGAGCCAGCGGTAAACGTCAGAAGGACTAGCCTAGAAAAGGCTGCTCTTGGCGGGGTTAACGAGCGCTGAGCCCCCAATGATCGACTGGATCTCACAACTCCGAAAACGCCATATAAAATATTCGAATAGGCGCTCTCTTTATAAATAAACCACTCATTTGAGCTTTAAACAAGTACATTCTCGCCTGAAAAAGTCTTAAAACTACATTTTGTCACCCATTAACAGTAGTATTTTTAAATTACGCTGTGTTTCTCATCAGCTATTGAGCTATTTTATTGAACTAAATACATCGTAATCGGCTAAAACGCCATTGTTGTGTAAATGAATGGCGAAAATGCATTCTGTTTTTAGTTGAAACTGGTGTCGAATAAACGCCCCCTAAATAATATAGTAATGGCTTTGCTGTAAGGCAGATGTCTCCAACCATGCTCCTGGAAGGCTACCTTCCTGCAGACTTCCAACCCTGCTCCAACACACCTGCCTATAATTTTTTTTAAGTAACCCTAAACACATTGCGTGTGTCTCAATCAGCTCCCTAGTTCAGTAGTCAGGGCACTGATCAGGGAATCAGTCAATGGGCTGACTCCCTGATCAGTGCCCTGACTACTGAACTAGGGAGCTGATTGAGACACACCCATTGATTTTCTGCTTCAGGTGTGTTTGATTAAGGTTGGATCTGAACTCTGCTGGATTGTAGCTCTCCAGGAGCAGGGTGTGAGACAGCTGTAAGTTATATTTTAAAAACGGAACATTATACATTAGACAACATTATACAACTGAGCATTGGGGCTCATGATTAGAGAGTCAGACTGGTAACCCGAAGGTTGCGGGTTCGATTCTCAATACTGGTAGGAAATGACTGAGGCTGCGTTTACACTGTAAACGTGTAAACACAAAAATCCGCACAAGATTTTTTTGCATCCGATCTGAGCCACTTCCAAATGTGTTTTTTTTTAATCAGATACTTATCCGATATCTGGACATCTAAACATGAATATCTGATTCCACTTTGAATTCCAAGCCACCACAAGGCGAGGGTGACACTTTTGCCCACAAAGATAGCTTTTTGAAGTTGTATTATGAAGCAGATATGCCTGTATCCGCTCACTCGCAGGTTTTTTTTATTGAGGTGGAAATTTTATAAAGGAAAGAAATTGCGCGCATGCAGAAACATTCAGGAACTGGTTTTCGACCTCTGCCCAGTGAGTTTTATAAATAAAACCGCTTCACTACTTAAAGCTGCATTATTTTTTTCAGCAATTAGGTGACAACTTTGCTGCAATTAAACCAAAAAGCTTCACTATAAGGCTACTCGCGCGCTCTCTCCTTAATTCATTCGAATTCATTAAATTTAATCTTACAGTGCTATTTCACTTCAGAATTCTAGATCTAACAAGCTGTAGATAAAACAATAAACAAAAATCACCGTTATTTTCCTGTATATATCCGTTTGTCAGATTTTGCTCTGCAAAACATCCATGGCAGCTGTTATCTTGTCCATGCTGGCAAATAATCATGGCCACACAACATGAATTGCATAAGTCATGTTTATAGCACGGCCATTTAAAACCAGAGGGTCTACCTTGTGCATAGTAAAGCTATCACAGACAATCATTTTGGCCAGGAATTAATGTAAACACTGATATCGTATACCAGTCATGTCTAAAGTGAATGTAAACAGGTAGGCCGGACGGATATGGTCAAATGATTGGATCTGTGCAAGACTTGCAGTGTAAATGTAGTCTTATGTGCCTTTGAACATTTAACCCCTAATCACTCCCTGGGCACCACAGTGAAAATGGCTTTCCACTGCTCCAGGTGTGTGTGTGTCCATGGTTTGCAGTGTGTCTGTGTTCACTACTCGTTACTTATGTGTATGCACTAACTTGGATGGGTTAAATGCAGAGGACAAATTCTGAGTATACGTTACCATACTTGGCCTTCACATGTCACTTTCACAGAGATCGAAAAATATTTTAAACAGTTAAGCATTTCTACCTGAATTAAGGCTAGTCAAATAATGATTTGTAGGATCAGTGTTTTAGCCTCAACGTTTGAATCAGCCGTAAAATTGTGGAGAACAACAGAAAGAGAATGTTTGAGGATGCAGAACATTACAATCGTTTTTTTTCTATTTGCAGAGGAGGAGTATAAAAGGCTGAGTGAAGCTTTGGCCGATGAAGGCACTTACAACGCAGTGGCCTTCCGTTACAGCGCGGACTACTACGACCCCTCCCAGCCCACTGAGGAAGAGGAGGCCAGCAAAGAAGCAGGTGAGATCCGTACAAATCTAGAAACCACACAACTTCAAAAACCACATGCTTACTTTGAACTGCTGCTTGAGTCTGCCTGAGGAGCTTCAGTTTTTGAGACAAGTTTCTGTGCTTCTCAGACATACTTTAGCCTACGAACTTCAAAATGCTCCGGGCTGAAACGAGTCCATTTCCCTTAGGTCAAATAAGTATCGTTTTTGAGCCTTAAGGCACTGAAAAGCTCAAAGTTTTTTTAAGGAGTGAACGAGGCAAGCGGTGGATATGCAGAGACTGTTAATGACCAGCAAGGTCCAGCGGTTCAGCACTAAAGGGTTTTAGCAAAAACATCACACTCCATGGCTGATTGCTTTATAAACACTGGAGCCTAGAATTAGTTTGAGCCTTCAAAGCTTGTCTCAAGCGGAAATTCTGTGACAAATGAGATTCTAAAACAAACAGAAATCACCCTCGATGCTTTTGTATTCCTCATTCACACCTGCTTGCACCAGCACTCTGCCGAGATCAAGACACTTGGCCTATGGCATACAGTCTTTATCCACTGACTTATTACACGCACACACACAGAGTCAACTAGTGTCATTGATGTCTTTTTTTCACTGTGACTGTGATGAAGTCACACATTTTGTAGGAGCTGAACTGAAAGCCAGACAGCATTTTTTCCCCTTCATCAGAGGAATATCATTCGCGATCATCAGCCTTAGACACCGCGGCCCACAGTCCTTTTACTGACTGTCTGATATTGCCTACAAAATTGGAATGTACTTTTTCACTGTTGCAAACTGTAGTCTGATTGGCTGGCTTTACACAACTTCCAAAAATAAGGGCGCATACAGGATTTTTTTTGTCAGTTACCTTGGAAATAGTCATTTGCCAGAGCTTAGTTTCAAGAAATTCTAAAGTTAAGAGAACCATTATGTGTAATCATAATGTGACATTTGACTCTTGAGTAGGGCTGCAACAACTAGTCGATATAATCGATAATGAAAATCATCGACAACGATTCTCATTATCGATTAGTCGGGTCTGCCCACTGTGCACGCAAAGCTTCCACCAGTCGTGCCAAATTACAGCACTGAATAACACATTTCTATGGACAAAATGCATCTATAAATAGTGAAGGAAACCGAGTGAGCTGCTGCGGGAAAGGTATGTGATTTAAGTGCCCAAAACATGAAAATTCTTTAAGCTTCAAGCTAATCCTGGTAGACAGTCTGTGCTTCAAACTTCACTGAACGAGCACCTGCGCGGCAGGCGCGCGCACGCGTGTCAAACAGACACAACGCTGTGGAGAGGGATACAATTAATATTCAGCGCAAAAACATTAATTTAACTGAAATATCTGCTGTTGGATGCTATATTTAGGTTTAAAAGTCAACATGTAATTTATTATTTTTTTGTACCTGCATCAGCAAAGTATTCGCAGAAATGAAGCAAACTAGTTTAAGTTTGCTTGTAACTTGATTATTTACCTTCCTTTTTATTTAGGCTACTCATTTAGCCTATTTAGTAATTTACTTAATTTTGTTATCACAGGAAATTATGCGCTTGAAATGTGAATCATTGTTTGTCCATTATTTTGCGAGCAACTGGCGATAAAGAAAAAATTCCACGTCGTAATATTGAAAATATTTGCATCTTAAACCATAAGGGTGAGCCAGTAGATATCATAAGGCAATGTGCAGACTTTACACGAGAGTTATGCCCGTTAAGATGTCTCAAACGCCAGTCAATTATTAATTACAGAATCTAATGTCTTGTTCAACTAATGTTCAATATCTTTGAAACTGAAAGTAAAAACTAACCAAGCTTATTGCATCTGATGCTGCATTAATGTCGCATATTTTCTTAGAGACGATGAGAGATTTAATCTAATTTATTTCATTTGTGGCCCATTGTGAATCGAGAAGTATTTTGTGATAAACAAGTTGGTTTTGAAATGAGGAGTAATAAACTAATCTAACTAATCTTTATATCCTTGCAGCGCGTCGGTTATGCATTGGTGCACTGTGAAATATTGCGGGGCAAATTAATTGTAATATTAATTTAATAATAAAAGTAACCTAATCATAATAATAATTTAATATGCCTTGCGTACTTGTCCGCTACTCCACTGTGAAGGGCTAAACGGCGTCCACAGGCACGACATTAAATCGATTAACTGTTTTATCCAAATCCACATGAGTTAAATGTTCAGTAGCTTACTGCAATGTCCGAGTCTCTCCTGGTGTTTCTCGTCGTGTTTTCAGTCTGTGCAAGCAAGAAAACAATAAATATGGGGTTGCATCTGCCCCCCTTGCCCCCTAATGCCACCCATGTTTATAATTGTAGTGGACTATTATTAGAGGATTTCTTAACTTAAGGGGTTTTGAGCAACTAGGTGGTGGTTTGTAGAACAAGCCCTTGTGAAGGTGAAATCACCTGATTTGTCATTTTAATGGCTTCTTATATTTGAAAGATATTAGATATTAGAATTGATATTATCCACAACCAGAACTGCATTTTTTTTGCTTTCTCAGTTATATCTATGAAATTGTGCTTGTTACTTTTGGATATCAATGTTCTGCTAGTTTCTCCAGTGTTTTCTGCACAAAAAATGCCTTGTTTTAATACCAGTCTATAATTGTGGTATAATCTAAACATAAAAACAAAACAAAAGTTGTGGTCAGTTATTTACATGTCTATCTGATGGTCTTATTGTGTGGGTGGCTCTTGGACAAAATAATCTGCACTGTTGACCAGACCTTATTCTGTTTACTCAAAAGATCTAGCTTTGTGAGATGATGATTTGATTGCTGGACTGACTATTTGTTGGATAGGTTTAGAAGGGCTGTTTGATTTGATAGAGTAACTAATGCCACTTTGTAACTACTAGATTTGATTATCTCCCACAATATCTTTGGCCGTTGCACATTATTGCACCAGCAATGTGTTTCCATCTCGAGCTTCCATTTCCCTTCACACTGAATTCAGCATAAAATTTTAATTTGGTTTTTACCTGTCCTGGCCAATTCATGGAGGCTGAAGGTGGAAGAGTGTATAGAGGCAGAAGCAGTAAACAGAGCTGATGGGGCTTGTGGTCTCTCTGAAAGTTGGAGTAACTCAAAGTGAAACTTGAAGTGCCTCCGGTTCTTTTAAAGTGCCCTTAGTTAAAGAAGCTTCATAGTTGCATCTGTGCGTTTCCTCCTTCCCCTTTTGCACTTTTGATTCTTTTGTGCTTCTTATGTCTTGTCCATCTGATTTTGTCTGTTCATTCTGTTTTTCCCTCACCTTTGCCCTTCTCTTAGATCAAGAGCAGCCAGAGGAAGAGAGTGAGGAGCCGTTTGTGGCGCCCCCTGGCCTCCTCATCCCTCCAGATGTAGAGCTGGTAAGCAGATTGTGAACTATACCCATTTTGCTAAGTTTTACTTGGGGATCCACCAATATTAAAACTCTGGCCGTGACCAATAAGATGGTATTTATTATCTTGTTATGGCCTTTAATGGATAAATGGCTTATGGCTCTGTACTGTTAGGTCTAAATAAATTAAAATACAACAATACAACACTAAAAACTAAAATCAGTTATTAATTAATTATTAATTATTAAATCAATTAAATGTTAAGTAAATGTTGGCATCAAAATGTTGTTCATGTACAGCATAAAAATGGATATACATTTTGTAGATTTGATAAACATTACATATATTATTATTTTTTACATCATATCCAATATAATGTATAAAATAATAAAAACATTTATTTAATTATTATTAATTAATTATTAAATTATTAAATAATGATGCAGATAAATGAAGTAAAATAAAATCTCTAATATTTGCAGATAATCAATATGGTACCAATATATTGTGTATTCCTACTTATAATCACCATTACCTACATGATCTACTTTAAGCAAATATGTACTTGATTTGGTTTTCTGTTTTTGGATGTCTAATAACTTAAACCAAAATATTGTAGCTTTGTACTCTGCAAGAGGCTATTTATGACTATGTGGTAAATAAAGACTCTATTCTCTGTTCTTTTCTATTCAGAAGATTCTGATTTGATTGGGAGCTCTAAAGATCTTCCTTTGTATAACCTGTGCGCACGCTGGGCTGCTAACGTCAATCTGTAAAAACCAGACATGGGCTTTTATCTCTGCAGGATCCCTCATTTCAGAGCCACACACAATCACTGATTTTTTTTTTTGTTGCAGTGCCTGTAGCTGAAAGCAAGTTGATCCCACCAAATTATTCTTCTCTAAAAGCGCAGGAGTCTTGATGCCCCTCTTTTATCCTCTTAAACCAAGGATTTGTCAGCACTTTCCCACCAAGGCCTACTGGAAACATAACATAAATACTTATCCGTCCATTGAGCCACTTGTTGTAACAACATACCTTAACCTGCTCTTTTTTTTTTGTTGGTGGGGGTGATATTCGTCTCAAGGTTGGAAGATTAGTGAAAACCTTCAGTTTCTCAGGCTTGAAAACCCCAATTAGTTTCAAGTCTGTGAGGTTCTTTGAAGAAGCCTTGTGAATTATTAATCTTCAGCTACTCTGATTACCTTGCTTATTGTACAGCACATAGCTTGAAGCAACAAAAGAATCCGATTTTGAAGACAAACGGGTTGTTTATCTTCAAATTAGCAAGTCATTATTTGAGATTCTTGGTCTCTGGGGCTTTGAAAGCAATTCTTTGTTTACCTGGACATTGGAGCCAAAATGCAGCCCTTTGAAAAGTTCTCATGCAATATTCATACTTCCCTCTAATGAAGGATGTGTGTCATTTTCACAACTGTGACACTATTGGAACCATTTGTCATTTAAAATACAGCATCGCCATAAATCAGTTCAGCACATGAATATGATTTTTGTCTGCAGCTTGAAAGATTTGTGACCATTTTAAATCTGTGTGTGTAGCTGGAAAAGAATTAATGACGTCCCTGGTTAGATTCATGAAGCGTCGGCCCACACTCACACACAAATGATTTGTGTTTTAAACTGCAGTAGCTAGAAAATCCTGCGCCTGAAGTCACTGATGATTAATGTTCTTTGCCAGTTTTTCCCTATATAAATTTTCTAATTAATCTTTATTTAGATTTATTCTTTTTATAATGGCATATATTCTCTTATAAGCTTTTTCAGAGTTTTGTTTACCCTATTTCTTTGCCATTTATTTCAGCCTGCGACCACCAAGACGCATGCTATTATAGAGCGCACCGCCAACTTTGTATGCAAGCAGGGGGCCCAATTTGAAATTGTGCTGAAGGCAAAGCAGGCTGGGAACTCCCAGTTTGATTTCCTGCGGTTCGACCACTACCTGAACCCTTACTACAAACACATTTTACGAGCTATGAAGGAAGGGAGATACACACCGGCCTCAGAGGGCAAGCAGGACCAGCAACAGGGTAAGTTTTTCATGTGTTACAGTTTATTAGGTTGTCCTTAGTTTTTGTTTTTAAGCATTAGTTGAAGTCAACAAGATATTTTGACCCCTTTTTTATTTTTACACATTGTCGTTATAAACAACATAAACAATATAAACAACATATTTGACAACATAAAAGTATAAAGTAGATTTTGGGCCGAACGCTATTGTAGAAAATCACATCAGTGTTTTTTGGAATAAATAAATTAATACTTTTATTCAGCAAGTAATTTTATTTATCAGCTGTAAAATTCTAATTAATGCTGTTCTTTTGAACTTAGTATTAAGAATCCTGAAAATAATTTGTTTCCTCAAAAATATTAAACAGCACAACTGTTTTCTGCATTAATAATAATAATAATAATAATAATAATAATAATAAATGTTTCTTGAGTTGCTACTCAGCATATTAGAATGATTTCTGAAGGATCATGTGACACTGAAGACTAAAGAAATTATGCTAAAAATTCAGCTTTGTCATCACAGGAATAAATTATATTTTAAAATGTTTAAAGATAGTAACAGTTATTTTAACTTGAAATAATATTTCACATTTTTTGCTGTATTTTTGATTAAACAATTGCAGCCTTGTTGAGCATAGGAGACTTTTAAAAAAACATTAAAAAAAAATCTTACCAACCCCACACTTTTGAGTGGTTGTGTGTGTGTATATATATATAGCTCACCATTATACAAGTGAAATGGGTTACTAATGCAATTTGATGTTGACTTGAATTAATTTATTTATCTGGGTGCAAGAATTGTTTGCACTTATTTTGTAATAGGACTATATAAAAAATTCAAGTCAATTGTTTTTAAAATAATGAACAGATCTGAACAAATGTGACATTTCTGAAGTTAGTTAATAAACCAAACTATTGGCCCTTTTTTAAACAGAATCAAATTCAGACGATTCTGATGATGATGATGGGGATGGAAACTACCTGCACCCGAGTTTGTTTGCATCCAAGAAGTGTTCTCGCCTGGAGGAAATAATAAAGGTATGGCTTCAAACATACCCCATGCTGCTTAGGATTATTAATACATGCTTTTGACGTTTTTCAGACTGTGATTATGTACCTTGTACTCTGTATCAAATGTTGTATCATGCGTGTTCATTGCTAAAACCGCAATGACATGCAATGTAACCCCCCTTATATGCACGCTGTGCTTAAACATGCATTTATATGCACTCAGTTAACCCATTTAAATAGACAGCTACCATTGTTTTCTAATTCAATTGATAAGTGTTGAAAGCCATACATTTCAAAATTAGTGTCAGATTGCTCTTAAGTTGTTTTATTTCTTGGCAGAATTGGGTCTGATATGAAAGCATCTGACATCAAAGTGTTCTCTTTTTATATATTTGTTCAAATAAGGATATCTCATCAGATGGTTATAGCTTTGATTGCTTCATCTAATATTCTGTATGTTTAATTTGAAATGCTCTGTCATTTTTAGAGAGTGGCACAGAGAGACATTGGAGATAAAAGCTTGTAAAAGAAACTAATGTCGTCTGATTTGGTTTCCTAATAGAAGTCTTCAGTTCTCTGCTTTTCAATCATGAACTTTAACTTTTGCAATACTAGTCTAATTTATTTAAAGGAGCTAACTTGTGCTTATTATAGTCAAATACTGCCAGACTTGTCAGAAATTATTAAACTAAGTTTTCTGATGCTAAAGGAAGAGTGACTGTTGAACATTCATCTCAGGTCTTGCGCTTGAGATCCCTCGGCATGTCATGTTTTTCTGTGGCTTAGTCAACCTGTGTGTTCTAGTTCTTCCAGAATACGGGATTAATGCCACCCACATGGATTGATAACTTTAATAGCAGCTCAAGTAACCTATCATGCGTTCTTAGGGCCCATTTACATGACACCATATTCAACTAAAAACAGAAAGCGTATGTGTTTAGGCCGTTCATTTACACAACAACGGGATTTAAACTGCACGTTTTTGAAAACTATACAGTTATCGTCTCCGTGTTAACTACAAAAACGTGAATTTGTGAAACCGCTGACATCGAGCGCATGCATATTACGTGTTCAGTCTATAGGCGGGTAGTGTTTCTTTACAAAGTGACATCGCCAACTACTGGCCTGATTCAGCGTTTTTTGTCGTGTTTGCTGATCTGTATGAAAGGGGATCGCTTTGACAACGTTGTTGTCTGTAGGTATAATATAATATAATATACATTTATATATATGCCCATGACCCTGTCGCCAGTTCACCACCATTTCTTCCTTGGACCATTTTTGATAGATACTGACCACTGCAGACCGAGAACACCCCACAAGAACTGCAGTTTTGGAGATGCCATCTCCAGATCTGTTGTCTAGCCATCACAAATTGGCCCTTGTCAAACTCGCTTAATTCCTTATGGTTGCCCATTTTTCCTGCTTCTAACACATCAACTTTGAGGACAAAATGTTCACTTGCTGCCTAATATATCCCACCCACTAACAGGTGCCGTGATGAAGCGATAATCAGTGTTATTCACTTCACCTGTCAGTGGTCATAATGTTATGCCTGATGTGTGTGTGTATGTATACTGTATATACATTAACATTTAATGAAAAATAGATCTGAGGCGTATAAAAATGCTAAATATTGCTTACTAAAATTACATTTATGTAAGTACATTTACTTTAATGAAATTACAGTTATTATAGAAGTTGTGTCATAATATTACACTTACCTAAAGGATTATTAGGAACACCTGTTCAATTTCTCATTAATGCAATTATCTAATCAACCAATCACATGGCAGTTGCTTCAATGCATTTAGGGGTGTGGTCCTGGTCAAGACAATCTCCTGAACTCCAAACTGAATGTCAGAATGGGAAAGAAAGGTGATTTAAGCAATTTTGAGCGTGGCATGGTTGTTGGTGCCAGACGGGCCGGTCTGAGTATTTCACAATCTGCTCAGTTACTGGGATTTTCACGCACAACCATTTCTAGAGTTTACAAAGAATGGTGTGAAAAGGGAAAAACATCCAGTATGCGGCAGTCCTGTGGGCGAAAATGCCTTGTTGATGCTAGAGGTCAGAGGAGAATGGGCCGACTGATTCAAGCTGATAGAAGAGCAACTTTGACTGAAATAACCACTCGTTACAACCGAGGTATGCAGCAAAGCATTTGTGAAGCCACAACACGCACAACCTTGAGGCAGATGGGCTACAACAGCAGAAGACCCCACCGGGTACCACTCATCTCCACTACAAATAGGAAAAAGAGGCTACAATTTGCACGAGCTCACCAAAATTGGACAGTTGAAGACTGGAAAAATGTTGCCTGGTCTGATAAGTCTCAATTTCTGTTGAGACATTCAGATGGTAGAGTCAGAATTTGGCGTAAACAGAATGAGAACATGTATCCATCATGCCTTGTTACCACTGTGCAGGCTGCTGGTGGTGGTGTATTGGTGTGGGGGATGTTTTCTTGGCACACTTTAGGCCCCTTAGTGCCAATTGGGCATTGTTTAAATGCCACGGCCTACCTGAGCATTGTTTCTGACCATGTCCATCCCTTTATGACCACCATGTACCCATCCTCTGATGGCTACTTCCAGCAGGATAATGCACCATGTCACAAAGCTCGAATCATTTCAAATTGGTTTCTTGAACATGACAATGAGTTCACTGTACTAAAATGGCCCCCACAGTCACCAGATCTCAACCCAATAGAGCATCAGAGGATGTGGTGGAACGGGAGCTTCGTGCCCTGGATGTGCATCCCACAAATCTCCATCAACTGCAAGATGCTATCCTATCAATATGTGCCAACATTTCTAAAGAATGCTTTCAGCACCTTGTTGAATCAATGCCACGTAGAATTAAGGCAGTTCTGAAGGAGAAAGGGGGTCAAACACAGTATTAGTATGGTGTTCCTAATAATCCTTTAGGTGAGTGTATATAATGTAATTCACTTTATAAGTTATAACAGCTACATTTATTAAGTTTATTATTTTTTTAATTAGCAAGGAATTATACAGCTCTAATAAAATTCCAGGATAGCTATAAATTCATAAACAGCCTTGCCGAAAAAATGATGGCATATGGTGGTTTATAATTTTCACCTCATTTTAAATGATGCGTCCAAGGCTATCACAAATCATTTTCACAATTTCCACAAGACCTCATTTATGTTAGCCAGCTAAATGACTTCCTTGACATACTTAAATCATCAGAGTTTGCACTAGGAATGTTCAATCATCACAGAAAAACAGATGTTTAGTTTTTGTAAGGCATACAAACACAAGATCAGCAAACTTTTCCCTTTGTGATCAGTAGCTTGCCTTGTATTATTATATTCTTTAGTCTGTATGTTTAGAAATATAAAAAATGGAGGCAGTTTCATACACACAGGGTAGAACCTTTTTCCCAGAGAGCTCATTCATTGGAAGCTTGAAATATGAGCCTATATATAATTTCTGCTTATGTGATGAATATTCAAGAGCTCATACTTTGAAGATAGCACCTCTAGTGGTGAAAAGTAGTACCGTAGCTTCAGCTGCATAAGCTCGAGTTGAAGGAATAATTCAGCCAGAAATGAAAATTCTGTCATTGTTTCTTCACCCTCATGTTGTTTGTTATTCATTGAGCAACAGGCAAGCAAACTGGATTTTTAAGATGTGGTGTCAGTACGGTGTAGACATTTGTAGAGACTAGACAGAAAATGCACTGGAAGACAAAAAAGCTGTCTGCATCTAGTGAACAGTACTTAAAAGGTCACCTCCTTAGAGGACAGAAGGGATTCCAGTAAAATGCATGTTCAGCACATTGAAAAAGAAGGGATCTCCTGGGTAGGGAAAGAATCTGTTCATGCAGGACGGTGATGACAGCGTTCAAAAGTCTATAAAGCATGGAGTGACATCCAGTGGCAGGAAGTACTGAAGAGAGATGAGTGCAGACTTGAAATCTTTGGATTGTAGGGATGGCCCAGTATGTAAGACGTCTTTTTCTTACATTGTTAGACTGGCTATCTCATACACAATTGGAGCGGTGTCTCACAAGGAAAAGAACTAAATGCAGCCAAACTCTGCAAGAAGTTTGGAAGGATCTGCCACAGGGCCACCTGAAATAACTACAAAACAATGTGCTCCAGTTGCTTCCAAGGGGAAACGCAAAAAACTGGCTAGGTTTTAAACCTGATTTATTGACTTAACTCAATTGCATGGTTACACGCAAATACATCTTTTTCTGTTTTGTTTAAACAGCTTTACACACATTTTCTGTGTGGAATATTTATATATATACTGAGGGAAGTAGTGCACAGCCCATTGACCTTATGTTTTGATGTGTCATAGCCTCTGCAGGTCATTGATCCAGATCACCCGTTGGCAGCGCTCGTTCGAAAAGCCCAACAGGAGAAAAATGGTGCTGTGGCGATGGTGACCAAAGCAGAGGAAGAGCATCAGCCGCCAGCTGTAACCACACAGATGGAGTACAGCTCTGACCGTGAGTATGATACCAAATCAACACGTGATCTATATGGTTGAACAAAAGTTCATGGCACAGTCATGGCAAAATCAAAGTCATGGTATGCATTTATTATTGTTGTTGTTGTTGTTGTTGTTGTTAATAATACAATGGCATGCATATAATTTTATTGTCATATATGCATATTATATATGAGCATATTATATATGAGCAATTATATGCTACACGAGTAGCAGTGCGATATGGCTGTATATCAGCACGGCTGTGATTCGTCCTTAGGCCCGAGGCTGTAGGTAATCACAGCGTGTAATATACAGCCATGTTACATGGCTACGAGTGTGATATTGCGTTTATACAACAGTTCGACAGCACACATGTGTAAATAAATCAGAAACTACATTTATATAAAATAATATTTATTGAGCAATAATATTTAAATTAACAAAAAAAGACAAAATAAAGGAAATAAAACGCAAGCAAACTATTTAGTCAAACGTACAAAAGCAGTGCTCTAGTAGGCCATACAGGTTAAATATTGCCTAAATATGAAGTTATGAAACTTAATTTTCCTCTTAACCAAAATCGATTTGCTCTGGAACATGTAATAGATTAATAAGACGAAATATTGCCCGTTTGATATACCCCAAATTAATTACATCTGTTTAACCACTATCTACATAAGAGACAGCGGCAAATTCCCGTAGGACTGGAGATGAAGCTGTTCTCTGCAGGTACACAAGCGCTGACGGCCTGGCGCTCGCATCTATGAAAGTGTAAAATAGGTGCTATGTGTATATTTGAGTCTCATATTTGAGGTCTAAATACCTACGTTCTCGCCTAAAAAAACTGTTAAAACACGTGACACAACAACAGTAGTATTTTTTTAAACTTGTGGTGGATTTGCTCGATCGCCATGACAGTTGCTGCAAGCGGAGTGATACAAACGGTGAAGCGGTTTGAGTGATGATACTGGGTGAATATTGCACGGCTGGGAAAGGGTCTCAGCCAATCAGATTTGAGAACCAGAACGAACTGTTGAATAAACGGTAATAATTACCTTAATAATAATAATTTTAAATAATACTAATTTTATATTAATTATTCAGCCCTTTGCATATTATTATTATTATTATTATTATTATTATTATTATAATCACAATAATGATGCGGTTTATTAATTAGCATGTGTATTATGATTTCATTATAATTGTGCAGCCCTGTGCATATTACTATTGTTATAATCATTAATGGAGTTTAATAATTCCACTAGCATGCATATCACGATTTTGATTTTATTTTCATTAATTGTTCAGCCCTATGCATATTATTATTATTATTATTATTATTATTATTTATTTTTTTATTTATTTATTTATTTATTTTATTTTTTTTAATTTTAAAAAAAAATTTTTTTATAATTAATGATGTAGTATTTTATGACAATTAGGAACACAGTCATGTTAATAAAAGTACATAAATAAATGAATGTGATTACAACTGATGTGGACCCAAAGAAAAGTTGAGTTACTATATACATGCTTGGTTCTTTTTACCTGGTCATGAAAATTTGTGTATGCATATTTTATGATGTGCTATGATGTGTAAAAATATTTCTCTGCATCGTATACTGTTAGTCATTTTGGTTGTTCTACTGAAAGAGCAGATTTGTGTTTTAACACATGGTGAACATAAATGGGCTTGACATTTGCAGTGTGCTTCGACTTACAATGCACCATAAAGCTTGACACAAACTGAAACTGTAGCATGATAGAGTTCTGTATCTTTTTTGGATGTGGTCGGTTGTACTTGGCATGACTCATTCTGATGTGCTAAGACGTATGTCATCTTGAGAGCAGCCTTTAATGGAAGACTACAATGCCAGCTCTTTAAAGACTGTGGCAAATCATTAACATCTTGAATTATTTTTAGGATGATTGATTTTTAGGCCGTCCTTGAGTGAACATGGCAATGAAGCTGACCCTTCAATGCGAGCAAAGTTCATTAAATTAAGTACTAAAGCAGGCAGACTGCCCTCCTTATCTTCAGTCAGTTCTAATTCAACAACTTTACAACTTTTAAAGGCAGTTTTTCTTTCAGCACTTCGATTTTTGCAGCTGTTGAGCACTATAACGAATCACAGACATGTCCGTTGTGCGTGTGAATTCAATGGTGAAACAACAAGGGTGCTCAAATTAGTCTATTAGGTTGCTTTCACACTAGTACTTTTGGTGCACACCCTGGTTGGATTGACGTCAGAGTTTGGTTCGTTTGGATGATGTGACTGCTTCCGAACTCGGGTGCGCACCCGCGAGCCGTACCCGAGTTTGCTTAAAAAGGTGGTCTGGGGTTCGGTTCATGTGAACTCCGGTACGGTTCGCTAAATTGCAGAAGTGAACTGCTATTAATGATGTATGATTTGATGATAAATTGTGTTTTGTGTGTGTTTCAGTCATGTTCTTGATGAGCGTGACTGACATACTGCAAGCGGAGAGCTGTAGATCTAATTTCTGCTTGTCTTCAGCATTCTTTAGAGCATTTGCAGTACATTCGTGGCCTATAGACGCAAGTGCCATTACATACTGAAGCTTTGGTAACAAAACCAATGGTTCAAAAACAAAAATATAAAAGTGACGCTGTCGTTACCAAGCAACGGGGTAAACAGCTGCTGCTTTGACGCAAACGCACCCTGTTTCGGACCCAAATAATATAATATGAACACAGTCCAGTGGGGAGCAATCAAACTCTGGTTCGGTCCAGGCAAACAAACCAAGTGTGAAAGCACCCTTAGTCTGTCAGTAATAACATCTTCTAATGAGCGAGTTTCAAGCAGTTTGATTCACAGATGTGTGCTCTGTTCATGCTGCCAAAATGAGTGCACCTGATTCTCAAAAAGCAGCTTTAGATGCAAAGTAAAAAGAAATCAGTGGTGTTTAATAATATTGGATTTGCAACACTTGCTTGCAGTTTAGTAGTACCCGATATGTGGCAAGGGAACAACGTGACAACTATAACTTCCTATTATAATGATCAACAGGGCATTGACACAAATAAGAGATTTGTGCAATGTGGATAGAATTGCTGATTATAATGGGAAAGGAAAATGTTCTGATCTATTAAAAAATAAATGTTCTGTTTTTGTTGCTTCCGAGAGAACAGATGAGAAGTTGAAGTCTTGATTTACTGATAAAACCGCAATGAATTCATTTAGCAACACCGCTTGTTTTGAATGTGCCCCTCACTAAATAACTATTTTGATGTAAGTTCTAATAATTAGTGTTATTTTCGTATTATTCATAGTATTTTATTTTGTTATTTATAGTATTATTTTAGTACTACTTAATAGTATCGTAGTGTTTATTAATATTTTGAGTTAGCTTTTATTTTTAGATTTTCATTTTCGGATTTTAAATTTTAGTAATTTTATGTGATTTTTGTCATTTTTTTTATTAATGTGAATTATTATTATTATTATTATTATTATTATTATTATTATTATTATTATTATTAATTTGTCATTTTATATCCGTTTTTTTATTACTATTTGCCGCCTTAATTATTTTTGAGTAATTGTACTTTTTAATTAGTTCACTTTCACTTAGTAATTAGTTAGTTGCTAAGGCAACCTATTACACTCAAATTTAAGTTAAAGTTTTTCATCTAATATTTTATATATACAGTGGTGGCCAAAATTATTAGAGCACCTGACAGATCTGAAAATATTGAACTTTTTTTGCCTCCAAAACATGATTTCATTTTATAATGTTCTTGAAACATGCAGATGGTTGCTCTGACCATCAAATATCAGATGAAGTGAGTAGTACTGTTTTTATCCACTTTTATTTTTAATATTTGGTATGTCCACCTTTTGCAGCCATTACAGCAGCACATCTCTTTGACATAGTGTCAATATATTTCATCTGAGAACTTCAACACTAATGTTATCCCATGCCTTCTGCAACTGAAGCCAAAGGCTTTCCTTTGAATGTACAATAGATCTGTCCAGTTTATTTTTCAACTCGCCCCAAATGTGCTCGATGGGCTTGAGGTCCGGACTTTGAGGGGGCCAGTCCATCATTTTCAATGTTCCAGCAGATTCCTTCTATCGCAGGTAGTTCCGGCAATAGTTAGAAGAATGTTTGGGGTCGTTGTCCTCTTGGAAAATAAATCCAGGCCCAATAGGATGACTCCCAGATGCCAAGTGTTCTAATTATTTTGGCCACCACTGTATGTGTATGTTAAGTTTTAGTTTTAGTTTAGTTTAGGGATAGTTCACCCAAAAATTACAATTGACAACCAAACAGTTGATTGGCCCCTTTGACTGCCATGGTATGAAAAAAAAATTACCATGGAAATCAGTGGGGCCCATCAACTTTTTGGTTACCCATATTTTTCAAAATATCTTCTTTTGTGTTCAGCAGAAGAAAGACATTCATACAGGGTTGGAACAACTTGAGGGTGAGTAAATGATGACAGAATTTTCATTTTTGGGAGAACTATCACTTTAAACCGTAGTAACACTGAATTAGGCATAATTATGCTTAGAATTACTTGTGTAATGCTATTTGGTAAAATAGCTGCTACTTGTCTTCGTAATTTGGCTGGGCAGTTCCAAACTGATTATAGGTAGTAGGACAGTTATAACAAAAAACATAATTATTGATTTCCCTACTACATACTCAGAGCTGAGCTTTATCTTCTCACCTGGTCATTCTAACAAAAAAACATTTTTCAACTGCCAAGACAAATTATGACGACAAGCACCGGCAGATTTATTTTGACCGAAGAGAATAACAGAAGGTTTTTGTCCTCCAGAGTCCCATGCCGTTTAATCTTCCATTGGCTGTTAGCTGGCTCTCTTGCTTTAACTCGCAAGGTTTTAAGGTACTGTGGGGAATGAGCAATTCGCTTTTTTTATTGGAAATAGAGAATTTAGCGCTCAGCTGGTGAAACACTCTAGCTGGGACTGCTGATTTGTCTCAATTAGCTTGACTGAAAGAGTGTTCTTCTGGTTTCTTGAGGGAAGTGCCACAGGATTACAGTGTCCTAAGGCGCTTCAGTGGGCCAGTTTCTCAAAAGAAAAGCTACTTTGACTGCAAATGTGTATTTTCTAGGATTAACAGCATTACAAAGAGGTTCTGTGGGCTTAACCACAGTCATCCTATAATCTTTGTCCAAATGTGAGAGTTATTTTTCCAAGGCTTTGGCCTGTATATGAGGTTTGCTGTGTATATGTCTTTAAGGGACGCTTGGCACTAAATTTAAAGTTTGTTTTAACATTGTTCTCTCTCTGCCCAAATCAAGTTTGAATTAGTTCCCCTGCTTGACATTTTAAACTGGTTTCTATCAAGTTCCAACCATGTGGTATGACAAAAGCAGAAAATGTTTTATAAAAGCAGATTCCTTTGGTTAACTAGTGGTGGGATGTCATGAGGCTCATGGAAGTGCACTCTCAGCGGGATTGAGACGTGTGCACGGCTGGCTGACCTCAAGCCTTCTTGGAAATCCTTATTTACGGCCAGCGGCCATAGCTTAGGCAGACTTCAGATTTATTATGTTACGCGCGCCGTTCTGCTCGTTTGTCCCAGAACGCTCTGCTCATTGCCCGTGAGTCACCCTGGCGCCACACCACACGCCGTGCCAGCTTCGTCCTACCCCTTACTCTGGTAAGACATCGCTCTTCGACTGAAAAGAGCAGGCCATTCTGTCCGTTTCACACTGCTAAAACAATTACACTCTCATTTCACCAGGGTTCAGTAGACCTTGGTGATCCACATCCATTCAGCTCACATGATTAATGCAGTTTATTAAGTATGTTGACAGTGGGGAGGTGTGACCTTTGAACTGCTCAGTTACTGGACTAAGCTGCTGCCAAAACTGCAATCCCAGCAGAATATGTTGTCTGTTTTTATATAATGAGTCATGATGTGTTGTAAAATGAGTCTTTTTAGTGTTCAGAGTACTTTTCTTTGTGGTTTTACTGTGATAACCATTATAATTTTTTCAGTGGTTAGATCTTGTCAGTAGGAACTGCATAATTAGGTTAATATAGTCTTGGTATAGAACACCATACTAAACTACCCTGACAGTAGGCCTGGGCCGATAAACGATATCATATCGAATTGCGATAAAATTCATGTCGATAACGATGATAAGCTCTGGACATTTTTACTCAATATAGATTACTCTAACACCCAATCACACAGCAGAAATAAACGTGACAACAGCCAGTCAGCGTGACGCTTTTAAACTACACGCTCTACTGGCAAAGAAAACTCGACACGAGAGGAAAAAATCAGTGGAAGCAGCAACGAACGTTAAATCAAAAGTGAAACTTACCTTGAGTTATCATCTAAAGATGAAGATTTTGTTGATAAAAGGTAGCACGAATTGTTACTCATTTGAACCGCGTCACACAGACCATTTATCTGCTTGGGTCAAAGTCCAAACACCAGCGCAGCGCGAGCTCACTACAGCAGATCTTGGTCACGCGAACACTAAACAGCGCTGTGAGAAGCGAGTGAATTCAACGAAAAACGCGAATGTCTCGGTGATTTAAACTAGCTTAAAGCCAGGAGAAACACTGTGCGCAATGATCCAGTCAGAAGGCTTTTCAATCTTGTCCATAATTTACCATGGATTTACTGCTGTGACACTAACTACACTATGGTACTGTGGCAGAAAAGTGGGATATATTCATATAGAATTGTATTATATTATTAATGTATTAAATGTATTAAAGGAGTAATGGAATATTATTACAGTATTTTTATTTAGCTATAGAATTTGTGCATTTATACTAAATGTTTTTAGGCTACTGTTTTTCATACAAATACCATAGAAACCATATAGATACATTTTACCATGGTAGTGAAGAGCTATATGTGTGTTTTTAACTGTGGTTATCATGATCTAAATCTATGATACTATGGAAAACCAATGGTTAATTTTAATAAAACTCAGTCATAATATTTAAATTTTACCATATAAAAATGAGGTTGTTACAATTTTTACAGATGTCCGTGTTTTTGTTAATGAACATAAATTTACATCTGCATCCTCCTAACTCAAGCTACTACTACTACTGTCAACTCACTGTCAAATGTGCATTTCTAAAACAAACCATGTAATATTATTATTGCAGCCTGCACTGCAAACTGTGCCGAAGATATAAGCCACAGTCAGGCAACACAAACCTGATATCACCCGTTAACACATGCAGAAACTAAGACCTTTATTTTGTTAAGGAAAAATGACTGGAAAAGGAATTCAAAAACGTGAAGAGCTGGATTGTGATCTTAAAGTCAAATGACTCTTCTGAGTCAGTTCTTTTAAATGAATTAAACCACTCACAAATGAGTCACAGATGAACTCACTGGATGGATTACTCTCTCATTGAATCAGCTGAAATGTTTTTTGAATGAACTCACTCACTGGCATAATGTTATATATACAGTACTGTTCAAAGTTTGAAGTCTGTAAACATTTTTTTGTTGTTGAAAGAAGTCTCTTAAACCGGGCACAGACTACAGGAGATTTTAAATCTTAACCGATTGTGAAATCTGGTTGCATCCTCCAAGGAGAATCTTCACAGATTTTCTTCTGTCAAATCTCAAATCTGCACACACTACAAGAGTTGAAAATCATGGCACATCATACAAGATATTCTTAAGATTATCATGCCAGATTTAGCACCTCACACAATCTCATGGGGAAGCGGATGTAAACTAAATGGATACTGTGTCACAGCAACAATGCTTATTCTATGTAGCGAGAAAAAACAAAAGAAGAAAGTCTTTTGAGGAGACAGTCGTGTAAAGGCAGCCGTGTTGTTGCCACATTTCGACCAGCCATTGCTCCATGCCATTTAATAAGTTCTGTCACTAAAGGCCCTTTCACACTGAGCGTGGGTCGAAAAAACAATCCTCGATTATTCGCGTCACGAATGTTCACCCTCGGTGTGAATAGCCCCATAAGGATCTATTGTTTCGATTCAAGAGCGGCATCGTGGCTAACGTTCGTGCCGAATTTCGTGTTCAGTGTGAAAGGGCCTTTACGTCTCCTTGTAGACTTTTCTCTCATTGGCTATTGTGGAAGTATTGATGTAATTATAGTCATTATCATCCTGATTTAAAATCCTAAATATCAAACATGTTTGATATTGTCAGGCGGCCCTGATGTGTCCGTAAGCAGAACGGGAGGTTTAAGATTTGATCTGTAAACACCTCACATTACCAGATAATCTGGGCTGAACATCGGAACCAACCGATGCCCTGGACACACTTTTTTTTTTCTCAGCATGTTGGGAGGGGTGAATCAGGCATAAGGATTTTTAGTTTTAGGATTATTCTGGGTTACAGCCTCTCTTAGGTGTCTTGTGAGATTCAGAAAATAATTTATTGGAGAGAACTTACTCTCAGACTTATTTGCCAGAGTAAGCATAACTTTTTGTTCCCTCAGGCATTGAGGATTATCTGTTGATTCTTCAGGCTAATCTTTCTCAAATAGCGCTCAAGTCAAATCCAGCAGCAGATGCTCGACTCTGGATCTTCCACAGCTCTCTACCTCTTTATCTCCACAGGGAGACGTCATAAACGATTAGATCCCATCGTTGAAAATAAGGCCAGCTAAGATGGAGATGGAAGGACATGTTAGTTATGAGATGGGTGAATTCTGCTGTGGTTTTTATGGGGCAGTGATGTCATTCAGTTATATGGTTATGATCTACTCTGATGGAAATATGCCTGTCAAAATGATTGCATAGTCATCCATTTAGGATTATTTGATTTAAATGCAGATAGTTGATCAAACTGTGACTTCCAGTTCCAAACACAAATTGCAAAATAAAAGTGTTTTAATCATTTAAATGTGTAAATATGTTAGTATATTTAAGGAAATATTATAGTAAAATATACATTTACGTTTTTGCAAGCTCAAATGAAGTTACAAGGTTTTTGTCCCGCAAATTTCTGAGAATTTATGACCTACGTGTTTTTTCCATCATTAGAACGGCCGCGTCTGAGGTAGTAAGTGCATTGCAATACATTTTCATCAATTTATGGATTATAAAGTTGACTCTAGCTCTGTGGGCACTCGGTGTTTTTCTCTGTGATTTTCTCAAAATCTCATGTTATTAAAGATTAAAGTCTATTTAAAGATTGTCATCAATTACTCACCCTCACATCGTTCCAAACCCGTAAGACTTGTTCATTTTCGGAAAACACAAATGAAGATCTTTTTGATGAAATCTGAAAACTTTCTGTCCCTCCATTGACAGCTATGCAACTACCACTTTCAAGCCCCAGAAAGGCAGTAAAGACATCATTAAAGTAATCCATGTGACTCCTGTGGTTTAATCATAATTTTATGAAGTGACGCGAGTGCTTTGTTTGCGCAAAGAACACAATTTACCACTTTATTTACAAAATGTAAATCTCCATTGCGCGTTCACGTAACAACATCCGCTCTCATGTCAACACAACACACAGCCACTGAAGTCACATGGATTACTTTGATGTCTTTACTACCTTTCTGGACTTTGAAAGTGGTAGTTGCCAAAGGAGAGACAGAAAGCTCTCGGATTTCATTAAAAGGTCCATCATTTGTGTTCTGAAAATAAACAAAAGTCTTACGGGTTTCTAACAACATGACAGAATTTAAATTTTGGGGTAAACTAACCCTTTAAAAGGCAGTATTGCAAACAAGCAGAGACAGTCCAAAGACCGTCTTCATTCACGATAAGAGGCGGGGTAGAGTTATGAAGTAGAGGTCAACCAATAGTGGATTTTACAGATACCGATAACTAGGTTGGACCGCACTTGCCGATAACCAATTAATCAACCGATAGTTTTTAAAATGGATACTGGATAAAAAAAAAAAAATTAAACCATAACACTCTAAGTAAAACAGTGCTGAAACCGTGAAAATGTGCTAAATGAAATACAAATATGAATATATTAAAATAAGTTCTACGAGAACAAATTTTTACAAAAAATAATTTAAACATTAAAATAATATTATAAATAAATGTTTCTTTAGCTATAACCTAGAAACATGTACATTTTATAGGTAACACTTTGCAAGTCCCATTTCTTAACATGGATGTATTAGCTAGCTTACATGAACGATATGCATTATGCAATATACATTTTACAGCATGTATTCTTATTTGAGGAATACAATTGCACCTTGATTTACCATTTCATATAAATCCAAACAGTCTGCTTTTTTTTTCACTTGACGATTATCAAAATAACAAAATATGTATTGAAATCGAATGCGTTTCTGATTTGTTTATATTTCTGTCGGCTGCATGACAATACAGTTTGCTTTCTCACATCACTAGTTGTTACATTGTTTTAACTGCTCGAGGTACTGCTAATGTTAGCGTCCTCTCAGCCTCGATGACAAAGTACATACATACTGCTGTTCTTTACCTGCTAATGCAGCATCTAGTCAACAAATTTACTTTATTATGATTTGGCAACATGTACTGAAGTGTTCTGTATTCATACCGTTTCCCTGTCGGTGTTTTAAACGCACATCTGATGTGTCAGCGCTCTCTATGCAGTGTGTGCTTTCCGTGCAGACTCACGTCAATATAAACAACGTCAGTGATAGTTTTTATTTCGCCTCTAGAGGCCGCTCTCGTGCTATATAATGCCAGCAGATCCTTCTCAGCCGCTCCAGCAACGGACGCAACCTGGAAAAAATCGGTATGGATTTTTGCAGATAACCGATTGTTCCACCAATCAGCTATCGGTGCCGATTAATCGGCAAAACCGATGAATCCGTCGACCTCTATTATGAAGTTTTACTGACAGTTTTAGGATCCAATGGTGATAAAAGGTTTAGTCTCAAATTTAGTTGCGTAAAGGGTAACTAAACGATTTATGAAAGAAAATAAGAAAAATGACGAAATATGGAGATACAAGGTTTCCACCCGACAGCGATGGCATATATACGATATATAGTTCTTTTTTTACTGTACTGTGTGCTCAAGGGGGTTATTTTGCAATAATGAGTGGCTGAATGCATCATCCCACTTACTACAGTCTAGCATATAAATAAATGAAGATGAAATATTGTTACATATATGTGACCCGTGCTGGCAAAAGGAGTTAGAATGCGCACAGGATAATTTTGAGGCAAAACAAGTGAAAAATGTCGTCTTTTTTTTTTTTTTTTATCCTCGTTTAGCGATCCCAATGCTCCAAATATCAATTAAACCACTAAAAGTATCTTTATTTGTAAGTTTTCTGTGAGGAGTGCCTTTCCTTTGTCCATGAAAACGATCCTACTCGCGCTGACTGACAGATCTGAAGCATGCGCACAAAGACGCCTCAGACAGTGTGCGATCCCGATATACACAGAATTACAGTATTTCAAAATATCTGTCTTGGCAAGTATTGACGCAAACATTATCTGTTGTGAACGATTGGTTAACTTTTAGGGAAAAACATCTGACGTTTGACATTATTTTAGACCTGTGCGGTACAGTAGGTCTTAATATATAGGCGGTTTCGTTAATGTTAATCGAACAATTGTGGTATCATGGAAAAAAAAAATTCAATATATATTTTTCCTATGGAGATTTGGTGTTGAATTTGTGTGTCAAATTTGGTGTTATTACCAGGGATTTTAAAGTATGGTTGCTTGGTGGTTTTGTTTTGGAGCCTTCAAAAAACTAACTTGATTTCCCTCAAAATTGACTATATCGACTTCACAGAGGTGTAGCTCCGTCATTTTGAAGGTTTTTTTTTTAACAGAGAATGTGAAAATTTGCTCATTGCAACTCATTTTGCCAACACGGGTCACATATTGTTTTGTAATATTGATCTTAAAGTTGTTTCATTCAAAATTTCATGACTCACAGCCCTAGTTCTGCCACATCTCAAATAAAATGTAGGAGATACACTTGCCACACACATCTCTCACTCTCTCCTTCCTTCTCTCATCTTCTTGAAGAATCTCTGTGCTGCTCTTTCTTTTTTCTCTCCCTTGGTCTTTCCCTTGCTCTTGCCCTCTTGCGCTCAGTTTCTCTCTTTCTTTTGCTCCCCCCCCACTCCCATGCACGATCACACGTTCACAGTCAGTCATGAAGTAAATGTAGCTGTGTCCAGATTCCCAGCGCCCCTCTCCTCCCTCTCCCCTTCCTCTTTCAGCTCACTTTGATGTGTGGCTGCAGTCAGACAGAATGCTAAACTTGCCCAAATGAGCAGGACTCTTGGTCTCTTCTAGGTCCTGAACAGCCCTGACTTCAAAAATACCCAGGAGATGGCGTTGCTTTAATTAATTTAGCTTTAAAATACCTTTTATTGTTCCTTTTCTAGTGTTTCATCATTGTCAGAGTGCTGCAGGTTCATATCTTTACCATTGTGAAGTCTAACCACCTCTGTGCTCACTTAAAAGGAATAGTTCACTCAAAAATGTAAATTTTGTCATTTACTTAATCTAATGTTGTTCTAAACCTGTGTGAGGGTGAGTAAATGATGACAGCTTTTTTATTCTTTGGTGAACTAAACCATTAAGCCCCTATATTTTCTGTAATTGCCTAATAGCACCGATTCGGTTGTGTTGATCTTAACAGAGCTTGAACTCGCAGCTCTGTTTGCATTGCGTTCGTATTAAACTGCTTTGTTTAATGATTATTTTTCGCCACTGTAACAGTTGACTGAAGGAAAGGAGCAGCGCTCGACTGTAATTAGGCTTTATTAAGTGTTTTTCAATAACTTTGTCTTTACATGCTTGCCATCTTAACATGAGGACAGTTTGATCCTAATTATTTGTGATGGAGCAGAACAAACGGATGCGTTTTCTTTTCTTTTTTTGTGCTCGCTTTTTATCTTTCTACTTGAAAAGGAAATTTAATTATGCGGACAGTGATATAAACGTAGATTATTTTAATTCTTCATTTGCATCAGCAGTTCCCTCTGTGTACTTTACTGGCTGTATAACCAAAGCAAAAATATTATTAATGACTAATGTTTATTGCAGGGCTCAACAAATATCACCAAAATGAAGTGCCGTCTTTACATAGCAAATGGGGCAGAGAAAATGAGACAGAGATGTAATAATTATACATAAAAAATTGTGGAACTACTGTGTTACCGTTTAAAGGTTTGGGGTCAGTCAATTCTTATTGTTCAGCAAGGATGCATTAAATTGTTCAAAAGAGACATTAAAGGACAAAAGATTTAGATTTCAAATAAATGCTTTTTTTGAACTCTCTATTCACCAAAGAACCCTGGAAAAAATGTATTAAGCTTTCTAAAAACATCAAGTAGCACAATTGTTTATAAACACCAAATCAGCATATTAATTTGTTTTCTGACCATGTTTTCTGGAGGATCATGTGAGACTGAATTTTCAGCAGTCATTACTCCAGTTTTCTGTGTTGTCATTACAGGAATAAATTACTTTTAAAAATATATTCAATTAGAAAACCCTTATTTTAAGTGCATCATATTTAGGAATTCTGTGTGTGTGTTTGTGTGCGTGCGTGTGTGTATGCGTGCGCGTGTGTATGTATTTCACACAGCAAATGTGGCAGCAATGTACTATGGCTACTGTATGTTGCCTGATGGTACATATTGCATTGCCCCGCCGCCACCTGGGATTGACGCCAGCGCCTATTACACCTCGCTGCCCACTGCCATGATGTCAGCTCCTCCTGCATCTGGTCCTCCTCCTCCCCCTGGCACCACACCTTCGTTGGATCTTGTGGCTGCTATCCCATCAGCCCCTGCTGCAGGTCCAGTCACGGTGTCAGCTCCTCCGTCTGCTCCGCTCTCCCATTCTGCTCCTGCTGCCCCTCCAACTTCCAGGTGTGCATCTGTCTTTGCTTTCCATAGAGATTGAAGTATTTCAAAAATCCTATATGTGTCTTTATTTTTAATTTCATCCATCAGTTCTCGGCCTCCTCAAACCACCGTCACCCCGACGGTGGTGGCCGCTGCCGCCCCTGCCCCTGTTGCAGCCATCATCCCTCCGCCTCCTGACATCCAGCCTGTCATTGACAAACTAGCCGAATATGTGGCCAGAAATGGGGTGAAATTCGAGACCAGCGTGCGTGCTAAGAATGACCCGCGGTAAGCAATTACGCTCTTGCTCGTTACAGTCATCCTTCAGATACGACTCACTGCTCCTATTAGATCACTGTAATATGTAATAACTATAAACCGCTCTGTGTGTGTGTGTCTTCTACACCCTAAAGGTTTGACTTCCTGCAGTCCTGGCACCAGTACAACTCCTATTACGAGTTTAAAAAGCACTACTTCATGCAGAAAGAAGGCCTGAGTGTGCAGGAGGTAGTTTCATCTCTTTCTTTATAATTTATCCTTCCCTTTCCTCTCGCACACTAGTTTTTATTTCTTTTAAAATTCATTAATAATTACAATTAAATGTGTTTGTATAGCAGATGCTGTTACCTAGATACATTTATTACGGGAACAGCCCCACATGAACAGAGCCTTGTCTTTTTGATACTGACAAACTGTTTGGCATGTATGTGCGATGGTAATAGCACAATATGGCATATTTAGCGTCTCATTAACTACTCATTTGGTTTCAGAAATTGATGTTTACCAACTTAAATAATCATGTTTCATAACCTTCAAGGTTTTTAATACTTGGTGGCTCTTCTCCAAGGCCACTTCTATGAATTCTGCATCGTTTATTCACCCCCGAATATTTCTGTTAATTAATTTCGCACATTTTCAAGGAGAGAGACTTGATTTGACATTTGCTGAATTTTATTATTAGAAATATTCAAAAACATCAGTATGCAAAAATGTAGTATATGGATTTTGAGAGAGATGTTGTGTTTTATCAACCGTTCAAGACGGTAACTTGTGTGACTGATGGTTTCTTGTGAACCGGTAGGATAAAGCAATTGTAATATAGATACAAAGCCCAAAATATCATTTTTCAGGAAAAACTCCAGTGTAATGCAGACAAATTATAAGTCAGTGCAGTAGGAAGATTAGTGCCGTATGGTCCTCTTTAGTAATGAAGAAACAGTGCAGTACAATACCATAATACAATTCAGTGTAATGGTAATTCAATAAGGCAATTCAGGACAGTGTAAAGGGTGTAATATAAGGGCAATTAGTAAACAGTAGAGGTTTTCATGCAGGCAATACAGAAACAGTTACTTTGATCCTTGCTCTAGTTTAACAATGGTGTACTGTGGAAGGAGATTCAGCAGCTGTTTTCAGAGTAGATATATTAGGCCTGGGACACACTAGAAGATTTTGAACTGTGGGAGACCACAGACATAAGGGCAGTTTCAACCGATTTTAGCATTATACTCCTCCAAATGCAGACACTATAAGATTTGTCTGGACCACACACCTGTTGATTGTAGTAACATTTTCACAGTGGGATGAGATCAAACGTGACTTGAGAAGAGAAAAAAAAGTCAGAGTCAGCCCAATTAAGATTTAGGATTGTGCGGGCTCTGACGTGATCGGGAGCAGTAAAATAATCGTAATGACACCACACAATTGTGGTGACAAAAAGTTGTTTGCGACAAGCCTCGAATCGGACCAAAACTTTTTTGTCCTGCACTTTGATATTTAAAATGTTGCAGACATTTTACCTTCACAAACAGCTATATGAAAGGTTTCACTGCATGAAAGGTAATATTCAAAAAATCCTAATGGGGCACTTTAAATTGAATGATTAGTTGAATGAATGAAGGAATGAATGAATGATTGAGGCATTTATATAGCGCTTTCATATGTACTTCTGTACACCCAAAGCGCTTTACACTCATGTCAGGGGTCTCTCCTCAACCACCACCAGTGTGCAGCATCCACTTGGATGATGCGACGGCAGCCACAGTACAACGGCGCCAGTGCGCTCACCACACACCAGCGATAGGTGGAGAGAAGAGAGGGTGATAAAGCCAATTTAATGGATGGGGATTATTAGGAGGCCATGATTGGTAAGGGCCAATGGAGGGAATTTGGCCAGGACACCGGGGTTACACCCCTACTCTTTACTAGAAGTGCCATGGGATTTTTAATGACCACAGAGAGTCAGGACCTCGGTTTAACGTCTCATCCGAAGGATGGAATTTTTAGTAGTTATCCATTTTTAACTAGAATTCAAATAAAAATACTTAAGAATTTGTTAGTACTGTCCAAATATTGCATAACGTTTTCAGAAAGTGTTTTAATATGAACTATTAATACTAGTTTAAAGCTAATAAAACTTAAGCTTAATCAGTTAAACATTGAATTACTCAATAATAATTAAAGCGTAGTAGTGTGTATAATAATTTCAATATTAAAATAGTATCTCGTATCCCTGTTTAATTTGACTACATTTTCATAGTCGATTATCATTAACATAAATGATTAGTTGTCCATTTTTTTTAAACTAGAATTGTAATAAAAATACTTAAGTTATTAGCATTTTCCTCATAATTCATTACTTTTTTATATTTAATTATGTTTATCCAATAAAACTTGAAGCCTAATCAATAAAACTATTAACACTGAATCAATCATTAGTTTATCGTTAACTGAAATGTTCAATCTTAAAATAATCTCTCCTACTAAACTATAGACTCAACCAGTGGTATTATTTTGGGGCAGGACTATTTGTTTGTTGATCAGAGGTAAAATTGTTTTTGCAAGATTTTTAGCGACTGGTCTCAGTCTGTAAACATCCAATGACGCCAGTCTTGACCGCTGGCAGCCAGAAAATTACATCTTGATATGTTTACCAGTCAATTAGTCATGGTGATTTGAAAAATATGTCAAGAAGGACATGAATAATTAGGGCAGTAATTCCGACCTTGATAATTTTTTTGGCATATTTAGGGCCCGAGCACCGATGGTGTGAGGACCCTATTGGAATTGCTCTGTTTATTTCCTTTATTTTTGTATTTGTTGTCGTGTATTCTGCTTCTAATGGTGTGTACGATGCTGTAAATCCATTATGCCAAAACTACGTGTTGTTTTTCCTGTCATTACTGATAATTAACTCGCTGGTCATTCTTAATGCATTGAGAGGCAAGATAGACTTTACTGTGCAGCTGAGCATTATTGAATATAAGGAACATTCCAGTGAATTGAATTAGAATAAGAGGGTTTTTATGGATACATCTGCCTGTAAGTGCTCAGAGTGGCCTCTCTGTAATTCTCCCACGCATGGCACTGGCTAATACAAATTTTGAAAGCAAGTGATAGACTAGCATAATGTTTATTGTAGAAAGGAGGCGGGATTCTTCATGGTATTGAATGGAACGCATGCTTGCTTTAATCGATCGTTGACCTCTGGTCTCCGTAAGTGAATGTTATGCTAATGTTCCAATTCTCTGCTTTAAATTGATATTGCATTTGTGCTGTTTAACATTAAAGTGATCTAAATTCCCATTATGTCCCCTAAATAATAATAATAGTCTGTTTTCAGTTGCAGTAATAGGGATTTGTTTACAGTTTGGTTCAGATGCACTTGTGCTCTGTAGCTCAAACAGTAGAGCATGACTGAGGTTTCGATTCCCAGGGAATGCATGGAACTAATGAAATATAAACCTTGAAGTCAATGTTAGTCGCTTAAAACAGAAAAACTGTCTGCCAAATCCATAAATGCAAATGTAAGGAGCACAAGTTTTTAAAGACCATATTGTTAATGTGTTCTCCTGAATATTGTTATGTTTACCCAAGGGGACTACATTTCTAGCATTTCTGAAAGGAAGACATTAAAGGTGCAGTAAGTGATTTCTGAGAAACGCTGTTGAAAGTGTATCGGACCAAGAAGCACAACACACTTGTAGCCAATCAGCAGTAGGTGGCATATACTAGTGGTGAGCAGTGAGCAGTTTTTTTTTTTTTTTTACAGGGTATACTCATGTCAAAAAATGTGCCCGGTGCAGATACGGCGGATGGGTTTATTATAAGCAAGGCGCTGGCGTTCGCTCTAGACAATGTTAGTTACCTACTAAGTTGTAGGGCTGTTACATTGTGAGAGGTGAATCACAACTACTTCAGATTAGGGACTAACCCTTTCGCCTTCAGAACTGCCTTAATTCTACGTGGCATTGATTCAACAAGGTGCTGAAAGCATTCTTTAGAAATGTTGGCCCATATTGATAGGATAGCATCTTGCAGTTGATAGAGATTTGTGGGATGCACATCCAGGGCACGAAGCTCCCGTTCCACCACATCCCAAAGATGCTCTATTGGGTTGAGATCTGGTGACTGTGGGGGCCATTTTAGTACAGTGAACTCATTGTCATGTTCAAGAAACCAATTTGAAATGATTCGAGCTTTGTGACATGGTGCATTATCCTGCTGGAAGTAGCCATCAGAGGATGGGTACATGGTGGTCATAAAGGGATGGACATGGTCAGAAACAATGCTCAGGTAGGCCGTGGCATTTAAACGATGCCCAATTGGCACTAAGGGGCCTAAAGTGTGCCAAGAAAACATCCCCCACACCATTACACCACCACCACCAGCCTGCACAGTGGTAACAAGGCATGATTGATCCATGTTCTCATTCTGTTTACGCCAAATTCTGACACTACCATCTGAATGTCTCAACAAAAATCGAGACTCATCAGACCAGGCAACATTTTTCCAGTCTTCAACTGTCCAATTTTGGTGAGCTCGTGCAAATTGTAGCCTCTTTTTCCTATTTGTAGTGGAGATGAGTGGTACCCGGTGGGGTCTTCTGCTGTTGTAGCCCATCCGCCTCAAGGTTGTGCGTGTTGTGGCTTCACATGCTTTGCTGCATACCTCGGTTGTAACCAGTGGTTATTTCAGTCAAAGTTGCTCTTCTATCAGCTTGAATCAGTTGGCCCATTCTCCTCTGACCTCTAGCATCAACAAGGCATTTTCGCCCACAGGACTGCTGCATACTGGATGTTTTTCCCTTTTCACACCATTCTTTGTAAACTCTAGAAATGGTTGTGCGTGAAAATCCCAGCAACTGAGCAGATTGTGAAATACTCAGACCGGCCCATCTGGCACCAACAACCATGCCACGCTCAAAATTGCTTACATTCTGACATTCAGTTTGGAGTTCAGGAGATTGTCTTGACCAGGACCACACCCCTAAATGCATTGAAGCAACTGCCATGTGATTGGTTGATTTAGATAATTGCATTAATGAGAAATTGAACAGGTGTTCCTAATAATCCTTTAGGTGAGTGTATATAGCGCTTTCATATGTATTACTGTACACCCAAAGCGCTTTACACTCATGTCAGGGGTCTTTTCTCAACCACCACACCACACCACACTGCAGCATCCACTTGGATGATGCGACGGCAGCCACAGTACAACGGCGCCAGTGCACTCATCACACACCAGTGATAGGTGGAGAGGAGAGAGGGTGATAGAGCCAATTCAATGGATGGGGATTATTAGGAGGCCATGATTAGATGGACCTCTCAAACTTTATGCTTAGGAGAAAATCCAACGAAACTTTGAGGGGACCAAGCGAAACATGATTATGTATTTCTGCTCAGCTAGTTACATTGGACATCAACCACACGGCAAACGCTAACGTTAATACTTTTTCATATACTGTCTACTTTCTTTGTATTATAGTTCTAGCTAATAAAATATTAGACCGGACTGTTAAACAGATCGTGAGCTGATGAAGACAGAGAATGTGAGCGCTATGTGCTCAGGTTCTGCCGTTCTCAGTGGCGTCAAAGTAAATGTCCGCCGCGCCGTCAAAACAACAAGCGCAACTTGCGTCACTTCAGAGTTCCTAATGTTGGTGCAAATGCAACCAGGAAAATGTTCCTATAGGAACCTTTAGTTCTCTAAGTTCCTAGAAGTACCAGGTGCAAAAGCCCCTATTATTTTACCATGCGCATTTTTTTTTTTAAAGAAAAACCAAACCAATGTATAGTTGACATTTGAGGCTTAATGCTTTAGAACAGCAATATAAGTTATTTTAGGAAGAGTGTTTTTAGCTTGTTTTTTTATTTTATATACAAATATGACAGTTGCTTCAAACAATGGTATAAAGCTATTCAAAACATCATTCAATGTAAATTGTGATAATCGAAATTACAATTTCAAGGGAATAATCATCAATTATGATTTTTGTCATAATCGTGCAGCCCTACTCAGTTGCTTACTCTCATGACACATAGCAAAACAGCTAAAAGTATTCCTAATATGTTACCTTTTATTGAAAGTAGCCTACATTTACCTGTTGACATACCTTCACAAGCAACCGTACGAGCTGAAGGGCGTTTGCAAAAAAAAGCATTTTTTTTTGTAATTCCGCTAGGTGTCACTATTGTCGCAGAAACTACACGCTTCACCTTCATCGGCTTAGGACACTGTAAAGACCCTATCATACTCCCGGCACAATGCGAAGCCAGACGAGACGCAAGTGTTTTTTGCTAGTTTCAGCCTGACGCAGTTATCATTTTCACATCCAGCGCCACATTGTTTAAATAGCAAATGTACTCACACCCATCTGTTCGCCCATGGGAGTGCTGGTCTGAAAACAAGGTGTGTTCAGGCGCATTGTTGGTGTGCTGCTATTTTGAGGCAACTGAAAACGACTGCGCCATTGACCAACAAAAACCTGGTCTAAAGTCAATAGCGCAGTATTTTTTTTATTTTTTTTATTTTTTTTATTTCAAGAGCGCGTTAGTAATATGCGCCTATAGGCGGGTGCGCATACATTCTGTTTATGACACACACAGGGATGTGCAGCAGCACATAAAATTTATTAAAAATGAAATATTCCTCTCTGGAGAAGCGTTCAGTCTTTTACGCTTGCAAATTCCGCCATGTAAATAGCGAATCTGCCATGGTGCAAGCGCAACTGGCTTTTAAACTGGCAGTTCTGACTTTTTTTCATTTTATTTAGTCTAGTTAGTTTTTTATCAATGTGATTTTTCGTTGATTGAGATCTGGCACGGCTTTCCCTGCGCATGAAATCCCCAATATGCCAGCAAACCAATGAGAACACGGGACAATGATGACGATACATAACAGCAGAGTGTAGGCGCCAAAGCTGTTGTGGATCCGCTTACCCAAACCTATCTATAACTGGCAGATTTGAAGAAAATTACAGTCGTTTGGCAAATAAATAAATGATGCACAGTTACATATAAATTACCAACATTTTATCATGTAAGCTTTGGTACACATTTCATTTATAATTTAATTTATAGTAATGTATAGTGTTAATGTTAATTAGCGAGTCCACGAGTGGCTTGGGTATGCAGAGCATTCGCAGCTTATATGGACCGCATGCCCCTGGCATATACACTCATGATGGAGAAGGAGAACGAGTGAGATTTGAAATAAAGACTGTAGAAAGAGAGATGGCTGAGAGACATTACAAAATAGGTCAGAGGAATATCACTGGAAATAGGAGGGTTATGATCAGGCAAGAGCTTTAGGACCCACATTAATATTAGAAAAGCTTTCCAGCGCTGGAAGAGGGAAGGCCTGAAAATGGGTGTCGAGGTTTCGATGTTTCTGCTCCATATGTGAGTAACATTGTTTTTTTCTCTGTTTCACAGAACCAAAATATGCTGTTGCTGTAATGTTAGCTATAATAACAGGACCGTTTTGGGTGTCATTGTTTGTTTTGAGCTGGTGTGCTGCTGATGAACTCTTGCTTGTAGAAACTTGTGTACTGTATGTTAATTTTTTTGGTCTTCCTTGTCGTTCATCATCTTTTCGTGAAGCATTATTTTGCTTCACTTCACCTATGATAAAGAGACATCCACTCTTGCATTGCATGTCTCTGTATTTTGGGGGTGGGGCAATTAACGAAGGGGTGTGCTTGTTTGGGTTGATTTCAGATATCAATAGTGTTTCTTAGAGTTAGCTTACTGAGTTAGTATGTGCTAATCAACTGGCGAATTAAGGAATCCTTTTTATAAGGCGTTGTTCATGAATTTTTATTAAGTTACTTGACTGGACTCTCATGGAAGGATGCCAAGCAACTTCGGAATGATCTAATTAATATTCGCTATATCTTGAATTCATTAGGCATACATACTTAACGAGGTTATGTGTTTAGAAGCAGCTAGACGAAGCACGACACAATGGAATAGAAAAATTGATGGAATGTAAGGCATACTTGCATATAATGTATATTAGCAAACTTTTACATGCTTTCTCTGTTTATTAGGTGTAATATAATGAAAAACAGCCAATCACAGTGTGGAATGTAATTTGCATAGTTTTTATTCTGGTGGTTTTATACAAGTTCATAAGCATTTATTTTATTTTCAGATGTCACTCTCACAAGTTTACACACCTTGAGTTGAGTCTGTAGCTGCTGTTTTTCCACAGTGTGTGATTATGAGGAACGATTTGACTGAAGATGCTCCTTTCCTTAATGAGACCGTCGACTGCGAGCTTTGGCTGTGTGCCTCTGTCGGTATGTGTTTCGGTCAGAAATGTGAGGATCAGGCTCTGATGTGTGGTTTTGTGTGTGCTGCATTGCTTTCATCCAAGGCTAAGCAGAGACTACGGGAGCTCAGATGAAATCAATTCCTTATCTAGCTGTCATGTCGTAGCAATCCCTGAAAATGTGTTAATTTGTTTGATACCTCAGTGTGTTTTTGAGGGTAGATCTTCTAGTTTGGTCAATTCGCTCAGTGGCGAATAATAAGAGGTCTTACTTTTCATTCTTGCTAGGGATATCAATTAAACATGTTAATTTAGTATGATTAATTATTAACATGTTTTAAAAATGTTCACTATTAATCAAACCCCCTGATCCGTACTTAAATTGTGATTTTATTTATTTTTTATTTTTTTCACCTTTAGTGCAATTAAAGCCTGCTTTAATATGATTAATTAATCAGGCATATGCAATTAATTACATTAAAAAAAAATATTGACTGCCCTTGTTCTAACCAGTCTTCAAACCAGTTTTATTGGTTGTCTATTAGGGCTGCATGATATTGGAAAAAACTGACATTGCAATATTTTGTTTTTCTGCGATTTTATATAAAACTGTTTTATACACAAGTGATTTTAAGAACGAATGCACGGATCCAATATAATGATATGCATCCATTTTCTTTCTAAGTTGTTTAAGTTCACGTAAGCCATAAGCAACTATGAGAATACTCGCAGAGACGGGCATTTTGACAATTTTTCATGTATGTGTCCGTTCAAGCACAAATAGATGGTAAAAGTTCTGTCTGCACATTCAATTCAATTCAATTCACATTTATTTGTATAGCGCTATTCACAATAAGTATCGTTTCAAAGCAGCTTCATAGAAAATTCATATGTCTACATTACAATGTACATATACAAAGCACACAGTTAGCTAACAATGTATTATTAATAAATGTAAAAAATAAATTAAGGCACAGACAATGGGCTAAGTGAAATAAGAATACACGTTGTTCACAATGATTAGGGTATTTAGAAAATTGAGCATGGGTGCGTGTTGATGCAGAGTTGCGTCATCTGAAGTCCTTGCAGGAGTTGGAGTCGTCTCTTCACAGGTGATGGTCATCTGAAGTCTTCATAAGAGGCTGGATCCAGACTGGAGCTGACACTCTAGTTACCTCGGGATGGGCGTCCCGAGATAAAACAGAACAGGAAAATATTAAGCGTAGCTGCTGTTCAAAGCATTAAGCAAAGACAATCATGTGCACTGATATAACTGGAGTACAAGGTTATGAGATGCATTATGTGGATGCTTGGCTAAAGAGATGCGTCTTTAATCTAGATTTAAACTGGGAGAGTGAGTCTAACCCCTGAACATTATCAGGAAGGCTGTTCCAGAGTTTAGGTGCCAAATATGAAAACGTTCTCCCTCATTTAGTGGACTTAGATATCCTAGGTACTACCAGGAGCCAAGAGTTTTGTGATCTTAAAGAGTGAGATGGATTATAGGGTGATAGAAGATCAGTTAAATATACAGGAGCTAAACCGTTTAGGGCCTTATAGGTCAGTAGCAATACTTTATAATTGATACGGAACTTAATAGGTAACCAGTGTAGAGATGATAAAATTGGTGTTATGTGATCATATTATCTTGACCTAGTAAGAACTCTAGCAGCTGCATTTTGGACTAATTGTAGCTTGTTTATTGAGGATGCAGGACAGCCAGCTAGTAATGCATTAAAGTAATCTAGTCTAGAGGTCATGAATGCATGAACTAACTTTTCTGCATCGGAGACAGATAACATGTTCCGTAGCTTAGAGATGTTTCTGAGGTAGAAGAAGGCTGTTTTTGTAACATTTGAAATATGATTTTAAAAAGTGTCTAATATAACACCCAGGTCTTTAACTGTAGCTGATGAAGTAACAGTACATCCTTCTAAGTGCAAATTGTTTTCTAAGAGATTCTGTGTACAGGTTTTTGGTCCAATATGTAATACCTCAGTCTTATCTGAATTTAATAGGAGAAAATTGCAGGTCATCCAATATTTTATATCTTTAACACACTCTGTCAGCTTGGGTAATTTAGAGATTTCATCTGGTCGTGCTGAAATATATAACTGAGTATCATCGGCATAACAGTGGAAACTAATTCCATGTTTTCTTATAATATTACCACATCTGTGTGTGTGCACAGAAAAAAGCATGTGAGTTCTGAATTGAGTTCTTTCGCATCTTCTTGCAAATGGTTTAAAATCGCTTGAATGCTTAAACTGACAGGACCTAAACACAGGCAAATGATAAATTTTCACACTATGATGGTTAAACACAAGTGTGCCACACGAGTCCTGAAAAGTGAAGTAAAAGATTTTAAATGCAGATGTGCACATTGCAATATCGATGCTAAAACAATCTATCATTCAGCCCTTTTGTCTATGGTCAAGTATATTTTGCTGTAGGGGTTGTTTAACATGATATAGTTGCAAAATAATTTGTTTCCTGTAGAGTTAGCATAGCTGGTGCACTCTTAAATATGAAGATTCTTTTTGTGAACAGTTCTTAAAAGAACCGTTTTTTTCTTAGTGTAAATAGTATTTTAATAATCGGAAGAAGTTTTTTCCACTATAAATAACCTTTTATGCAATGGAAAGTTTCCATGAATGCCAAAGGTTATTTATGCCTAAAAGAACCTTTGTTTTCAGAAGAGATGTTAGATCTACGGCCTACATCTCTCAAACATAGAGTTGGGAAGTAATAAGTAATGAAAGGAAATAGGAGCTTATAACATTGAAGACAACAGATGAAGAAAGTGTTTTAGTGTGGAAAATTAGATGAAATGTTCCATTGTCACAATCAACTCAACAATGTTGTGCTCCCAGCAGGATCTGTTTTTATTTGCTTGCCCTGCCAGTAATATTGTCTCCAGAGACAGAGCTAGGCTACAGCTTTAGCTAATTTCCTCACTTTTTTCTCACTTTTTTGTATTGTAAGCTGTGCAGTTTCGTTTATTCATTTTGAATGTCTTCCACTCTTAATTGTACTTCCAGCTGGGTGGCAATCATTCCAGCTGCCGGATATGCTGAACGCTTCTCAACCTCTTAAAGCTTTGGCTTTGCTTTGGGTGCATAAAATTCACCATGCATTCCCCAAATTAACTGGGTAGAGAGTTGTGGAGATCCCTTGAGCTCACTTTTGGACTGCTGCTAAACACTCTGAAAGAGTGATCAAGTTATATGCAGTGGGCCCCAAGAAGTATTTGGATTCTTTTGGATGCTTAAATGGATTAGTTAACTCAAAAAGGAAAGTTTTGTCATCATTCTCACCCTCATGTTGTTCCAAACCTGTATGACCTTCTTTCTTCTGTGGAACACAGAATATATTTTTGAGGGGGAAAGTCAAAGTCTCTTATGTGATCAACAAAAAAGTTTTGATCATATGGATGATTAAATGATGACAGAATTTACTTTTTGGGCTGAACTATCACTCTTAAAATGATCAACTAAGTATCAACTCAAGTGGCATGTGCAAACAAATAATGCTAGAGATCTTCTGAGAACTACACTTTTCTTTCTCTTGATTTGATATATTTTGTTATGTAATGCAATGGCAGCAAAATACAGTTTCATGCCCGGTAATTTTTATGCACAGTAAATTCTCTCAAAATGAGGTGAAAAGTTTTGCACACTGAATTTTTTTTCTCTCCTGCAGGAGTAGTTTAATATAATCTTAAATTGCACATTTTATCATGTCATTAGAGCAAACTGATAGAAATACTGAACTAGAGACCTTCGCCTGACGGATTTTTCAGTCCCGCAAAAATATACGTTACCTTCTCCCACTCCCGCCTGCAACATTCATGTTTTGTCCCGCTCTCGCCCACAAAAGCCCACATAAAAGTATAAATAGATTTTTTCTGTACGTCCATGAAACAGTTTCAAGTAATTTAACATAAAAGCAAGCACGTGCATGGTTTGGCGTGGCAGAATGCAAAGTGCGCTCCCTTAATAATTCCTAAAAAGCTGACATCTCAGTTCATCGCAATCTCACAAAGCTCCGTTATGAAGCTGACTGCACAATAAATCTTTCATAATGTCTACACTTTCTTTGTTATAATCAGAGGATTTGTCAGCATGCAGAATTCAGCACTGAACAAAAACTCACTTTGAGCAGATCTTAAATTGCATCTGATTGGGCCATTGCGTTTTAGAAATCAACACGCATGTTTGTGATTTGGCTAAATTGCACAACGCAGCCAAGACATGTTATAAACAGAACCTCTGCCTATGCTTGCGTCTGTAAATCGTTTTTATTTTGTTTTAGTTGTTCTTGTTGCTTTTGTGCAATGGCTGAATAACAATTTATTTGTTCTAAGATTTTTAGATATTTCTATTTTGCGGGAGTCCCGCAAATATTTTTATTCTCCCGCAACCTGCACACACATTTTACCGCCCACGCCCGCACTCGGCCATCAAATCTAGTCCCTCGCCGCACTCTATTGCGTTGGGTCCCGCGGTAGTCCCTCAGGAGTGCAGGTCTCTATACTGAACCATGTGTTGTTAGATGAAGTGAGTTTGCAGTGCATCTGCATTCATGTACACGTAACTGCTTTTCAATTCAAGTCATTTTGGAGGACTTTTATTTGCATGGTCAGGATAGAAATCCGGAGGTTCAGAGGAAGGACAGAGGAAGCCCTAAGCCTGTGAAAATCAATTTATTCTTGTAACTTGTACGCATACATCGAGGACACCATCCACAAGCTATTACTTTGAGCGCCACACTTACACGATGGTAGTTAATGTGGACAGTCCTATTTCACTAACACCAACTGTCTCATTAAAACGTGTCCCACCAAATGCCAGAAAGCCTTTTTTCTTCTTATGGGTGAATAAAAGTTGTATCAAATCAATAAAAAGGACAGAATACCGCAGGGAATCACAAACACAACATTTTATCCAAACGCACGCACAGAAGAACCACAATCTGATATGTAATCTGAAAGTTTTTTGCATTATATGATGTTCCTGTGTTTCTCCTCACTAATTCAGGATCTACTGAGGACGTTTGGCGTGATTTTGCAAACTTCAGCAGCCCTGTAAATTTGTCAGTCTCAGCCAGCATTTAAACTTGATGTTCTGGGATCTTCTTCAAAGCAAATGACATTTGGTTCAGATTTCTTCATCTCAGCAAAGTCTGACTGCTTTAAGTCAGCTATATTTAACCACATTTCATGTGTTTTTTCCCCCTTCGTTTTTTTTCTCGGAAATATATGAAGGAACTTGTGCTGTAAAAAGCTTTTACAAGGCAGAATTGTGTCTGGAGACTCTCAGACACTGCTGTGGCTTTCCTCCTAGAGGATAAAGTATTATCCTGGATGCCTCAGGAGCTTTGAATTATTTTTAAGGTCAGGTAAGGAGTTTGACCTTAAAGTTGGCAGGTTCTGAATGTCCCGATTCTTGTAATTCCTGATCCAGTCTCATATTTAAAACCGTCTGCTTTAGCCATCATCACAGTTCTTGAAGTGTTCTCTTTGAAGAACATGTACTCTTGTTTAATAAGGTCTTTTAAAACATGGTAATGGTTGTCTCAGGGTCCATTGTCCTTTTTTATTTCTCCTTATCAGACGTTTCTCATTCAAGATTTACATGTCAATTCCATTAAAACAAGTCTAGTATGGTACTGAATGGCGCTAAACAGTGCCAGATCAATGATAGCATAAAATTGTTGTCTTTCTGGTTTTATTTGTCTAATTATTCGATTTTTTTCCCCCGGTCTTTTAACCATAAAACTACCCAAGTTTCTCCTCTAAGTTAATATGAATGAAATCGAGTTTTGTACTTTTGTGTGGCATTCTAGGAACCTAATTGGGGATTTTTATTTTTGCTTGCTTTGGTGAGGTCCTTGTTAATATTTCCCTATGTAATAATCAAGGCGTTCGACTGGTCCCTCAACTTCATAAATCCTCAATAATGTTTTTGTGCTGAAGCTTTTGAGTTTCTCCATAAGACATAAATGCTGCACCACCAACGGTTCCAGCCCTGAGGTTTTGGCACGCTCTCATGTTTAAATAAAACGGTCGGCCTTTTTAGCTGCTTTTAATGAAAAGTGGAAACATTTCTCTGCAGTTCCAGGCCTCTGTGTAACTGAGCTTTCATTTGATGCATTTTATTGCATGCAGTGGCAAGAACTGGGTTGATATTTAATTTGTTGTAGTAAGTACATATCTATGCCATCAACAACTATATATATCCATTCCCTTTTCCTTTCCCCCACAAACATTGCAACATGTTATTAAAAATTTTATCAAAACGTTCTTTTCTTCCACAATACTACATTTCCACCCTCCACTCTGAGCAACTATTTTTATACATTAGAAGGATTTCTGAACTACACAGAGCTTTCTTTTAGAATGCAATAGAGAATTTCTTTTGCTTATTACTCTGCTCTCTAGAGCAGGGGTTCCCAGTTCCAGTCTTTGCGCCTCCCCGCTTTACACAGTTTGTATTGCTGCGTCCCAATTCGCATACTACCCATCCTAAATAGTATTCGAAATTAGAATTAGTGTGATCCAAATCGTAGTACGTTGAAATGAGTATTCCAAAGATACCCGGATGGTTTATGTAACGGAGTATGTTGATATGGGAAGAAGGAGGCGGGAACCGGCAAACGTTTAGAGACTTTAATCTTAAAATAAACAGAAGCCTCCTCACGGACGGCTGCCATGCACACACACATAGTAAAACATAAACAAAACACAACATAAAGTCCAGGCTGGTCCTCTCTCGAACTTCACTTTATTCGCTCCTCCTTTTATGCGACCGAGCTCCTCCGTGAGACACGAGACCGGTGCGGCGCGCAGCTGGCGCTCATTATCACTCACCACCTGCTTGCCACAGTTTAGTTTTCCGGTTAGAATCCAAAGTGCAGATCCATGCACACTCTAACGGCTAATATTGCCCACAACCCATTGCGCTTTGGACAAGGATTCGATTAGAACTAGAAAAAAGGAATAAAAAGTGTCAAAAAACTACAATCATGGCAGATGTGCGAGTCCGACAGTTAAGTAGAGAGGTTTAGATAAATGGGTTTGAGTGAATAATTATCAGTATCTAACCTGACGAAAAGATATTTATTCAGTGTTATCCACATTATATTTCATCTGCAACAGCATTGTGAACTTTTTTATTCAACTTTTAAATGCATCATTATACAAATTGCAAACACATGAGGAGAGTTCTCCACATGAGACCAACCACTGGCAGATCAACGTGCTTCTACATTTTTCACTGAAACTGTAGGATTGACAGGGTTCCTACGCAGTGTTCACTGCTTCCTACTAGAGGCCTGTGTGGGACTTTTCTTAATCCCGCTGAATTTCTGACCATTAATGCCCGCTCACGCAACGTGTGTGTACGTGTGCTTAATATTTAATTGAAATATTTATTAAATAAATATAAAACAAATAAAATGAGTAGGAAATAAAAACCTCACAGATATCACAGGTGTTTATGTAGCCTAGCTAATTAACATATAAAAGAAAATAACTAAAGCCCTCTTCACAACGCCAGCGACTTTTTCGCTGCATGTCACTAGTCTCTGTACTGTGATACGCTTGTGGGCATACCAGTGCTGTCGCTATAATGCTTTTGGAAGACTGCACGTCTGGCCATTTCTTTAGAACATGCATTCACAAGTGATATATAAAACTAAGATATCATTCTAATTTGACTAGGAATTAGGTTTAAAATAATTTAAAATAACATTCTGCTGTTGGAGAGTGTTATATAAACCACAGCAGTGCTCAGTGCATTAGTTAAATCATTAACTAGATTAACGATCGATCTGTCAACAAATTAAACTCACTCATACTGTCAAAAATGATTAAAACTTCATTCGAATTTGACAGATAATCAATTTTCTTGTTCCTAAATGCAGGGGAAACTGTAATATGAACTGCAGCAGTGCTAAACTGCTCACTGCATCATATAATTAACAACACAAACTACCAATGTAGGAATAAACTCACTAAGACTGCCGATAGTTTCTTTTCCATGCATCATTTTATTATATCCATGTGTACAGTCAAATCATATAAAACAGTGAAATCGCTTCGGAACTTTGTCCTGTCTTGCCTGCACTCATGGTGACGCGAGTGCCACAGACAGTCTTATTGGTCATTGCTCGTCGCTGGAAGTCGTCAGCCCTCCATTGAAATGAATGGGATCATGTCGCTGCGTGCCGCTGGCAGTGTGAACGGGGCTTAACACAAAAAAAAAACATTAATTGTATTTACCGAATGAATTAAATAATGAATAATTTGGCCTATCCTGCTATGGAGGAAGAGAATGTTACTGATCGACTGCGGAGTGTGATGAACTTCCATTTGTTGAATTTGTTTGTTTGTTTTGTTTTTTTCTTGTTACGCGGCAAATCCCGGACCCGCTCTGTATTTTTTGACCGTCCACTCCCACCCGCAGCAAAAGTAAAACCACCCGCTCCTGCAAAGATCGAAATGCATCCCTCTACTTCCTACTCCCTGATCAAGTTCACTTCACATGTCATTAAACACAGAGGCGAAACTCCAGTTGTGCATACTAGAGGAGTTTAAGGTTTGATGCCACTTTTATAAATATAATATAAATTACCATACATGTGTATAAATCATATAAATATTTATTGTTTTATTTACTTTTGTATATAGTATCCATATACATAGGATATAAATTAATTATACTTTTCACTTAATCTAATCCTGTCAAATTCAAAAGCCCTAAACTGAATGATAAATGTATGTTGCTATATTTAATACAAAAAAATACGTACTCATGATAGTTAACTGTCACGTTTCACACACTTTATACCCGCTAACAGCCACATGCAAGATGGCGAAATACCCTTTTAAGTCCACTTCGCAACACACATATGGTCAAACGGAACCCACCCCTCTACTCAGCACTTCAGATAAGAGGTTGGTCAATGGCATAATTTTTTTTTTTTTTTGTATAATGGCCACTAAACTATATATTTGAATGTTGTCCCTGGCAGCCAAATTTCTAGATGGTTAGTTTCAGATCTCTTGTAGCACAGTGCATTCTTTTTATCTTAAAATAATTTAAGCTTAGATCAGTGTTTCATGTTCTTTTTTCTTTTGGTTATATTTATATTTAAAGTAGCAATGTAATCATGAACAAGAATAATTAACTGTCATTATCATAAAGTAAACCCCTTCAAGGTTGTATAAGACCTTGTACTTTGCTTTGGGATCCCGATCACCCTGCCATTTAACTGGCACTAACCTTAACATAATATTTTTGTAATAAATTTGACATTTAATTTTTTTTATACAAATGTTTTTATTTTCCCACTCTGCTCTCTTTCTCCTATTTTTTTCATGTTTTTTCCTCAACTTAGTAAATTAAAGCTCTCATTTTTTATAAGTGTTTATTTTTTTACCCTCTGGCATGGTTTCAGCATTCCCTTTCATATCCAGTAGACTGCTTTAAAAACACGAAAAGTGAATTATCTTTGTTGTTGCTTTTAGTAAGGGAAAGACATATTTGCATGTCTTGCATACATATTTCAAAATATCTTATATATCATGCTGAAAATTGCATTAATATAAAAATATTTTTGAATTAGACTTGTTTTGTTTAATCAAAAGAATTCTGAATATATTTTGATGATCAGGGATGTTACTAAGACCCTGAGGTAGTTAAAAGGTGGTGGCTGTAATAATCTCATGTTTTATTTTGGCAGACGGAAATGTGCTACTCCTGTCAGTGACTTTGAGAAATGCCTTTGAGCACCAGTATCTCAGCTACGACAGCGACGCTTAAAGGCTGTCTGTACATTTTTAGCAGCATGCCATTTTACAGCCCCCTCTAGGGCACTTTTCCCACATTTTTGATCATGTGTCCCTCTCTTTTTTATGTACATCCAAGGCTACTGCTTCTCTTTGGTTTTTGGTGACTTAAATGCATGAAGAAGTGAATGAAATCCACAGGCTCTTGAATATAGACTACAGACAGTATGAGGAGGAGGAGAAGACTAGCCACTCGTTGAAAAGTCGTCAGAGAATTTGCTGTGCTCAGTGTGGTGGGTGTAGGAAAGGATGTCGTTCTTTTGTAGAAAAGGAAGTTGTTCCTTTAATGTAAAAGAGCTAATTAGCTTATTGGTAAAGGAATATCCTGGTCTATTTGCTCAAGAATGCAAGTGGATTAGCTAGACTGTACTCATATATGTGACCCTAGACCACAAAACCAGTCATATACACCAAGTCGCACGGGTATATTTGTGGCAATAGCCAACAGCACATTGTATGGGTCAAAATTATAGCTTTTTCTTTTATGTCAATATTAGGATATTAAGTAAAGATCATGTTCCATGAAGATATTTTGTCAATTTCCTACCTTAAATATATATATAAAAAATTAGTAGTAGTAGTAATATGCATTGCTAAGGACTTCATTTGGACAACTTTAAAGGAGATTTTCTCAAGATTTAAATTTTTTTGCAGATTCCAGATTTTCAAATAGCCAATATTATCCTATCCTAACAAATCATACATCAATGGAAAACTTTTTTTATTTCAGATGATGTATAAATCTCAATTTAAAATAAAAAATGTACCCTTATGACTGAATTTGTGTTCCAGGGTCACATTCCAGGGCTGCTTAATAACATTTTAATACCATAGTTGTCAGATTTAATTAGTTATTTTGTATATTTACACTACCTTTTGAAAAGTTTGTCTCTTATCTTCACCCAGGCTGCATTTATTTAAAAAATAATAATATTATTGCAATTTAAAATAACTGTTTTCTATTTTAATATATTTCAAAATATAATTTATTCCTGTGATGACACAGCTGAATTTTATGTGGTCATTACTCCAGTCTTCAGTGTCACATGATTCTCCAGAAATCACTCTAATATGCTTATTTGGTGCTCAAAAAATTATCAGTGTTGAAGACATTGTTGGAAACTGTGAAACATTTATTATTTTTTTTAAATAGAAAGTTCAAACAGCATTTATTTGAAATGGAAATCTTGTGTAACAATTATACACTTACCTAAATGATTATTAGGAACACCTGTTTAATTTCTCATTAATGCAATTATCTAATCAACCAATCACATGGCAGTTGCTTCAATGCATTTAGGGGTGTGGTCCTGGTCAAGACAATCTCCTGAACTCCAAACTGAATGTCAGAATGGGAAAGCAATTTTGAGCGTGGCATGGTTGTTGGTGCCAGACGGGCTGGTCTGAGTATTTCACAATCTGCTCAGTTACTGGGATTTTCACGCACAACCATTTCTAGAGTTTACAAAGAATGGTGTGAAAAGGGAAAAACATCCAGTATGCGGCAGTCCTGTGGGCGAAAATGCCTTGTTGATGCTAGAGGTCAGAGGAGAATGGGCCGACTGATTCAAGCTGATAGAAGAGCAACTTTGACTGAAATAACCACTCGTTACAACCGAGGTATGCAGCAAAGCATTTGTGAAGCCACAACATGCACAACCTTGAGGCGGATGGGCTACAACAGCAGAAGACCCCACCGGGTACCACTCATCTCCACTACAAATAGGAAAAAGAGGCTACAATTTGCACGAGCTCACCAAAATTGGACAGTTGAAGACTGGAAAAATGTTGCCTGGTCTGATGAGTCTCGATTTCTGTTGAGACATTCAGATGGTAGAGTAAACAGAATGAGAACATGGATCCATCATGCCTTGTTACCACTGTGCAGGCTGGTGGTGGTGGTGTAATGGTGTGGGGGATGTTTTCTTGGCACACTTTAGGCCCCTCAGTGCCAATTGGGCATCGTTTAAATGCCACGGCCTACCTGAGCATTGTTTCTGACCATGTCCATCCCTTTATGACCACCATGTACCCATCCTCTGATGGCTACTTCCAGCAGGATAATGCACCATGTCACAAAGCTCGAATCTTTTCAAATTGGTTTCTTAAACATGACAATGAGTTCACTGTACTAAAATGGCCCCCACAGTCACCAGATCTCAACCCAATAGAGCATCTTTGGGATGTGGTAGAACGGGAGCTTCGTGCCCTGGATGTGCATCCCACAAATCTCCATCAACTGCAAGATGCTATCCTATCAATATGGGCCAACATTTCTAAAGAATGCTTTCAGCACCTTGTTGAATCAATGCCACGTAGAATTAAGGCAGTTCTGAAGGCGAAAGGGGGTCAAACACAGTATTAGTATGGTGTTCCTAATAATCTTTTAGGTGAGTGTATTTTCACGTTTGACATGTTAACTTTTTATATTATTGACTGAGCGGCAATAGCTAAAATGTAGCAGTTTAGCTGCAAGTAGATTAAATACTAATACTATTTTTGCTATGCACTGCACATTATAAACCCAGGAAACACTGCAGTTCATCTTGCGTGCAGATTATATGGGCTGTTGTGAAACAGGCTTTTCACCATCTCTGACAAGGGATCTTTTGCTGTCAGTTGGGTATCGTAATGAATGTGAACACTTCTCGTGCACATGATAACACAAATATGTGTTAAAATTCATTGTCTTGTTCCTTTATTGTCACTCCTCACACTCTCTCACATACAATGTGATCTCTCCAGTTCTGGCTGTGGCTCTCGCATAAGTTCACTTAAGGACCAACCAAGGTGCCTGGGTATCTGCTTTCTGTCAAACCCCAAAACTCTCGCATTCTCTCTCATACCTACTTTAAAAGCGCAGTCTGTAATTACTGCTACTGGCAGGCCATTAGCGGCAGTGCAAGAACAAACAGCAGCTCTGCCTGTTCACTTCTGTGGTAATTAAGCAGGCATATTTGCAAACCCAAACCTCTGTTTTAAGCCTGTGAGCTGAGTCTTTGTCTTTGCCTGTCTGCTTCATCTATTATAGATTATATCTGTAATTAATCTCTTTCAATCCTAGCATTTTGTACACCGTAACCTCATTTATTATGTCTCTTCTAGTTGTAAAAAAAATTATCCAGTGTATTTTTATTTGATGCCTTAGTGATTACAGTCTTACAGTATGAAATTTTTACTCCGTTTGTAAAAATTAGAGATGGGTCACAATGAACAACTAGGTTTTTAAAAACACTTTATACTTGTGTAAATGTAAATGCTTAAAATACTTTTTACAACATTAATCTTGGTTAATGTTAGTTCATAAATTTGTTCATTGTTAATCCATGTTTATTCATAATGCATTGTCGAATGATAATTTATACAACTTGCATTGAAATTAACATTTGGTTAACAAATGCTTTAAAAGTATAGTTTCTTGTTGGTTTCCTTATGCATAATGCATTTACTGATGGTAACAAATTGAACCTTATTGTTAAGTTATTGTTCTTTTTTTATTTTTCAGTTTTTGTGCTGTGGCTTTATTAAAATGCCATGCTTTAGCAGTGCAGCTGTGCATAACTATGAGGCAAGGCGTTGCTACAAAATGCCTGTTAAACTACACATTGTTTCTAGTTTATCCACAAAACTCTATATATTATACGTGTTGTCATGAGAGCAGTGAGAGTGCCAACTTTAGCTGTGCAATTTTAGTCTTTCGACTTTCTCTTGACCGTCCTCTTACAACAGTAGTCCTAGGATGTTTTAACAGACAAATAACATTTATATATGAGTCAAAATGTTCAAAGTGGTAATTAAATGTAATGCATGTAAAATGTATAATCTTTTATTGGAAAATTAAGTAACTTTGATAATTGGCTTAATCTTTTAAACAACTAGATGGATAGTGAAATTAGCAATCAAACTTTTTAATAAAAATCCCGTCAAGCTATATATATATATTAAATCAGCATATGAGTGTCAAATCGGATGACTACAGGTACTCATCTCAAGATTTAACCGTTCATCTGTTGCCAAAATTATAAATAAAAGATTAGTCAAGATTGAAAAATGATTGAAAATATTCAAATCAGGAATTACAAAATAAGAATGCGTAGTTTGTGCATAAAAAATGTCCATCAAAACAAAAGTTTTTCATTTGGCATGTAGTGCGAAGTAGAGTCCTGCAACGGGTCGGGTACCCGCATAAAAGTGGCTAAAACACTTTAATTGGAATGATTTTAGCGTGTGTGACTTATCGCAGGCACGGATCGGGTAACGGGACAAATATTAACGGGTCTGGGCGGGTGCGGATTTAGTTTTGATATTATCACGGATGACGGATATACTTGCGTTGCGTTATGTATTATGCACGTTATTGTCTCTGACAGACAGCATGTTGAAGCCACTGAGGCTGTCATTTTCTCCCTCTTCTCAGAAAGCAGTTACTTATCCACATCCGGTAGTGTGGGTTTTCCGGAAAATGCATGTACTCACTGGACCTCTTCTCATAAATACTTCTGTGTATTGTACATATTATTTTTTTGACAGACATCAATGTTGTGATAAGCAAATGATGTGGATTTGAAAACCGATAGACCGTAAGATAATAATTAATTATTTCTTAGCCAGCATGTATTCAGTGAATTGATTGATAGCCATGGGTGTGTTTTGTCAGTGTTTTTATTTCTAATAATCCAACCGACAGCCAGCTTACATTTTTTTGACGTACATGATAACATGCATAAGGGGTAAACTGTTTGATTTTCGGGTAATTATAAAATGTGCTGGAGATGTTCAAAATTCTTTTTGTTTATTTCATTATGCTTATTTTATGGAAAGAAGTTTATTTTGTGGCAAAAATAAATTACATGTTACCCAGAGACTGACAAATTTGTTGATTTTTGAAAAGTATATATATATATATATATATATATATATATATATATATATATATATATATAATATATTTATTATTATTATTATTATTTTATTTTTTTTACAATTTTAAAAGAGTGGTTTTGAGTGAAGTTTTTTTTATGCTCTCTTATAACAACAATCTTTTATTTAAACCCATGAAAAATGCAGATCATGTTGTAAATAGTGAAAAATCACTTAAATGTTGTTCCAAAAATATTAGCTTAATATTTCTGCCTTAAGTCTGGCCCATAGACCTCCATTGTAAATGCATGGCTCATGTTTTTTGTTTGTTTTTACATACAAATTGAGAGATATGTTGTATGTCTTTCTCTTCCTCTTTCTCATTCTCTCCCTCACTCTCCACCGCTATTAGTCATCCTTTTCATTGTCATTCTTAACATATATACGCACATTTTATCTAACTTTATAGCCCAGTTAGATCTGTGCTTGCAGCTCGGAAGCCATTGTTCTTGCTTTGCACCGTTTTTTCTTTGCTCAGTCTGCAGTACTTGAGCTCACTTTGAAGAGGTGAAACAGCCAGTCACCCTGCTTTTTTTGTTTGCTTCCTTTCATTGTGTTTCCCTCTGGGGAAGTGAACCTGGTTTGCACCTCTCCTCCCTTACCTCACCCTGTCATCCCTTTTTATTCCAATTAGTTTTGTGTCCTTTTTTACCCTGTGTCAGGACGGCAGTGGATTCGTCAGATAACCCAGCCGTCCTCGGGCCACTGCGTTGTTGACTTGATTAGTGGAACTAATCAAATCGTACGCAAGACCTCCAGCAGCTCATTTAGACTGATTAATTAAGAGAACAGGGGCTGCATTTCTAAAAGAGTCACTAGCTTCTTTAAAGCAGAATATCACTGTTGATGTTCTTCTCGGTCTCTTGATTTGTTGTCTTCCTCTATCTGGGAAGCACTTTGGTTCAAGAAACCTACTTTTTTTGTCTTAAAACTCTATTATTGTTGTCACTTTCTGCTTTCTCTGCCACCTGAACTTTTAGTGAATCCTTACAAGCTGTTACAAATGCAGTTTTGCCACTGCTCAGAAAAAAAGTCTGTAAACATTGTACTTGCAGTAAGAGATTTTTACGTTAGAGTTTTCAGTCTGTTTGACGTCAAAGTTCAGTTCGGTTTGCATGAAAATTACTTTGTGTTAGGATGTGAGAAACTGCACTGAGAAAGTCTGCATCTCAGAAAACATTCTGGTTTAATTTGCCCAAGTGAACAGTGATTGATGATGACTGCACTTGTGGGGAATCAGTCCCAAAGCCTTTCCTTTTGCTGCTTGTCTCTGCGGAAAATGCCTTAGGTGAGCAGCTCGTATTTTTTGCATATTGGATGAAAGACAAATGCAATAAGCATCTAGGCAAGTCATAACCTTTTGCTTTTGCAAAGACACATTTTCTTACATGCAATTTGGCATAACTTTTACACATAATTGTATCATGTTTGCTCTCATTTTTCATCTTAAAGGGATAGTTCATCCAAAAATGAAAATTCTGTCATCATTTAGTCACCCTCAAGTTGTTCCAAACCTGTATACATTTCTTTGTTCTGCTGAACACAAAGGACAATGTTTGGAAGAATGTTTGTAACCAAGCCGATCTCGGCAGCCATTGACTACCATAGTGGGGGGGGGGGGAAATACTATAGTAGTCAATGGCAGCCGGGATCTGCTCTGTTACAAACATTCTTCCAAATATCTAGCTCCTTTTTTTTGTTCAGATTTTTGCTTCAACATAGCATGCATAGGTTTCAGTCCTGCATCAAAAACACAAGTAAAAAAATAAAGCGAAGAATATATTCCAGTTTTTATTTATCCGTCTCCCAAGTTGTTACTTAGCAACAGAGCTAAACAGCTGTCGCTGGTATTCATGGTGGAACTGTGTTGATGGCGCAACCGTACCGCTGTTTGGAACCAATTAATACAATATGGTGTCAGGGGATTGAGGCTGAAATGTGAACTCAGAAATTGTTAAATATTCTGAGGTTTAGTACATTGTGTGAAGTGAGGAATTTTGTTAGTGAATAGTCTGATTTAACAAGATCAACCAAAGAGTGTATTTGATTATGCGTACATCATATTTTCTTAGAGATGAAGGCAGTTATATTTGCCATGGCATCGTAATCTCTTCGTAATCCTTCATGAGACACCTACTATTTTACTCGAAATTACAGCATTCTAACTCTCCCATACTCACATTGCTCATCCATGTTTTGCTATTATAGAGCTACTTCCACATGCCATGATCCATCAGCATGCATTTCTTCTGCTGACTTTACCCATAAACAAGATTAAGGGATTACTTCCTTCATATGAGAGGATGAAAGACATTCAGTATGGCACCATCTCTACAGGGGAGAACGTTTTTAAGGAAACCCAAGGCTGAAGAAGAAATGGCGCTCAGAGGGGGAGCCTATAGAACAGCCCTTGATTTGTTATTAAGGTTCATTTGATATTAATTTGGTGATGTAAGTTTACAACAGAGGTCCTCAACGAAGGATTCTCTGGAAACCACAGCACACTGAAGTTCTCGTTTTTCGAGCAGAGCGAACAGGCGGAAACAAATACACTGCCCAGGAGAGTGCTTGTAATTCAGAGCAGTTTTTTTCCTCTAGCTAGGAGTAGTGATGGGAATTGTAAGGGATTGAATGATTTTGCTTCCAATTCCACTTAACGTTTCCGGTTCCTAAACCGCTCCACTAACAAATCTTTTTTCGCCTTTTGAAGAACCATGACATAATTAATGCTGAATATATTGAACCATATAGCCCATGTTTTTGTATACATGTATTAATTGTTGTTGTTATTATTGTTATTATTGTTGTTATTATTATTATACACTCACCTAAAGGATTATTAGGAACACCTGTTCAATTTCTCATTAATGCAATCTAATCAACCAATCACATGGCAGTTGCTTCAATGCATTTAGGGGTGTGGTCCTGGTCAAGACAATCTCCTGAACTCCAAACTGAATGTCAGAATGGGAAAGAAAGGTGATTTTAAGCAATTTTGAGCGTGGCATGGTTGTTGGTGCCAGACGGGCTGGTCTGAGTATTTCACAATCTGCTCAGTTACTGGGATTTTCACGCACAACCATTTCTAGAGTTTACAAAGAATGGTGTGAAAAGGGAAAAACATCCAGTATGCGGCAGTCCTGTGGGCGAAAATGCCTTGTTGATGCTAGAGGTCAGAGGAGAATGGGCCGACTGATTCAAGCTGATAGAAGAGCAACTTTGACTGAAATAACCACTCGTTACAACCGAGGTATGCAGCAAAGCATTTGTGAAGCCACAACACGCACAACCTTGAGGCGGATGGGCTACAACAGCAGAAGACCCCACCGGGTACCACTCATCTCCACTACAAATAGGAAAAAGAGGCTACAATTTGCACAAGCTCACCAAAATTGGACAGTTGAAGACTGGAAAAATGTTGCCTGGTCTGATGAGTCTCAATTTCTGTTGAGACATTCAGATGGTAGAGTCAGAATTTGGCGTAAACAGAATGAGAACATGGATCCATCATGCCTTGTTACCACTGTGCAGGCTGGTGGTGGTGGTGTAATGGTGTGGGGGATGTTTTCTTGGCACACTTTAGGCCCCTTAGTGCCAATTGGGCATCGTTTAAATGCCACGGCCTACCTGAGCATTGTTTCTGACCATGTCCATCCCTTTATGACCACCATGTACCCATCCTCTGATGGCTACTTCCAGCAGGATAATGCACCATGTCACAAAGCTCGAATCATTTCAAATTGGTTTCTTGAACATGACAATGAGTTCACTGTACTAAAATGGCCCCCACAGTCACCAGATCTCAACCCAATAGAGCATCTTTGGGATGTGGTGGAACGGGAGCTTCGTGCCCATCCCACAAATCTCCACCAACTGCAAGATGCTATCCTATCAATATGGGCCAACATTTCTAAAGAATGCTTTTAGCACCTTGTTGAATCAATGCCACGTAGAATTAAGGCAGTTCTGAAGGCGAAAGGGGGTCAAACACAGTATTAGTATGGTGTTCCTAATAATCCTTTAGGTAAGTGTATACATATTATTATTATTATTATTATTATTATTATTATTATTATTTTGAATAATAAATTATTATTAGTATTACATTCTGAAACATTCTCTCCCCACACAGTTTCTCTCTTCACTTTTTTTATCGAGTGTCTGGCCACAGATCCAATCTCCCACTTTAATTCCTTCATCTTGTCTTTCATCTTTGGGTGAGGGATTCTTAACTGGGTTTAATGTCCCCCTGACCCTTCTTCTTGCCCAGGGCTGCAGTGAGGATCTACAGACACTTCTTAATAGAGTTGTAAAATATTGAAAACTTCCATTAGGGACACTAAACTTTTAGAGTCTCTCTCTCTTTTGCCCTCTCACTCTGTTTTTTTTTTTTTTTGTTACATAAAAAAAAACCTGTCAGTTAGATTACATGGGATTATCACAGCATGTGTGATTCTCTTTATTATTAGTGACAATACCCATTAGCTTACAGCAGTGTAAAATATTCATTTTTACTCTTGCGCTGACTCAAACAAAAGAATAAAACCCAAAGATTTGGGTCAGTATAAGGAAAACAACTCATTAGTGTGGGAAAGCTGCACCTCATTAAAGTGTGGAGTTTTTCACCATTCCACAGTGTGGAGTCCAGACTTCCATGTGTATTGAGGTGAATTAGATATTTTGAGCATGCAATCTGCTGGCAGATGGTTGATAAATGAGAGCATCAGGCTTGCATTGCTCTCACACCACACATCCGTGAAGGAGCTTGTCGTGCTTTTCTCTGCTGCAGAACGTTCCTGAGATTATACTCGTCCATCAGCGTTGCTCCCAGAGTGATACTCAAACCCTGCTATTCTAATAGAGCTCGGGCCAAAATCCATATAGAACGTGGGAAATGCTCCTCTTTCTTCTCTTCATTGTTTAATGGTGACTTAATGCGGTTTCTGAGGCAAAAATAATTGTTTCTAACTGAAAGTGTACAAAGTTTTTTTTTTTTTTTTTTTTTTTTACCTTTATTGCTTGAGTTTTATATTTGAAGAAAAGAAGGATGGGTAAAATGGAACACAGGAAGGAATGAAAGAAGAAGAATGAAATAGAAGAAATGGTGGCAGGAAGAAAGAAAGAACGATTAAATGGAAGGATAAAAAGGATGGCAAAATGAAAGGAAGGAAAGAACAAAGGAAGGTTAAAATGAAAGGAAAGATGACAAGAAGAAAAAAATGGGAAGAAGGAAGGATGGCAGGAAGAAAAAGGGTCAAGTGGAAGGATGATAGTAAGAAAGGAGGATAAAATGGAAGGAAGGATGGCAGGAAGAAAGAAGGGGAGAATGAAAGGCAAAATAAAAGGAAGGAAAGAACAAAGGAAGGTTAAAATGAAAGGAAAGATGACAAGAAAAAAAGAGGTGAAATGGAAGGATGACAGGAAGAAAGAAGGGTGAAATGGAAGGAAGGCTTGCAGAAAGAAGGAAGAGTAAAATGGAAGGAAGGAACAAAGGAAGGTTAAAATGGAAAGAAATATGACAAGAAGAAAAAAGTTAAATGGAAGGAAGGATGACCGGAAGAAAGGAATGTAAATTGACTGGAAGCAAGGCAGCAAAGAATGTAAAAGCTAAAGAAGGAAAGATGGAAGCAAGGAAGGCAAATAAAGCAGGAACAAAGGAGAGGAAAGAAAGAATGAAAGAAAGAAAGAGAAAGCACATAGAAAAGGCTTTAACATCAAAAAAAATTACACGCATACCCTTTAAAGGATGAGATGGATTCTCTCTCAGACTCTTCCTGCAGCCTTTCTATCTTTCAATCCCTCTTTCTATCCCCCTCTGTACATCCCCATATTCACCTGTAAAACTGCTTAAGGAATTACTGGCTCTGAATAACTACATGTTCGGTACAAAGAAAGTCCTTTAAAATACTGTCAAGCTTTTGAGAGAGCTTTTGTCTAAAAACTGAGAGCTCAGGATTTCCATTTTTAACCTGTGTCTGCAAAGTAAAGTAACTGTGTGTCTCTCTTCCCTCTCTCTCTGTTCCTGTCGTCCCGGCCTCACAGGGTTCCTTGCTTTACAATAGTGGGGGGGACAGCACAGCGGATTGCTCTTCTGACAAGCAGCAGAACGAGGGCAAGCTCCTTAAAGGTAAAAAAAAAACAAAAAAAAAAACTGATGTTAATTCAGATGAGCTATTGTGCTTAATGATCATGTCTTTGACCGTAATGACAGTAACTGTGAAGTAGATTTGTGCTAAGTGAGGAAGGTTAATGACAGTTACTAAATAAAATGTCTATTATCACTTCCCAGCGTCTTTTGCACCTATCTGCTTTGCCATAAAGTCAAAAGAAAACGACCTTTTGCCTCTGGAGAAGAATCGTGTGCGGCTGGATGACGACTCTGATGAGGATGCGATGAAGGTGGAGGTGCAAGAGGGAGTAGAGTTGGCCATAGGATTATTTGAGGCAGCCAGAGAGCCGCCTCAGCCTCCATTGGCTGAGGATAAGAAACCGGTACTGTCCCAGGAAGAGCAAGAGGCCAAACAAGGTATGTCAAGATTCTTACTGAAGGAATAGTTCAGCCAAAAAATTAGCATTGTCAGCATTTACTCACCCGCATGTTGATCTAAACTTGGTGGAACTTAGATGAAAGTTGAAATTGGTAAGTAAATTAAGTAAGGCAAGTAAAACGGCAAAGAATGTTGGGAGGAAGATGGAATGGACGTGAAATGGGAAGAGGCAAGGAATGTAAGATGAGATAAATGGATAGATAAATGAAGGATGGGAAGAAGGTGGTTAGGATCAAGAAACAGAACTGGAAGATAGGAAGAAAGAATGAAGGACAGTAAGAGGGAGGAAAAGAGAAAGTGAAGGAAGTAAAGGAATAGGGAAAATGTAGATTTAGAACAGGGCAGGAGGGAAGGAAGGGAAGGAAGGCAAGGATTGAAGGCAGGCAAGGCAAACGTAACATACATTTTAATGGTGCTCTTTTTGCCATTTTTGAGCTTGAAAGTCTCCTTTCACTTTCATTATATGGAAAAGAGTGGCCAGAGTGTTTCTCAAAATGATTAAGTCAAAGGCTTTTGAAGAACATTAAATGAACATTTGTTTTAACTGTCCTTTTAAAAGCACGAGACTGTGTTCTGGACAATTGTCCATCTTTTTAAATTCCAGGCATATTAGCATATTTTAGCTTTGAATCACTGTCTAGAGAGTTCAGAAGTTCTGTTTCATAAGCGTGTCCTAATTGAAATAATTCCTTGTTTGCTGTTTTCAAGGCTGTTCTTTTGTAATGTTCAGAAAAATTGTTCAAACAGAAGAGATGAGTCGGTTTGTGGAGTATTACGAAAATAACTCATGCTGATTTCCTTAACCGTAATTGTTGCAGCCCAAATGTAATTTCTCATTGGCCAGAAGCTTAGAAGCCAAACATCTTTTACTGTAACAAGATAAGAAATATTGCAAAACAAACAGTAGTTTATCATGATCACATTAAGCCAAGAGTTACTGGATTTCACTGCACTTCTTTGTTCTTTTGACCCTCAGAGATTTTAAATAGTGAGATGATCTGATCGCTGTCACATCACGATGACTGGCAGCACATTAAATTACTCCGGCGAGGACCAGGGCCGTAATGTAATAGATCTGTCCATATGGACCGTGCTCACCAGCGGCAGTAACTGTCTCCTGTAATTAAGAGGGAGTGTTTCACACAGTTAAAACAAAGAAGGACACTTCTCAATCAAAGACACCGCCAGTGTCTTCACAGGAAATGAGACATGCTGGTGTGCATGAGAGATTGTGAATGTGTTTTTGGCTAAAAACAGAATATACCTTGTGTTTTCAGTCAAGTCTCTAATGCTCACCAAAGCTGATCAAAATACAGTTAAAAACAATAATATTGTGAAATATTATTACAGTTTAAAAGAACTGTTTTTGAAAATTGTATTTATTTATGTAATGGCAAAGCTGAATATTCTGTAGTAGTCTACAGTGTCACGTGATCCTTTAGAAAATATTCTAATATGCTGATTTGGGGCTTAAGAAACACTTCACATTTTTATCAATGTTGAAAACAGTTGCTCAATATTTTTGTAGAAACCATGATATTTTTAAGGATTCTTTGATGAATGGAAAGTTCAAAAGAACAGCATTTATTTGAATATTTAAATTTTTAAATTTTTTATTGTCACTATTAATCAGTTTAAAGTATTAAACTGAGCTTTTGAATGTTAGTGTATACATCATATTTTAGTTATCATGATATGGTGTATTTAATGGGATAGTTCCCTTAAAAATAAAATCTCTGCATCATTTAGTCACTCTCATGCCGTTCCAAACCCATATAACATAACCAATTCACACTGCACATAGTGGGACCCATTAAATATAACTATACAAAATAAAATAATTAATAATAGCATTATTGCACTTTATTTAGTTTAGTTTTTTTTAACAAAAAAATAAACAAAATAATAAAGTGTGATAATACTATTATATTTTAAAATAAAAAATGAGTATTAAATAAAAATACAATTATTTTATAGTACACTTAAAAATGCAATGGTAATATTTACACCTTCATTTTTACTTTATATGAATTTTTGACATTTTTTTCAAACCTAAAATCAACAAGTTTTTATTTTGGTGGGTTGCCAGGAGGTATATGCCAGTTTTAGCACCGCTGAGTGAAGCGCATCAGTGAGAGTCACAGCTTTGCATTTTCTCTGAAACCTGCAGATTTATGATTTATTCAGTTCAAATGAAAATTTTATACAGTATTACAGTTAGTCGATCTAAAGCGGTGATTGTGTGAGCTGTCAATCATGTCGGTACCAGTTTCTTTTTTTTCTTCAGTTGCGTATGCACACCTGCGCACCACTTTTGTGCACCCCTCATTATGAAAATTCATAGAAAATCTTGCCCTTTGCCATCCATACCCATTAAAATATGACTGCTTTTAGATATAAAATACCATATTTGATGTCAATGATGTGACAAGGTTACATAACCAAACGTCATTGACCAATCCCAACGTGGTAGGTTCTTACCTGGTACAACTAGGAGGATGAATAAGTGTATGTAACAATAACAGCTATCATGGATTACAGTTATGGTACCTTTTTTTTATTGCCATGTTTGAGCTCGACAGCCCCACTCCTAATTTACTTTCAATATACTGTATGGAAAAGGGTCAAGCCAGGATATTGTTCAGTGCTTTGTTCCATGGAAGACAGAAAGTCATACAAGTTTGGAACATCAGGTGAGTAAACAATGACAGATGGTTATTTTTGTGTGAACTATTCCTTTAACAAGAGATCGATATTTTGTTGTACACAACATGTAGGCGTTGCATTTTTTTATTTTTTTTTCTCGTTCGTTAAAAATGAATTTATTTAATCCTTATCAATGACACCGGACTACACACGGCAGACACTCCGGCCAAACGCTGAGCAGTAATTTCTCCTGGAATGCAGGGGTAATTACAGTAATAAGACCAGATGCCCAGAGTACATTTACTGCACGGGGAAGTGAAATAAATGGCACTGCAGCAAAGAAGGCCTCACTCAGTGGCAAACTAGCTTAGATTGCATGACTATCGACCCATCCGGAGGAACATAATCTGTATTGATGAGCTGTTAAAGAATCACAGATGCTTTCATGTGTCCGTCTATTACCTTTAGTTTATTTACTGAATGGAGTGAGCTTGTGTGTGATCATGAGTGAGAGTTTTATTGGATCGACTCTCTGCTGTCTCTTGCGGTTGTGTGTTGGGAAAGCTGAGAGGCAAAGTATTTACACCCCTTGTGCTGTCCTCGGAGCTTACCTGTTTATTTTACAAATTGTACTGGTAATTTTAAAAGGGAGCCTTATTGGATTTTGTCAATGTTATTTGCAGCTTCAATTGCACATTGACTTCTGAAGTGTGTAGATGAGAAATTATGCGAGAGAAGGAGAAAAAGCATTTGCAGGAAAAAGCAGAAAAATTACTAGAGTCATTGCTTTGAGAAATGCCACAAGCAAATTACAGGTGTTAAGTGCTGTGGGTTGCATTTTACGTGTGTAAAGTTATTGCAGTCCTTTATCTAGGGATGTGCTCAGAAAAGACCGCAATAATCAGTAATATAAAAACAAACTAGTTACATTACACAACTTCAATGCATTTCAGAGCAATTCTTAAAGCCAACTCCCAACTTTATAACAAATGTGCCAAAATAGCTCATCATTTTTCATCATCAATTCTGTACATTTTGGGAGGCAATTTAGGTGATACCTTGTGGAATGATCACCTCTAAAGGAAAAAACATTTACTCACTTGTATGAATTTCGTTCTTCTTTTCTTTATTAATTTTAGTTTTAGTAATTTTGTTCAGATTTTTGTCAGTTTTGTTATTATTTCTATTAGCTGTATAACTTTTATTTTTGTATGAGTTTTAGTAAAAAAAAAAAAAAATTTCAATGAATTTGGTGGTTCAGCTCACAAAATCGATTTAATTGATTCATTCATAAATTGGTCTGATCTGGTTCTCACTGAATAAAACACTTATTGTAATATTGTAAAAGTAATATGTACAATACTTTCATTTTCTTTCCAGAACACATCTGAAATGGTTTGTCTCTGCTCGTCATTTCATTGCGTTTTGTCTGTAAGATCCTTCGTTAAAGAGATAGTTCACCCAAAAATGAAAGTGTACAAAGAAAGTGTAGTGCCTCTCGCAGTTCAAAATGTTTACGCTACGTCCAACGTCATCGTCGCGTCAGTTATGCTTTTTCCGGTCCGCTGGAAGCTAGATATTTTACTTTATAACATGTTAAGAATGGATATTTGTCTTACACAAACCCATTGATTCGCTTCAGAAGGCCTTTATTAACCCCCAGATCCGTGTGGATTACTTTTATAATGGATGGATGCACTTTTTTGGGCTTCAAATTTTGGACTGCCATTCACTACCATTATAAAGCTTGGAAGAGCCAGGACATTTTTTAATATAACTCCGATTGTATTCGTCTGAAAGAAGAATGTCATATACACCTAGGATGGCTTGAGGGTGAGTTTTGTACCCAATCTCTGATTTTCCTCACTGTAACACATAATATTATCTCCTCGCCGATGACGTAATGAAGGAGAAGCCTCTGTTCTCTCTCCAATTGTGTTTGTTCTGGAGTTGTATGTGATTGTTCATGGCAGGAGGCCTATTTTTAGTGCGAACGCTGACAGGGCCCTTTTCTTGTTCTTGTATAATATAATGACTTGTTTTTCCTCCTTTTTCTTTTGTTATCGCCTTTCCCATGAACAAAACCTGAAAAATTATACATGAGTGTACACTGCCTACTCGAACTAGCTAAATTGAGACGCTGTTGACTATTATACAATCCGTAGCCAGGCAGCGTTTAACACCCAAGCAGAGAGTGAATGTCAGTAGGGATATTTCTATTGTGGTAGTTGCAAAACATTAAAATGTGATGCATCGTTATCTTGTAGCTTTTTAAGCTCCATGCAGTTTTTACGAGGCACGCTGGCTTACAAAACCAGGTAAGTCACGACTGACCTCATCTAGAAATATTTTTTATTTGCTTAATAGCAAAAACTCACTGTACCTCTGCATGCAAGCTCACTTGCCCATGCTTTTAGTTTTTAGAGCATATGGTGTGTATCTAGACAAATGTGTGCGTGTGTGTCTGACCTCTCTTCCCTTTTCTCTTCCAGCCAAACTGAAGCTGGAGGACCGGTTAGCAGCAGCAGCGAGAGAGAAACTGGCCCAAGCCTCCAAAGAGTCAAAAGAGAGGCAGCTTCAGGCTGAGCGCAAGAGGAAAGCCGCCCTCTTCCTGCAGACTCTGCGAGGGCCGGAGGCTGAGGCCAAGCGTACTGAGGATACCAATGCTGCGTCTGAGGTTTGTTTGTGTGTGTGTGTTTCCTAGCATTGACCATCCATTGCCGCATATATCTAGACTGCCTCTGAATTCCTGCGCTACACTGTAAAATGTAGTAACCTAAAATTGTTATCTTAAAGAGTAATTTTACCTGATTTGACCCATACATTTTTTTTTTATTGGTATAAATTAATGTATTTAGGTTAATGCAGTGATGCTAAATCATATTTTCTGATGCGAATAAAATCAGTTAATTTAGATGTTATCCCTTTTTTTTAGTGCAATATGCACTGGACGGAACATTTAAATGGAAATTATAAAACTGTTAGTTTCAGTCCTTCAATCTGATTGGTCAATAGCTGTGTTTTATTCACAATAAAACACGGCTATGACCGCTTCATCCAACGGTTGTGTGTATCACTGCGCAACACCTTTAGCAATGTAAACATGTTTGTTCTCATCTTGTTCATTGAAGCTTACTCTATTATGTAGAGTATTGTGAGAGAGATCGAGTGAGCGAGTGTATTACCTGCATTTAGATATAGTATTTTCCTTCAGGTCAGTCCTATGTTCATAATAAATAATCAGTTTGAATGTCAGCTGCAATATTTAGTCCTTTTAACAGTTAATGGGTTTTCCTGTACCCTGACACTGACAGCGCTAGTCAAAGCATTTGTCATTTGCATCTTGCTCCATGTTCACAACGAGTTTCAGTCAATATAAAATAAAATTTCAATATAAAAGTCTCCACTACTGAGTGACTCACTCATAAAGACAGTCTTTGCCACCATGGCGTAATAATGTAACTTCTGTTGCGGTGCATGGTCAGGGACTATTTTTCCAGCAGAAGAAAGGCGATTTTACTTCATAAAAGTTGCATTGATACACATTTTTTTTAGCTTTAATATTTGTATTGTGTGGTAACCATTTTATAAAAGCAATAATCCCTGTGAAGCTGTGTGTAAAAAAAAAAGTATCTGAACACACGGCAAAATCGCAAGAAAAGCTTTGTGTACCAACAACTATGTATTACTTAAGGGATAGTTCAATAGTGCTTTCCGCCCACTGTTAGTTTTCGCTTTCATTGCATTGCTTGACATGCTTGCCCTGACAAAAATCTACTGTGCACTGTGCCATAACGGTTGAAGATTTTAGTGTTTTTATTTCATCAGTCAGCATTACGTCAGGACTCCTACTCGATAACGCTGCTCTGGTTTCCTCATGGTTTGTTTAGTCCCCTTGTAAAGAAAAGCAACATAGTTTATTGATCTGTCAAGAGCCTTGAGGAAATGCTCATTACTGCAAAATGATTCCTGACAACCGGTTTTTCAGCATTCTCTGGGGGTCGTATGTGACTTTGCGTGCTGACAGACTAAATTAGATGAAATTAGAACGTATACATGTTAATTCTGTCCCAGTTGTATTTTCATGGACTTGAGGAAGGAAGAGTTCCTAATTAGTTGTGCAGACAAAGCTGGTGTCTCCCAGGAAAAACGTCTGTTTGTACTTGTGAGTTGTAAGGGATAACGTCTAAATGTTTATCTTGTGTCAGCCCTGATGATTCCTGAATGTCATTTGCCATCGAAGCTTTGACTGAAATTATCAAAATGCCCTCTTTTTTTGCTTCACCAATTATTATAATTATGCAAGCTGTTGTTCAAATATTTTGGGTCAGTAAGATTTTATTTTCTTTTTCGGAAAGAAATGAACACACTTATTCAGCAACGATGCATTAAATTTGATACAAATCACAGTAACGACATATATAATGTTTTATATAAACATTATATAACATTTATTTATTTTTATATAAACATTATATATTTCTATTTCAAATAAATGCTGTTCTTTTGGACTATATTCATCAAAGAACCCTGAAAAAAAAAAATCACGGTTTCCACATTTCAACATAATACTAATATATGTTCCATGAGCTCCAAATCAGCATATTAGAATGATTTCTGAAGGATAATGTGACACTAAAAACTGATGCTGAAAATTCAGCTTTGTCATCACAGGTATAAATTACATTTTAATACGTATTAACATAGAAACTAGTTATTTAAAATTGTAAAAAAAAATATTTTTGATCAAATAAATGCAACCTCTGTGAGCAAGAGGCTTCTTTCAAAAACATAAAAAAAACTTTCAGTGTCCATACTTTTAAATGTCAGTGTATTGTACACCAGAACACATTTCATTGACAAATACTGTGATCAGAAAAACCCTACTTTACAAATTTATAAAGATAAAGTTCACACAAAATTGAAAATTGTCATTTAATCAACTCATATCACTGACTTTCTTCTGTTGATATAATATATATTTTAAAGCTTGTTACAGCTCCAAAAGCACCATAACAGCACCATAAAACATGTAATGACTTCTTAAAGTCGCACTGCCCAATGTTATGGTACTTGCGTTAGGATGCTTTATTTGGATCTTGATAGCTACCTAGTTTCTTTTGAACATTTTTCAAAATATCTCTTTTTATGCTCCACAGAAGAAAGTTTGTATAGACATAATGACATTTACATTTTTGGGTGATCTATTCCTTTTAAGGACACAGTTAGTTGTGGTTTTACACTGTGGCTGTGTTTCTCTATGGCTGAATATTGTGTATGGTGTCTGCTTAGAGTGGTTTCTCAGCGGGTGTTTTTGAGTTCGTAACAATGATCTTACTCCAACGTTCGCTGTAATGGCCGACGCTGCCTGTGTGCAGCTCATATTTCCCCTGATCTTCTCCGCAGGCTGCAAACACAGTTTCTCCTCCAGTAAGTTTGTAACGTTGTGTCCACGGAGAGAGAATGAGACAGAAGTGTAAGATGCCGTTTGGAAAAGTGAGAGAGTGGGAGTGTGGTAAAGACTAATCTCGGCGATTGTCTCCACAGGCGTGCGGTTCAGCTCCACATTAATGAGGCCAATGAAGCGTGAAATCAGAAGAAGCAGCTGGTGGATGCAGGACTGCTTCCTCTAGGCTTTTACCTGAGTCTCTCGCTCACATATACGCAACACTGCTTGTACGTTCCCAACCATCTAATTCATTATGAATGTCCCTTCTTCTTATTCTTGGACACCCAATTACTTGTGCTGTACGCCTTATTTAGTTTCTAACTTATTACTTTTCTTTACCCAAGGCCTGATTTTAGAAGCACGTTCGAATATCTTACAGCAATTCTGTCATTCACCCTCAGGAAAGAAACAGACAGTATGACTACTCGGGCACGACACAATAAATTTACGTGCTAAAAACTTGCTCTCACATCTAAATTGTTTTTGTCTTTACTAGCGGTGTCCACAACATCTTTTGCATGAATCATTGTCATAAATCTGTGAATCTGTTTAGTTTTTTACAGTCCAAACAAGAAAACAACACATGAAAAAGGTTGTATTTTGTAAAATGTGTAATTCTAATATAAGGTATCTCTGTCTGAATAATTTAATGTAGTTTTTGTCTGTTCTGTAGTTTTTTGTTTGAACATTAAGTCCAGAAATTCAGCTTTTTAAAAAAGTGTGAACGAATCCTGTGTTGATTTACGCTTATTTTTTATTTTATTTTTTTCTGGTTGCCCTGCCCACTGTGAAATCTCATTGGTCCAAACTCCTGCTCCTTACAACTGTACATTTAAACATCAAATATCTTCTGATTGGCTGTGGTTGTGTCATGTCATGTGCAGTAGTTTAGCATTTAGTATGAATAGACAAATTGCTTGTTGTTGGGAACTTAGCATCATTCTTGGTTCGGACAGGGTGTAATGTTGTTCCTGTCTAAATGCTTGAAGTCCCAGATCCGTGTTGTTTATTATTTTATTGTTATTGTCCTAAAGGCCTGATTTATGTTTATGCATGCTTATTTGCCTGCCTGTAAATATGGATGCGTTCTGCCTTTATCTGCTGACTGGACTCTGTTGAACCGACTTTATACCTCCAAGGATTTTTGCTGCGTCTTCAATGCAAATCGGTGCGATTGGTCATCGCTCATGACTGCTGTATCATCCCTCGGCATTGCCTCACCATTATATTTTTCCGGCGACTGATTTCAGTTGATTTAAGATTTATACCAGCTGTGATATCTGATGGAGCCAATTGCCAGCATTGATCTTTGCTTCCTTGATTTATTTTAGAAGTAGTGATGCACTGAAGTGAAGAGTCTAGGCCGAAACAGAAATTTCAGGGACACTGGGTTGAAAATTTAAAAAGCTTGTTTTAAAAAAATATTCAAATTCCTTTAGTATAATATTTTTTATATACAATTAGACTGTCAATACAATATGTAGGCTCCGACAACTATTTTGTAATTAAATGTATTAATGAATAAAAATGTAATTCATTAAAAACATTAAAACATTTTTTTTATATTTTTCTAATGAAAAAAAAAAAAAAAAAAGCAAAATCTTGCAAATTTCATGTCACGGTTGAATTATTATTATTTTTTTAAATAGTATTCTGTTTCATTGTGATGTGCTCTGTTTTTGAACACAAGGACATAGACATTTCTTATGAAACGTCCACATGTAGTCACATCCAGTGTAATTATAAGGCTTCCTTAAAGGGATAGTTCACTTAAAAAATATTGATGTTTATCTGCTCACCCCAGGGCATCCAAGATATAGGTGACTTTGTTTCTTCAGTAGAACACAAATGAAGATTTTTAATGCGCTCAAAGCTCTTGGACATTAGAGACTGTTGGTGTATTAGAGGTAAATAATTATATAAATACTGTTCGGTTTCTCGCACAAACCGATCGTTTCGTGTCTTAAGACATCAATGTGTCATCACGAGCTGCAGGGTTTAATTTGGTCTGTGTATGTTTTTTTACTCTCATAGATTTTGTTACCATTCACATGCATTATATGACTGACTGCAACGGTTGGAGTTAAACATCTTAATTTGTGTTCTATTGAAGAAACCTATATCTATATATAAGAAAGTCACCTATATCTTGGATGCCCTGGGGTTAAGCAGACAAACATCAAATTTTCATCTTTGGGTGAACTATCCCTTTAAGACTGATTTGTTGACTAGTTGTTCAGGCATTCCACTGACTAGTCGATTTTGAAAAATACTTGGGTATGCTATGCAAAATATAAACAAGTTTTGTACAACCCTAATTCCTTTCTGGATCTTTCCGCAGGGCTCTTAGATGAGGAAACAGCACAATTGTGAGGCTCATTCAGAATGCACAGAGCTTCCTCTGTGTTTGCAGCTCTCACCATCCAGATATACAGCCTTTGGCGCTTTACTGATTGCTATGGCAACAAAAATAAAATCTAGCCAATTCAGCATGCATCAGGTCATGTTCCCTAGCTTTTACCACACCAAGGACGTACTACAATGTCTATAGATTCTTTTAATAACTGCAAATAGCTGCGTTTACAGAGAACTCTACAGAGGCTAGGGTGGTCATACATTTTCGCCGCGTTGAACTAACAGCCGTCTTGTTTCATCATAGCCGACTGTGACTGCAGCCCTGTTTGTTCAATGAGAGTTTTCTGTTTCTTCTGGAGATAGCGTAGAGTGCTTCTGGCCGAGCTTGTATTTGTAGCAGTTCATCTCTTGTTTGCTGGAGAACATGGTCGTGCCACAAGATCACAGAAAACAGAGAATAAAATCTCATTGATCTGCACTGCTGTCGCAGGGCTTAGAAGGTTAGATTTAGTGTGACTGACAGGAGTGCTTTAAAGTGGAAATAAGACCCTGCTAATTGTTTGATGTTTAGCTACAACCTTTCATCGCACTAAATGCTATTTGGCAGGTCTCTCTCAGAAAATGCCAAGTTTGAAACAGGAAATGTGGACAGTCATCTGTGCATCCAGGTGGCACACCACAGCGAAGCCTAGCAGAGTCTCTCTCTGCTTCCATCAGCAACTTCTTCCATATTTATGCAATGGTTTTAGTTTTTCTTCTTTTTAAATGATTCAGCTCATTCAGTTTTATTTTTATTTTATTTTTTTATTATAATGCATCCATTTTATTCCCTTTTTTCATTTTTTGTTTGCCTTTTTTCCTCTTTACTAATGTACAAGACAGGATTTAGAACTGAAAATAAATATATAAATTAAATCAGAATATAAGCAAGTATCATACATAATGGAAACTAATATTGATTAAAAACGAGTAAGCTAGATAAATAATAAATAAATATAACAAATTTGTTTAATTAAATTAAAATTAAAATAGTCATTTATTAATTATTTAAAAATAAATAATGATAATAATTAAATGTAGTTGTAATAATAATAATAATAATAATAATTATTATTATTATTATTATTATTATTATTTATTTTTAAATAATAATTAACTAATCAGGGATATCACTTTCCAAGACTCTTGTTCTCTCACACAAACACTAGTACTAATACTAGTACTAATTTTTTTTTATTTTATTTTTTTATAATAATTTAGTTTATTTAATAATTTAAAAAAAAACTTCATCAGAAAGTAAGCAAGTATAATACATAATGGAAACTAAAATTGATTAATTCAAAATAAATAAGTTAGCTGAGCTTTAATAATGGACGAAGAACATCTGCCAAAACGCAGTTTATATGCAACTGTTTCTCATTCTGTCCAAAGCTTTGGCAGGAATTAGTGAAAATATGTGCATCTGAATCGATAAAAGCTGATACAGGAATACAATTGTCCCGTTTCAGCGTTTTTTTGCAATCAATTCTAATCATTAAGAGCAGCAAATATGAGAACAAAAGCAGCCAAAGACATTGAATTAGATGGGATAAGTGAGAGGGAATTTGATCAGGATATTTAAACATGCATTTAGTTCGTAGTTTTTTTGTTTTGTGTTTTGTTTTTTGTTTTTTTGCTGCGACCACCATAATGTTGTGATGAAAGTCAATATTCATGTTTGTTCATGATCATTGTGTTATTTTGTTCAAGGCTTCAGACATGCTGTGTTGAAACAGTTTCCTCCTGATGGCATCAGTTTTGTCAAGTAGTCTGCTACGTTGTTTGCATCTGCAGTGATAGATCATGTTTCTTCTACATCTGTGCTTCTGTACAGCTGAATGAAAATGACAGACCACTTTTTGAAAATGGTAAATTCATATTCAGGAACATTTGTTGTTGTTTTATTTTCCTCCATTTTCTGTTAGTCCCTATCCAAAATGCTATTTTTTAACCACAGAATTAAGACATGGAATGTTGTCTATACAAGCATGATTAGAAATAATATAAAATAGTGGTTTATGCATTATTTAAAAACAGGGATCTGTTAATATTTTGTCCTCAAATTCAGCCAAGAAGTTAAATTTTTACTTTGGCCTTCAATGTTGTGCTGTACTTCTGGTAAGATTTGTATACTATATATAAATATAAGCAAGCCTACATGCTTGATATGGTCAAAAAAGTTTGCTTCTGTTTGTGCACTGACAGTTGCTGTGTCCGCAATCTCTCGCTTGTTTACAGCGTGCTATATAGTGAATTCCATGTTGTGGCTTATATGCAAGGAAAAAAGGCAGTTCTCAAGGAATACAATCTCAAGTGTCATTAGTCTACTAAACATATTTTTTGTAACAGGCAACTAGAGTTTGAGACCCATGTTGAGTCAGGAGGCTGCCTTCAAGCACTGCCTTCATGAAAGAATTATGATATTAACTTTAGCAACTCTGTGTTCAAGATCTAAAATGAGACTATAGACAGAACCTGTGAGTCAGCTTGCGTCTTCTGGAAGCATAGTAGAAAGCATGGCAGGCCTCAGAAGAGAACACTAGACAAAGAAAGAGCATCTTTGTCAGTGTCTGCATTGCTCAGCTGCTATATTTGCAGTATTACAGAAATGCACCTTCTGTGCAACAAGAAAAGCAGGGTTTTCCTGCGTTTCTGTGAATATGAATAACAAAGTGCGCATGTCATGTACATCAAAATAATCCATTTGGAAATAAAACTCTAAATAGTTTTTTTCATTATTATTATTATTATTATTAATTTATTTTTTAGTATATTTTATTCACTTCATGCCAATTTATTATTTTAACATTTTCTACTGTTCAGCCATTTTTGGCCCAAGAATGATTTTTTTAAATATTTTACTCTAAATGAATGGTACGAAACGTGGTAACTTTTGTCCCACTTGTATATGAACAAACAAAACAAAATGTAAAATATTGTGTAGTACCATGAAATGCCCTCAAAATACTAAATATTAATAAAAAAAAGTATTGCATACACGTTATTTGGTCGTTTATAACCGCGACACAACCAAGTGTGAGCTCCAAATTAACCGTACATTGGATGTTCTGCCATTATTTTTGTAATCCTTTTGCAACAGTTTCTGCATATTGCAGTCCAAAAACAGTCCATTTGTGTTTTCCCCTCAGACGAGAACAAAATACTCCAAATTAGCACTTTAGAAAAACTGTTAAATCAGTGCAGTCCTTTTCTATGCTTCATTGCCATTGGATGTTCTGCCAATAGCAGTACAGCTTCAGGAAGGCCGGCCTGCCAACATATGGTTTGGAGTAAGTGTCCTCTGACCACTGGTCCGGTGTCAGACATTGGCATGTTTACTGGCAAAACAAAGCGGCCGATCGAGCACAAGACAGAGCCATATTGGATTTGTGCTTATGGATCTGTCTGTCACTGTGAGAGGGGTATCAGGACAGCTTATCTTGTAGTCACTCTATGTAGTGTCCGTGTGCAACCTCACGCCTCTGTGCTCTTTTCCTTTTAAACAAATAGTTTGCTCCACAGTATAATCCCCCACTTAACACTCACAGCCATACGTTAGCTTAGCATTGATTGTTAGGCTCAGACAGATTACAGTTAAAAAGACCACTATTCTGACTACAACCGACTAACCTTCATCAGGGCTCTCTTGTTTTCTTCTGAAGTGGGTAGTTGCCATAAGGCCAGGATTAATTGGAAATCTAGTTTAAATGGCTCTGATTGCTGTTGGACCCGTGGCTTAGTGGTTCGCCAATGGACCCTTTTCACAGACTGTGATGATGTGTTTCCACAGTTAAATCATAAATCTAGCTTCTTTTTTTATGTTTTTAAATTGAATGTACATTTATAACATGATACTTTGTGTTATCACCTTGGCATTAAATTTCAGAATGCTAGTTAACATTGCTGTGTGTGAATTCCTAAAGGACAAAGTATACTTCACTAATTACGTGCACGGGAGGGTCAGCGTAAAGTGGCGACGCGAATTTCGTCATCAGAAGACTTCAGCGTACTTTGTATGCCCAGATCGCACATGCGCATTACATTTTTTTACAGTATTTACATGGGTTGTAACTCGTGGCGAGAGATGGCTCAAAACGTGCATGTGTCGAACGCCTGTGTACACGTACTAGTCAAAAGAAGTATACTTTGCAATTAAGGGAGTGACATTTTTCTCTCTTCTGACCACTGTAATCTATTGCTCTATTTTTTCCTTTCTTGGAAAGTCATAAACGCTATAGTGGATTTTTCTTTTGATATTGGAGCAAATGGTAACACAAAAATTATATTTGTTGTAGTTTCCATTAAGCACTATAGATGTTTACCCAACTGTGACAACTCCCGCTACTGAGAAATGTGAAAGGGGTCCGTTGTCTGACATGTTGAGCTTGTTGTAGCCAGGTTTGAGCCTGAAATGAAATAAAAATAATAATTAAAAAAAAAATAATAATGATAACCCTAATTGTAGGACCACTCTGGCTGTTAGCCAATTAATCAACCAATGGTTTTTTAAATGGATACTGAATGAAAACAAACATAACACATAAAATAGTGTTAAACTTTATTACAAAATTTAAAAAACAGTACTGAAACATGAAAATGTAGTGTACTTTTTAAATATAAAAAATATTAATGTTAATTATACCTTGATCATTCATGTTAGTTCATAGTGCATTAACTAATTTTAAGAGAAACAACTTTAAAATGTAAAAATTAATTAAATGTTGAATTTAACAATGGACAATACTTTTATTAACCTTAGCTATTATATCAACATAATGGACTCTTATTGTAAAGTGTTACCATTTCATTAAATTTTAAACAATCATGCTTAAAGATGGCCATCTTTAAATATCTACACAAACCCCATAGCCATTAAATTAGACGCATATGTATATGTATACGCTCACACTTTATTTGCTTCTATTTTAGAACACTTGATGATTATCTAATCAAAATACCAAAATATGTATTACACTGTCGATGAAAAAGATATTAAACATTTGGGTCAGACTTGCATGTGTTTTTGAGGTACTACTAATGTTAGCATCAGCTCAGCCTCGACGGCAAACATACTGCTGTTCTTTCTCTACTAATGCAGCATCTAGTCAACAAATTAATTACTTTATGATATGAAAACATGTATGGTAGTGTACTATATGCATACTGTTTCATTGTCTGTTTTAAATTCGCATCTGAAGTGTCCTGCTCTGTGCAGCGTGTAATCTCGCATGTCAAAACAAACTCCACAAGGTGTTTGTAATAGTTTTTATTTCACCTCTAGAGGCCGCTCTCGTACTGTATAATGACAGCACACCCTTCTCAGCTGCTCCAGAAACGGATGCAACCTGGAAAAACTGTTGGTATGGATTGGATTTTTTACGGTTGACCTTTACCTGATTGCATCCTTAAATCCTAAAAAAAAACGAACTCTGTTTTTTTGTTTGTTTTATGATGACACTTTTGAGAAGTCAACCTTTAATATAGGCTGACGACTAATAAAAACAGTGGCGGAATTAAAAACCTACTATGAAATGGAGGGCATGTTTTCAGTTAAGGCAAATATTTTACTGCAGTCATCCTTTTTTCCCTGCTCATAGTCACAAGACAAATCAAAAAGGGGAATGGAATCGATAGACCCAGAGGAAATGAGGCGATCTGAAACTTTTGAGGCTCTCTGCAACTGTTCCTGTGCTTGTTCTAATTAGTTTATACATAAATCCATGGCAAAGATTTAAGAACCCACTATAACTTTTATCCTGACCTAAATGGAGTAAATTGGCTACGGATTAGCTCTCAGTGAAAAGAAGAATTTTTACCTCAACAAAGACCTTGTTTTCACCAGTGGACCATTTGTCGCAAATCCCAAATGTCATTCGAAAGAGAGAAACTTTTTAAAGGGATAGTTCACCTATAAATGAAAAGCCTGTCATCATTTACACCCCCTCATGTCTTTTTAAACCCGTTCGACTCAAAGTTATACACCCTTAAAAATAAAGGTTCTTTATTGGCATCAGTGGTTCCATAAAGAACCTTTTACATTGATGGAACATTTCCATTGCACAAAAGGTTCTTTATTATTAGAAGGGGTTAGATTGAAATGTTTTTACATATTAAAAACAAAAGAAAAACGGTTTCTATAGAATGGAAGTGAATGTTGACCATGGCTGCTTTTCAATGTAAGATTTTTTTATGAGTAACAACTTACATTTCCATCTCTACTTTATACAAAGACAAAGATTACATGCATGGATTACTTTTATAATACTTTTGTGTTACTCTTTTGTCATCTTTGGTCCCCATCTACTTTCATTGTATGGGACAGAGCAGCTCAGGCATTCTGCTGAATATCTCTTCACTGAAGAAAATTGGTCTACTTTCATTCTATAGAAACAGTTTTTTCCCGCCAATTTTTAAAAATATTTTAAAACACAAAATAAATGTCACAACACCACCCAGTGCAAAAGGTGCTATTGTATGGGCAAGAGCAGCTCAGGCTTTTTACTCACTTTTCTCTCTCCCATTCTTGTATGTTTCATTGAAGGGCATGTGCAGATGATGTCAAAGAGAAGTTAGGAGAGGTTGCGTTTTAACACTGAGCTCTTAAGGCTCTGACAGCATTATCAGTATGGTCTGTGTTTATGTTTGCATGTGTTTGAATATTTGTTTATCTGGAAAACTATATATTTTCTATGCATTTGGCATATTTTTAGCATTCTCCTGGCTGCTGGACAGGACGATTTAGATGCGTCTCAGGTTTTCACTCAGTATGTTGCTGAGATTTATTCTGGGTGCTAAATAAACAGGCGGCATGTAATCATTAAAGCCATATTTTTCACCTTGAGTGTATTCGGATTAATTAGGAAATGTTCCAGCCTGCAGAAAATCTTTGTGCCAGCTGGTCGTTCTGCCGTCTTTCTTTGACGAATGCACCGTAAATTGTTCATGGTGGACTGCCAACTCTCCAGCGACCCTTGTGCCATCAGTCTTAGATTGACTGCTTTATTGCTGTGGCTTTTACTTTAATCCTGTTTCTTATTATTGACCTTTCATTATTAAATGGAACACACAGGAATGGAGGCGCTTACAGGCTGCCGTATCTTTCCGTTCTTTTTGAAAGAGAAGAACATCAGATGTGACAGTATGACCACCTTGTTGACCTTCACTTTTGATTTAGTGTTTTTCGTTTAGGTCTGTGCATGCCATTTGAGTCAACCTCAAAACTGTCACTGTTTAAGAATTACAATACCCAGAAGCCACTGCAGATCTCACAACGGCTGAAATTGAAACCAGGCCAGTTCCCACCTCCCTTATTATGTGTTTCTTGTCTTTATTTTAAGATTCCAATTGGTTTTATTTTCAGCGTTGCTGCCTTTTCTCTTTAAAGTACAGGTTGTGTTCTTGGTGTGAGGGTTTTCAGTCTGGTGTCCATGATGAGATATAGAAAACAGAAGTTTTCTGTATTTTTACAGCATTTATTAATCTAGGTTAATGTTTTTTATATATATATATATATATATATATATATATATATATATATATATATATATGTATATGTATATATGTATATGTGCACTAAGACAAAGGTCCTTCCTAATGTCACATTATACTCTTTCTTGTGTTTTTACCCTGGATGTGAGGCTGTCAGGACCTTTTTGATGTGCCCTTAGTGTGCATCTGTGTAACGGCATTTTCACACTCCCAGTTGCACACACTTCTGCCCCAGGGCTGTGGCACTTCTCTTCCTCTGATGTGTAATTTTACCATTTAATTAATGGGGTTCTTTGTATCCGAGCTGTTCTGTTTTCTTTTCTTTTTTTTTTAAAACTGCTTTAACAAGACAGGCAACACTCAGGAGGGAACACTTTCCTGATTAGTGACAAAAGCAGAGGTGCGGAGGTGAGACTCAGTGGTGTTGCACCTCTCTTTGTGTTAAACAACAATGCCAGGATTGAAGGTTTGTCACTGAAGCATGTGGTGTGTGTCATGGCTGTTGGTGAACTATGCTTATTTGACATTCTGAAAATCTGTAGGCCGTGCCGTGCAGTTTTTCCTCCTATCCCAGCTTTATATGCAGAGAAATCATACGCATGCCTCTGGTGCTTTCAAAACATAGTTTTGTTTGAGAATCCCGACCAGCCCAACACGGTAACAGTGAGCCAACCAATGGTGTCAGTTTGGGGCGGGGCTATCTGTTTGTTCTGACCAATGGCAAATTGTCTTAATTTTCTCCATCATATTGTTCCAAACCTGTAGGACTTTTTTTCTTCTTTGGAACACAAAAAAACATATTTTGAAAAGTTCCTTAGTGCCTTAATGCCTTTTTGTCTATACAGTGTACAGACAGGTTGTTTTCCACCTAGGGGTGGGTGATGTACATAGACAGCATGAACCGGTAGAAATTTGGGATTATTGTCTGTATTGTGGTTAAGCTCAAGTCACTGCAATGTTGCATCGTTTATCGTTTCTCCTTTTCATGAATTTTTAAGCCTCACCCTTTTAAACTTTCAATCGAATTTAAACCATTCAAGCACAATTGACTTCCATAGTATGGGGGGGGGGGGGGGGGGGGTCGCATTTTATTGCGCTTAGACTGTAAAATACACACATAGTCAGTTCAAAATGTTTGTCTTTGCAAATATTCACATACACAACTCGGTTATGTTTTACCTGAACAGTTGGGAAATCTGATGTACATGAATATATTGGATCCATTCATTTCTGTAGTATTTCTTCAGTTAGACAGATCTACCAGAAAACATTAAAGCAGAAAACTCTTTATTTCATGTTTTGTTTTTAAACTATTGTAATTATTTGTCCTTTAGCTCGTAATTAGTTTCTTTGTTCTTATTTTATTACTGACTGTTTATTTGACTTTGATAAGCTTGAGAACATTTTACTTGTATTAGTATATTAGGCTAGTATATGTGTTTGCAGTTGTATCAATATTGGTATTGAGAATGTAAAATTTAGTTATAACAATCTTTTGTTATTCCAGCAAGTTATATTGTGTATATATTATACTGACTATTTTCGCCCCTTTTTTTGGACCTCATTGACTTTCATTGTATGGACAAAAACACTTCAAATACCTTTTGTTGTGTTACACAGATAAAAGGTTTGGAACGACATGAGGGAATGAATGAGGACAGTAGGGTTGGGCGATGTCCCCTAAATTGGCAGTTGACGATGTTTACAGTATAACATTGCGATGGACGATGATATCGTCCTTTTTTTAAAAAAAATTTATAAAAAGATACCATTTACTATATCTGTATTTTACTATCTCTTTACATAAATACTATTTTCTACTTCTACAACTACTATCATTTCGTTATTTGACTAACCCAAATAAGGACTCATCCGCGCTAGGTTGCACGTGAGGGGAAAAAAAGTAGCTTCCTTCCACTTAAGAAGAGTTATAGCCCATCTCTTTACATAAAAACTATTTTCTACTTAACTATAATTTCGTTATTAACCCAGTGTTTTGTATGTGAATGCTGTTTTATGTGAATATTACCACAGGGGTGAAGCACAAAGCTTTGTTTTCAAAGGAAGTAAAATCGCAGTGAATTTTAACAATAGGCCTAACGTTAGTCCATTTTATCCCACTGGACATGGACATCTCTATTCTTTTCCCAAATCTTCACTCACGTCGCACTCATTTTCGCAGGGAATTATAAACGTTTCTTCCTTTCGTTTTCTTATAATTAACTCTATTATACCCATTCACATCCTTTACTATGGTAAAGTAGAAAAAACACTGTAGGACGAATACCTTTTTACTTTAAATTTTATTTAACACAGTTTGTGCTTGTTATTAGATTTGGTAAGGCGTGTCAAGTTTATTTGAATAGCGCATTTCACACACAAGCGATTTTACTTTCGTTTTCTCAGTGCATAATCAAACATAGCCTAAAAATGTCTTGACCCTGTTGAAGATAAAAGGTTTGAGCCTTGTTTATTTCAAAATGTAGGCTATATTTGGCATAGACTACAGTATTTAAAATAGCATATATGCATTAGTTATACTCTCAATTTAATTTACAGAGCAATCCAGGGCCGGTTCTAGGCATGGGCAACGTCTACCTTGCCCACCCAATCAGAATTTAGGAACTGATAGTGTTAATCTGTTTTTGCGATTTGTGCATTGATTAAAACAATCTGAGGTGGGCTCTGTGTTGAAAGTTTTGATGAAGGGCTGTAGAATGTCCCAAACAATCACAAAAATACACCAGTAATTTTACAGTATTTTTTCCTTTATTAACAGAAAGTAACGGCGCGACGCGTTATAGGCTACTCGCGCGCTTCAGTCTGTAGCAGAAAAGCAAAGGCTGCAGTCACACGAACGAAAACGGGCAGAAATATTTGCTTGCTATCAAGGCAATTACGAGGAGTTGTATTCGTGAATATGTATCTTGTAAATATTTATATACAGCTCTGATTTGATTTTTGATTCATGCCAAGTTGAAATTCGCTAAAAAAAACGTAATCATTTAAGAACGTGCATTTATTGCATGGACAGAGCTAGAACATAATGTAGCTATAATGGTTTAAAATGCATAAGTGTTTAAAATGCAAATGCATAGTTCAGTTGAAACCTTGCCCTATTTGGCTTGCTGTTGAAGCTGTAAACTGAATGTACGAGGCAAACTGACTTTAAATAACAGCACTGAAATAAGAATGCGCTGTTTATCTTTTAATCAGTTTAGGGCCATTCATACAGGATGCATTTTTGCGGTTAAAAACGCGAGATTCAGGTCTAGAGACGCGTTTTTTTTTAAAAGTTATTTTAACTTGAGTGCCGTGTTTATAAAGCTGCGTCATGCACGATACTCTGCAAAAGTATGGAAGAGATGCGAGAGCAACAGTCTAACGGTCTAGGGTGATGTTTACATTATAAAATGCTAAAAAAGTAGGGCAATGGAATTAAAAAACACATCCTGTGTGACATTTAATTGCCCCTTTTCACGCAATTAAAGTTGCATTTATTGCTATAGTAACATCTTCCATTCTGTTTTCTTTCCAAATTATCACGGGACAGTAGAAAGGTGAAAATGTTAGCATTTTATTTAAAGTGAAGAGATGTGAAAAGATGATAAAAAATAGTAATATCTATCTATCTATCTATCATTATAATCCTTTCTATCGTTCTATCCATCTATCGTTCTATCTATCTATCTATCGTTCTATCTATCTATCGTTCTATCTATCTATCGTTCTATCGTTCTATCTATCGTTCTATCTATCTATCGTTCTATCGTTCGTATCCCCCCCCCCCCCCCCCCCCCCTCCAAAAAAAAAACCCACCCAGGATATCTGCCTGCCCACCCTTCCATAGGTGCCTAGAACCGGGCCTGGAGCAATCCCTGCAAAGTTTTTAGTTTAACTATAAAAGAGGATTAGTGTGTGTTGCACTCACAACAAGACTCGCAACAGGGGGCGTGGCATCACGATGGTGGCGCTCCATCGTCATGTCGGTCAGCCATCACGATGGACCATCGACACAACCCTAGAGGACAGAATTTTCATTATTGAAATAACTACTGTATCCCTTTAAAAACTATTTTTTGTATGGGTTTGGTTCCTTTTTGAATGGCTGGTTATTTTGTTTTCTTTCATATAATTAGCAGGTCAATTTTTTTTTTCTTGTTTTTTCCCCAACGAATTTGCTTTTCAGCGATGTCATTGTCATTGTTAAAATAGTTCCCTTCATGATTGGCCTTCAATTAAATAATCAGTGCGTTTCTTTAATAGTTCACTTGCCTGATGGGAACCTTTCAGAATTTGGGTAAGCACCCCTTATGTTGCTGTTACTCTATCAGGCAGCTTCTGACAGATGTCTATTCATCATATTGGCATACTGCACAAAAACAAGCCATTTATTTGGACTTAAAAGCGGTATTTCTAACCCTCTGAAGATAAGAGCTCCTCCAGCATTGAAACATTCATGGATTGTTCATAATGACTAGCCGGTTTAGATTATTCATTGTTTACTTGATTAATATGAATGCATCCGTCATTCACTGCTCATCCACCATTATTGACCAGAAGACAGGACTGAATTCAGCCATCTTGACTTGTTGAAATGCAGCCATTTAGATTTAAAGCGCAGATGTTCAGTATATCCGTATTTGGGAATTTGTAACTTGTAATCTCTCACTTTTAAAACCTTTTTATTATTATTATTATTATTATTATTTAGGATGAAGACTTAATGTAATACAGTTACTGGTAAATAGCATGTGCACCCTTCACATTTATCTGGATTTCTGCATAAATAGGAATTATAATCAATAGATAAAATACATTCTTCTACAAATAACACAAGAAATTATGTATTTTACAACATTTTCGTTTACAGCACAGGGTGGAAAAAGTATTAAAGCCATCAGATTTAATAACATGTTGATCCTCGTTTGGAAGCAATAACCTCCATCAAATGTTTCTTGCAATTGTTGATGAAACGTGCAACTTCAAGAGCAACTTTGCAATTACTTTTTACTAAACCATTAGCAGCAATATTCTTGGAATGTCTTGTATAAACCACTCTCTTGAGGACTGTAGTGATTTTACTTTTGTCCATCCAAGGACGCGAAGTAAGGTAGTGATTGGTACTCACGTCACTGCTGACGTTGTGATTTTTGGATCACCCGTCACTTAAGGTGTGGTTATGAGTACATCAGATGACAACCTCCCACCTCTCTTAGTTTGGGACACTAGTCAAGATCTTTTACCTTGGCTGTATGAAAACACTCCAAACAGGAGGCTATCCAATCATTTAGAATGAATGTAAAGTGGGGAGAGTTGGTCAGCTGATTTATCTGAAGGATTGGTGATATTTCTAACTTGTAGAGCCTCTTCTGTATTATCAGCACAAGGAATACACAATTGTAATAAAATTAACTTTTGTTAACAAAAGATAAACAAGAATAACTAACACAACTACTAAATGAATACAATGAATGATAAAGGAATAAACTGCATAAGATGCATAAAATACATGTGATTTAAGTTGAGTGTGGCTATGGAAGAGTTGCGTTATCTTGTGGAAAGATAAACTGATATTACCTCTAATGTAACTTAGAAAATCATATACTGATAATATATGACAATGCCAAGGTCTCTGGAAAGAGGTTTGGTTAAGTGATATTTACGTTCCACGTGGTTGAGTAAGCAGTCCGATGGCGATGACTTCTTCCACTGGTTGTGCTGTGTGACAATGCAGTGGGGAAAGGAGCTGGAATCCGTTTCAACAGAAGATCTGTGGGATGCTGATCTCCTGGAGCACCAAAGGGTCCTAAAATCTGGAACACGCAGATGAGGCCCTGAAGTAGGTGCAGAAGGTCCTTAATCTGGAACACTCAGATGAAGGAACCTTGAAGTGAAGGTTTCCTCTCCTGAGCTTAACCTTGTTGCAAATGTCTCTGTGTCTTCTGCATCTCTGGGCCAGACACTCAGGACTTGGTCAATCCGCTTTTGTCTTTCTAGCATGGAGACTCGGGACGTGCTGTAGTCGTCTCGCTGGACTAAAACTCTGAACGTAGTGTTTAATGTCTCTTTCCTCACAGGCTGGAGGCTCAGAACGTGGTCGTATCTGTTGCTGCCTCACAATCTGTAGACTCAGATCCTCTGATCCTTTGTTGTCTCTCTTGATTAACCAGAGGCTCAGAATGTTACGGTGTATCTGTTATGTCTCATCCTTGCTGGACAGACTCAGAACTTGGTGAACTGTTTATCTCTCTCGAGGAGAGGCCCAGAATAAGGACTGTCTGTTGAAAGGGTACCTTTATCCCTTTCCTATAAGGAGGAGATTGCAATTTGGCACTTTTCCATTCCAGTGCTGTGATTGGCCGCTGGCATCAGAGGGGGCACACCGTGTGGACACCCTTCTTTCCCCTGTGGAACTAATTTGCATACTGTACACAGTTAGAAGTCTTTAAAGTGTCTTTAAAGTTTACCAATGCATTTATCACTTTCCAAACCACCATCAGAAAACCCTTGGCAATATTCTAAACAAATAGACACCAAACATGATGGAAAAAGATTGAACTGTCATGCGTTCATTCATTTGTTTATTAACAGCTGAATCTGTGTAAGATGTTGCATTACAAATAGCTGTCACTGAGAACCAATGTGGACCAATGAGAAGTCCTGTCCTTCCTGGGCTTGGTACCAGAGGTCGTCGTCTTGCCCTCTAAGAGGTGTCTGGCATCTTTATCTGATGGCATTGGACAGTTTGTTTGTGTTAGTCCAACAAGATCCAATCAAAATGTAGCAAACCTTTGTCCACTGTTACAGGCAGAGAGGGGCCCGGCCATAAACTGGGCCCTGGAATGTGCTGTCCACTACAGGACACATTCAAGTCCTGTAGTGGCCTGTAGTTTACTCCTGTGCTTTGAGCTTCAGTTGGCTGACCTTACATTCTCTTACAGTATGTCCTGATAAACTTGGAAATAAATTTTTCCGTTGATAGCGAGCTGTTCAGACCCTGAGGCATGAAGCAGCCCAAATCCATGATGGCCCCTCCACTGCTGTGCTATGCCTTTTTTTTTCTCCCCACATAGTGTTGTCGTCTTTTCCAACCAACTCAACTTGAGTGTTATCTGTCCATAGAATATTCTGCACAGTAGATCGTTGGAACATCAAATTTTGCGAATGTTGTTTCCGAAAGACAATTTGTCTTACCCAAGACTGGTCAAGAACAAGACTTTTAGGGTGCTTTCACACCTGGCTCGTTTGGAGTGTTTTCGGAACCTGGTGCGTTTTCATGCTTTGTTTGGTTCATTTAGGCATATATGAACACGGCAATCATGCTTGGATCCGTGCCAAAACAGTCGCTCCGAGATTACCTGAACAAGGTGGTCTTGGCCCCATTGTAAATGAACTCTGGAGCGGTTTGGTTGAGGGGAGAAAGCAATCTGACCCAACGAACCAAGCAGTATCATAATTCATAATGGCAAATGTGTTATGTAAAAAGCATCAGTGTCTGATTCTGTGAGTGAGCACATTAGTTATCGCAGTTGAATACCAAAGAGCGCCTCTTGATCTTAAAAAGTTGTGTAATTGCTCTTCTCCGTGCATTTCAAGAATGTTGTCCCGACGAAGCCTTACTTTTCGCTCTAACTGCTGCACTAAAGTGTTTGACGGCTACATTCGTATAGTGTTTTATTTGTCGACAGTTACAAATAAGCCACAATAAGCTTGTGGAGCGAACTTGTCTATCAACTTGATGGATGACGCAGAGGAATCTGACCAATAAGATTACTATTTACTCGCATGTGAATTGCATAAACACATTTTGGGACGATTTGAAATGTTGCCTTGTAAAAGTGAACCGAACCAAGAAGAAAATGCAACATTGTAACAAATTAAGTCCCTGTTTCGGAACAAAGCAGACAATCTTCAGGTCTGACAACGCCCTTAGAGACCCCTTTCAGCTTTATGTAGGTCAACAGTTCTCAATCTTAGATGTTCGCAGCTCTTTTTTGCTTGTGGTATGGTTCACATAAGGCAGTGCTTTTAGTGATTAGCAAACCCAAAATTCCATTTTAAGGACGGGGCGACAGACCTCCAATATTGACTCATTAATTGAACTCAAGGTTAGTTGACAGTAGGCTAATGAAGTCATTAGCCCTACTGTAGTTATTCACATACTTTTTCCTCCCTGCAATGTGAACATTTTCATGGTGTATTCAATAGAGACACAAAAATGTGTTTGTTTAGGTGTTATTTGCTTAAGTAGACTGTTTGTCTATCATTATTTACAACTTTTTTATAACAAAAATCCAGTTAAATCCAAAGGGTTCACATTAGGGCTGGTTTGTACAATATATCAATATATTTTTTAGAAATGATATGGAATGAGGCAATACCGTTTATATTGATATACAGTAGATTGATACGAGTGCATCTGAAAAATAGCGGAGTACGCAGAATGAGCTGTTGCAGGGAAAGTGCATGATACAACTTGACTTCAACATGACACATGCTTTATATTAAGGGCTTCAAAATAACTGGTAAGATATAGTTAACACGTATAGTTTAAAGCAACTTGTCCTGTCAGATGCTCTGAGAGATGGGCTACTTGTGCTGACAACAGATAAATACTTGCAGTGTTTAATGCGTTTGAGATGTGGTGGTTTCCTCAGTGCATAACTTACATTTCACAGGTATATTCTCCATCTGTAAATGTTAGAAAGTCATTCAAATATGTCCATTTTGCTGTCAGGAGAGGACGAGCCTTCTGCAAGTTAATCTCCGCTGAAATTCAGGCTTCCGTGAATGAGCGCCGCCACGCGCATTCGCGCAAAACAGACGGAGCGCAATAGAATAGGAACGCAATAATTCTGACTAAAATATACATATTTCTAAAATATGTTGTTGGACAATAAATGTGCCATATGTGGAATTTTAAACCTACAAGTAAGTATATTTTTATGAAAGTGCCCATTATAATGGGGTAATCAAATATATGCTAATGCTTTTGTTTTTATTTTCATTTTTAGTTTAGTGAATTTAAAAACAAAATTATTTATTTTGTTTTTAGATTGTAAACCCCCTTTTTGCACATAATATATTGCATAGCCTACATTACATTCACTGTATTTGTTTATAGCTTTTAGGACATCACTGGGCAGGATGTGAAATACAATTATTATTAAAATAAATACAGATATTTTTTTTTTATCCAAATAGAAAAATTTAGAAAATACCGGAATATATACCGTGTATCGCCATTTAACCAAAAAATACAGAGATATGATTTTTTGCCATATCGCCCAGCCCTAATTCACATACTTTTCCCATGCATCTCTGTTATTAAAGACAGGATTTCACAATTTTCAGTTTAATCATCTGAGTGATGCAGCATGCATCACTCAGATGATTAAACTGAAAATTGTGACCAGCTTGCATTGTTTGCATGGACTAAAGGAATTTACTTTGTCATTTTTTTCCCCCCCATAATTCCCCTATTTGCCATCCAACGTTACAATTGCTTTACCACTTCTTTTCAGTTGCTTAATACTTCTCTCCTCTTCCAACGCTCATAAATCTACAAATCATACTTCTTCCAGCAGCTTTTATTTAGTTTTGCATTTTCACTGTCCAGTGGATGTCAAGCGATTTGGCAGGTACTTAATCGTGTGCACAGAGCAGTAAGAATGCACACTGCGGCTATCAGAATCTTTAAAATCCCTTCATCGTTAGCTGACCTCAATCAGAGATCCTGAGGGAGGAAAGTGTCCTAATGCTTCAAATGAATGTCAAGATTAAAGCTTCCCTATGGTCCCTGAGACCACCACAACAATGCTTTTAGTAGAGTCGCCGGTTATAAACAATGTTAAAAATGCTTCAAAGATTTACTCCCATGGTTTAGAGATCATGCACATCAAAAGGCTGAATTTGTGTTTTAGAGGAAAAACTTTTTCCTTGTCGGCAAAGAAAATTCTGGAAGTAAATATGAAGACCATTCTTTCGTAATTACAGAGATAATAGCTTTTTAGTCTCCCATTAGATGTGACACATTGTGTGCAGAGAGAAATGGTAAATAAACTCTACTCCCGTTTCCCTGAAGTACCTTTGGAACCGTTGTCCTAAACTCCAAACTCACCAGATGCTCCTTAGAAAATTAGAAAAACAATAGCCTTTTATTTAGAGAAGCTAAAGAGAATCGTAAATAATGGTTCATTCCAGGAAGCCCAAACTAATTAGCGTAGCGCTGAGTGTCAGCTCGATGTCTTTGCCAGAGTCGCTGTGCCTCAGTATCCGAGGAATCCTGGGAGAGCGAAGTAAACTGTGGCGAAGATCAAAGAGCTTCATTCTAGGTGTCATTATTTGAATGAAAAAGGGTGTCTACTTTTGCTGGCTATAGGAGAGAGAGAGAGAGATTGACTATCCAGAGTGTTGTGCTGCTGCTCATGCATTTAAATGGCTCTTATAACACACATCAAATCTGCCTTGTACAGTCAATGTTTGGGGAAAAATCTGTATGATTGAGGTGATCGTGTCAAAATTTAAGGAAGATGGATCTACTGACTCTCCTCTGATGATGCTTTCCTGCCCTTTGTGACCTGGAGTGTATGTTTTTTTCTGTGAAAAAAATGCACACTACCACCTGAGGCACTTCCTCCATGACTTTTCTACAAGCTGTCATCCCAATTTCGATCCAGTAGAGATAGTTTAAAAAAAAATTAATAAAAACAACTACTATGGTTAAAACATTGGTTTCTGGCAGTGTCTCTAGAGAATGTAAACTAAATAGAAGCAATTTACCTCGTTTACATTTGTTTTTCTCTATAAGTATGATGAACAGATGGAATAAATATGCTGCGCATTTCTTGCTGCAGACGGAGCAGATGATTTTAGCACCAGGGTTTTAATGACTCTGTATATTTGCTCTTTGTTGTTCTAGGTACCATCTCATTCCATTTACTTCACAACCCCTGAGAAGCTTCAGCTATGTCCTCTGTTAGGGTGTCACTCCTTTGTGAACATTTCTCAGCATTTTAGCAATCAATTGGTTAGCGATTTGTACCATGTTTGTGTGTGAAGCACCTAAATAAAAACGTTTCAGAAAGAAATGAGAGGGTTAGACCTTGCCATTTGCCTTGCCACTCAATCTTTCTCACCCTCTCCCTTTCACTTGGACTTCTTAATAAAGTTCCAATAGTGGAACAGCAGCTGGTTTTCGTACTGTAGAGATTTAGGCAAACACTTTCTCATTATTAACATGTGCAATGACTAAGCTCTCTAACTTCGCTGACCTGGCATTCTCAGCTCCTCTCTGTAAGTGTGTATTAGTGGTACTTATTAAGGAAGGCATTGCTATCGCTCATACCTTGAGTTATGGATTTTAACAAACACCTAACCCTAAGTATTAAACTTCTTAAGTTATTCCTATGCAATCTGTCCTATAAAGTTTGTGCTCAAATCATGCGTTGTGTTGTGCTATTATTTTTCTAAGAAATTAGAAGCATGCTAGACAATAAAATAGTCGAAAAATCACCAAATTTGCATTAAAGGTGACACACAAGCCTGTAACCAATATCATAGAAACTTGAGGCTTTCCTCCTTTGACTTGGACACCCTAGCAACTGCATAGCGATGCTCTAGCAATCAAATTGTTTTCTTAAAATATATAAATAAATATACACATGCCCGATTACGTGGACTCTAGCAAGAAAGATATTTCAGAGGGCACATTGTCCCTATCTCTCGAAAACAGAAATGACACTCGTGCCACACTCTCCTTTGGGGATTATCTAGCCAAATGTCAACCCTTGAAATCAAACCCAACCCTTGAAATCAAACCCAACCCTGCGTCCCATTATGTAACTACAGCTAGGTTGTTATCAAATTGAATACACTTTGTAATCTCCCATCTACACCACCTATTTCAGCACCCTTTTGCGCTGAGCAGCGCTATCTTTTACATAAGAGACCTTCCCATGCGAGATAGAGAGAAGAACACTATTTTGAGATTAATTGGGGCACATTTAAAAATAATTTAGGATGATATTGCGTTCTGGTTCAGTGCTCCAGAACAGTTTTTTTTTTTTTTGAGCCTGACTTTATTGAGCACAGCGCGCACTGTTGTCTCTCGTCTTTTCTACCTTCTGATAAAATAGACTTTTTATTTCCTCGCGTGTGATGAACCGAGACCCGCAGATGTGGTTTTGACGGCATGAGCTGCAACGTTGATTGATGAAATTCCATTTCTGATGTGAATCCAACAGCAGAGGGGATCACAATTTAACCAGAAAGACACATATTGAAGTGATTACGAATGAAGAGAGGCCAATTATGTTTCTGCCAGACCCGTATTATACTGAGAAACAACCAGTATTTTTAATTAGCGCTATTTCGGGGGTGGAAGGAGTGAAGAGGAGCTATTAGGACCCGAGGAAAAAAGACTCGGCATGGCTGGGGAGCTGTCCACATACATACTAACACTGCTTCCTTTCACATGGAGACATACACTGATGGTGAAAACCTTTCTAAATTGGATACGGTCCCCGAGACCACTCAAAGCCAGTTGTGGCTCTATTGATTGGGGCAGATGCGCAAAGTTAGAAAGCCAGTGGGACCACCTTTCATCTCATGTGCGCCATAATTTTGTCCAGAAAAAGCAGCCTGATTGGATTTTGCTCATTAAAATTCCAGTTTTCTTTCATGTGCCCAACTTGGTTGCTCTCGTGTGTCTAATCCCTCTTCCTTTGTTGTGTCTCTACAGCCATTGGTGTCGACCCTTCCCATGAGCGGTATCCCTCAATACGCTTCTCGTATACCAGGCTTTGACTATCAGCCCCTGGAAAACGCACTGTCGAGGAGCGCAAACACCCCTGCTTCTCATGTGACCACCTCTTCTGCCTCGTCTACCTCTCGTGGACCCGAAAGGGACCGGGATAGGGATAGAGATCGAGAACGGGACAAAAGGAAGAAGAAACACAAGAGAAGGTCTCGGTCCAGGTCCCGCTCACGTTCCAGATCCAAATCCAAAATCAAGCACTCTTTGCCCAGTGCCTACCGCACCTTCAGGAGATCCAGGTATCCGCTGGGGAGTTGTAACATGTTTCCAGGAATGATTTTAAACCGTTAAAAAGAGCTTGTTAATTGCTAATGCCCCATGCCTCTGGCTACATTTACTGAAATGTAATTGTTTTTAAACTGCCTTTTCTATCTTTTTATCCATCCAAAATGTGTTAATCTAAGTGGCCTTTTAAGTTAAATGTAAAATGTGGTTTTAGGGCTTAAAAGTTGGAATGAAATTTTAAAAATTTCACTTATTAAAAAGTATGTGATCCCTTGGGTTTACTGTGGGTTTCTGAATAAATTGGCCCTAAAATGTGATCTGATCTTGTCACAAACACAATCTACTTGAACACAAACAATGAGACATTTTATTGAACATACCAACAAATTAAATTCTGGTATCATTTACTCACCCTCATGTTGTTCCAAACCTGATTTTATTTTTTATTTTTTTATTCTTCAGAACACAAAAGAAGATATTTTGAATAAGAAAACTGGTAACCAAGCTGTTTTGGTTACCATTGACTTTTTAAGGCAAAAAACAAAAAACAAAAAAATGTATTTTGTTCATCAACAGATAAGAAAGTCATACTGGTTTGGAACGATATGAGGATATAGTTTTGCTAAATTTACATAATTTTCCTTTTTGGGTGAACTATCACTAAATGTAGGGTCTCAGTGTTCACCAAACAATTTCTCTAATTGCAGATCAGATTTTCAGATTCTGGAGGAATGTCTAAAAACTAATGACCAGTATATGTAGAAATCAAGAGTAAAGCCAAGGGTTCACATACTTGTTCCTGCATCTGTATTCAGTAAAAACGTGGGGAGAGTGGCTTGTCAAAAGTTTTGTCTCCAAATAGCCCACCTCTAAACTTTTGTTCACCCCTCAGCCGCCCTTGTTTTTTAATTCGTCGTCTTTATTGGAAATCAAGACTGATTTGTCATTTTCCGGTGCTGAAGTTGCAGTAATTACAGTCCCCTCATCACGACCGTCCTGACATGTCATAATATAATTTCTAGAGATTAAATCATTTCGGCCCCAGGATTTAAATCACTTACACTGTGTAAAAAGCCTCTCTCTTTCTCTTTCTCTCTTTCGCTCTCTCGCGCTCTCTCTCTCTCTCTCCATTTCTCACACTCTCTCCATTTCTCACACTCTCAAGCTCTTTTCCTTGGTTATATTTCCATGCAAATTTGCCAAACAAGGGCAAAAAGTATGGCTATATATATATATATATATATATATATATATATATATATATATATATATATATATATATATATATATATATATATATATATATATATATATATGGCTATATATATATGGCTATATATATATATATATATATATATATATATATATATATATATATATATATATATATATATATATATATATATATATATATATATATATATATATATATATATATATATATATATATATATATATATATATATATATATATATATATATATATATATATATATATATATATATATATATACACTCACCTAAAGGATTATTAGGAACACCTGTTAAATTTCTCATTAATGCAATTATCTAATCAACCAATCACATGGCAGTTGCTTCAATGCATTTAGGGGTGTGGTCCTGGTCAAGACAATCTCCTGAACTCCAAACTGAATGTCAGAATGGGAAAGAAAGGTGATTTAAGCAATTTTGAGCGTGGCATGGTTGTTGGTGCCAGACGGGCCGGTCTGAGTATTTCACAATCTGCTCAGTTACTGGGATTTTCACGCACAACCATTTCTAGAGTTTACAAAGAATGGTGTGAAAAGGGAAAAACATCCAGTATGCGGCAGTCCTGTGGGCGAAAATGCCTTGTTGATGCTAGAGGTCAGAGGAGAATGGGCCGACTGATTCAAGCTAATAGAAGAGCAATTTTGACTGAAATAACCACTCGTTACAACCGAGGTATGCAGCAAAGCATTTGTGAAGCCACAACACGCACAACCTTGAGGCGGATGGGCTACAACAGCAGAAGACCCCACCGGGTACCACTCATCTCCACTACAAATAGGAAAAAGAGGCTACAATTTGCACAAGCTCACCAAAATTGGACAGTTGAAGACTGGAAAAATGTTGTCTGGTCTGATGAGTCTCGATTTCTGTTGAGACATTCAGATGGTAGAGTCAGAATTTGGCGTAAACAGAATGAGAACATGGATCCATCATGCCTTGTTACCACTGTGCAGGCTGGTGGTGGTGGTGTAATGGTGTGGGGGATGTTTTCTTGGCACACTTTAGGCCCCTTAGTGCCAATTGGGCATTGTTTAAATGCCACGGCCTACCTGAGCATTGTTTCTGACCATGTCCATCCCTTTATGACCACCATGTACCCATCCTCTGATGGCTACTTCCAGCAGGATAATGCACCAAGCTCGAATCATTTCAAATTGGTTTCTTGAACATGACAATGAGTTCACTGTACTAAACAGATCACCAGATCTCAACCCAATAGAGCATCTTTGGGATGTGGTGGAACGGGAGCTTCGTGCCCTGGATGTGCATCCCACAAATCTCCATCAACTGCAAGATGCTATCCTATCAATATGGGTCAACATTTCTAAAGAATGCTTTCAGCACCTTGTTGAATCAATGCCACGTAGAATTAAGGCAGTTCTGAAGGCGAAAGGGGGTCAAACACAGTATTAGTATGGTGTTCCTAATAATCCTTTAGGTGAGTGTATATACACACATGCATACATGCATACACGCATGCATACATGCATGCATACATACATGCATACATATATATATATAAAATCTTGTGTCTGTGCAAGAGAGAGATTGAAATGGTTTTGGGCAGAAGCTCTTCTTAGACTACTAATCTAGTTTGGTTGAGCCCCTGTGGGGCTCTGTAGATATCGCCTTGGCCTTAGCCATGTTCTCCAGCTAAGAGCTGTATGAGAAATCTTCCTATCCCTGATGGTTTTCTTATTCCTCTGTTTTTGAACTGCAGTTCATCCGCTTACTCCATAGGCTTCGCACCGCTGCGCAGACTGCAGCGTCTGCAATAAGATGACAATCCCATCTTCTTTTAATCCAGATCAACCCACATCCGAGTTAATTTCTCATCGGGTATGGCTCCATCATGGCTTTCTAGTGTTGCCCTTTCCCATTAATTCTCAGATGACCTGAGATAATGAAAGCTTCTGTAGTGGCACTACACCTTGGTCCACACTCACTCTGTCTGTCATCTCCCTCCACAACCATGTCATTAGCAGGCCTGGACACGTACGTTTCTCAAGCCAGATACGTGACCTTGTGGTTTTGACCTTGTTCCCTGATTGCTGTCGAGTGTTGGAGGGGCTTCAGACCACGAGTGTTTGTTTTACAGCAGGTCAGCTCGTGTTTGGTGTGAGTCCTGGTCAAGAGTGTCTGAGCATCGCCACTTCAGCAAAGAAAATGACTATTAAATGTGTTCAGCTGTCACCTTTTGTACTCTTCGCCAGTAATTTGCAATTCTTTGCAAGCTTATTTTTAGCTTGAAGAATTCAATAAACTATTTCTCATGTAGGCATGAGAATATTGAAGTAAAGAGCTATAGCGCATGTCAAGTTTTCAAATACTAGGAAGCAGGTTTTTAAAGAGATCAATTTTTTTTGTTCTAGATCTGATTTTTTCTGATACCCTTTAAATATATATATTTTTTTCAATCATTTCAGGCCAAAACACTTAATGTACAGACTCAATTTAAACTCTGTTCTGTAGATTTTGAAAATCACCCTTTGACTTGCATTGGTAGAATTTTTTTTTTTAAAATCTAACAGACAGTAACGCCATGTTTTTTTTTTTTTTTTTTTTTTTTATAAATATTGGATATATACTACCATTCAAAAGTTTGGAGTCGGTAAGATTGAAATAGAAACATTAATGTTTTTACTGTCATTTTTGCTCAATTTAATGCATCTTTGCTGAATTAAAAAGTATTAAAAAAAAACTTGCTTACCCCAAACTTTTGAATATATGTGTATAAATAAATGTGTATATAACATTTATCAGTTTTAATTACTTTTATTTCACCATATGCAAATCAAGGCAAGAGAAAAGTAATATTAACTAGATCGTACTATACATAAATGTCTTCTAAATGCCAACAAAACAATTTTCTAGTAAGATTACAGTAAAATGGCTGCTTTAACTTTTATCACCATTTTATCTTTTTAAAAGTGACTACAGCAATGATTTTTCATCCGTTTACCTTATTTTGTGAAGTATCTAGCTTAAGCTTTTATTTCGTCAATAATTATAATACAACAAAAGAAACCAGAAAACCGCTCATTTGGATGTAGCTTTAATAAGTGGTTTAAAACAAACATTAGCACAAACCTGAGCCCGCTGTCTGTTTTTTTATTATAGCTTTCATTAATAACAAGCCCATATCTCAGTCGGTGACTTTGACAGTGAGCATGGACATTGAATTAGTAATACTAGGGCCTGAAGTAATTATAAAGCTCCTGTTGTCTGACATCAAACATGGCCAGTGTTGTGCCTCTAATTTTTGTTAGCGCTAATAATAACAGTGTCAGTATTTAAGCTACTCACTCATTTTTATTTGCTGCCTCCTGACACCTGACATCTCTTGTTTCCAGCCGGCACATGAACACCAGAGACCAGGCTAACATTTATCCGTGATGAGTATATCTGTTCAGTGTAGTGGAAAAAGAAAAGAAAAAAAAAATTCACCCTAGTCACAATTATAATAAATGGAGACAAATGTGTTATGGGGGGAAAATAGTTTCCTCTTCATCAAATAATATCTTTGTCGCCCCCGCAGCAGATTATTAATGATTAGATTTAATGTCTGTTTTTCTTCTTCCTGTCTGTATAAATATATATTTTTCTCTCTCTGTTCTCGACCCCCACATTTTAATTGCTTTTCTACTTTTCAGTACGTTCTTAGTTTAAAAGGGTGTGTGCGCATACAAGGTATTTATTTTAATTCACATTATCCTTCTGTGTGGGTCCATACATGTATGATTACATTTCAACCCACGCACACCTGTTATAACAGCCCATCCATTTTGTTACAGGAATGTGTTCATCAACATTAGATTGGATTTTCCAAGGTTCAGTGAGGCTCATTTTGTACTGTTATTGAACATTAAATGTATGGTCGTGTTCTGCAGCAAATTAAAACATTTAATTAATGTTTATAATATGTGACGACTTTTTTTGTTTAATCAAAAATTTTTCTATTTATATAGCTTGGTTTTTTCAAATTCACATCACCACAGTGTCCCAAAATATAAGTATGTATACACATACACACATATATATATATATATATATATGTGTATATGTGTATGTGTATGTGTATGTGTATACGTGGCAATCAATGCCACGTAGAATTAAGGCAGTTCTGAAGGCGAAAGGGGGCCAAACACAGTATTAGTATGGTGTTCCTAATAATCCTTTAGGTGAGTGTATATATATATGTGTATATGCGTGTGTGCGTGTATGTACCCAGCGATAGTCTGTGCACTGTCCGTGTGACATAATTTTCATCATTAACGGGATGAATTTCTTTCTTCTGCTGAACACAAACAAAGATATTTTGAAGAATATGGGTAACCAAACAGTTGATGGGCTTCCATGGTATTTTTTTTTTTTTTATACCATGGAAGTAAATGGCACCCATCAACTCTCTGGTTACCAACATTACTAATTCAACTATCCCTTTAAGAAGGTCCGCGGATATCTGCACACACCTTCTGTAATTTTTGTGTCTGTGTGGACGGTGCACGTACAATAGCTTATGCACAATGTGAATGTTGAAATATAAGAGTCCACTAGGTTGCAATACGCAGTTGTGATGTATTGTGCAGTACTCGAAGAAGAGCACGCTGTTCCAAGAACAGTAAACAAAGCAGCTTATCCTTCATCGTTTTTGTTTTGGTTCTTGTTCTAAACTTTGCATGCAATGGCGGATCTTTCTTCTATCTTCTATTCTTCCGAGCACCTGGAGCGTCTTCTGTCCTGTAAATAGCATGACTCAGTGCTGCCCTCTGATGTCTTGTAAACTGCTCATGTGTCAAACTCGTCCATTGGCGCTCAGTTGAGTATACTTTGAAAGCGGTGCGGACTGCAGACATGGAAAATGAAGCCCCAGTCCTTAATGCACTACTTGCTGTCAGTGAAATCTACTATAAATGTGTCAATTGCGTCTTTATTGTAAGCTGTAGATTGTAGCTACTGTCACTCTTGGCATTTCATATTTGCCGTTTGAGATCAGTCTCAGACAGCTTGCACTGGAAAACAATGCTCACTGATTTGACCAAATTTTCGAGGTCCACTACATTTCTTCATTGTCTCGCAGTGTTTACAGTGATTACTTCTGTGTACGTCTAGTGTAAGTCTATGACTATCGATGATAAAAGCGTGATGTCTCACCACACCTATTTCAGTGATTTATGTCAGATACTGGCAGGACATTTTACATGTGGTTTTCAAAAAATCATCCAAGATTAACAATGAAATTTCACTCACAAATAAAACTTTTTATTTAACTATATAATTTATATTTCCTGGTATTAATGTCATCCACACAAAGTCTTGCATTATTTGTTTAATTTAATTTCATTTTACTGATATTTTACTCATTGTAATAGTTTCTGTTTACAATAATAACCTTGATACAAGGTTCAGGAGTTCAGCTCCTCAGTTACTTGTCTTTTCAAACTCTCTCCATCTCTCAAAAAGGGTTTAATAATAATTTTATATTTAATAATAATAGATAATCGAGAGCAGAGAACCATCGTCAACTGTCACTTAACTTACCAGCATTGATGAGTCTAATGTGTGGGCTGATTTCTAACTTGGCCATGTTTTTTTGTGTGCCTTCTCTTTCTTTCCTTCCAATCTTTCCCCCTGTCTCAGGTCTCAGTCTCGTTCCCCCGGCCGCAGAGACCGACGCGCTCGCTCTTCAGAGAGGAAGCGTGATGAGAGGGAGAAGGAAAGCTACGGTCCAAGCACCTACCGCCTTGGCAGCAACCCAGCACTTGGCAGGAAACGCTCCAGATCACGGTGGGTTTGCACTTAGGCCACATCACACATTTTTTGGATCACTGTGTTTGGTTTAGTTTTTTTACCTGACAGTTTTTTAGTAATGTGTTTGTTTAAATGCATTTTATAGACTACAATTCAAAAGTTTGGGGGTCAGCAGGATTTCTGCATTTTTGTGAAAGCTAAATAATACTTTTATTCAGCAAAGATGTATTAAATTGATCAAAAGTGACAGTAAAGACATTTATACAAAAGATTTCTGTTCAAATAAACACTGTTCTTTTGAACTTTCATCAAGGTGTGCTGAAAAAATGGTATCAGTTTCTACAAAAATATCAATCAGCACAACTGATTTCAACATTGATTAATAAAAGTTTCTTGAGCACCAAGTCAGCATATTAAGGTGTACTCCCACTAGGCACGGTTGCCTTGTACCGTGCCCGAGCGCGATTGTTTGCAATTATTTTCATCTGTAATAATATTTTACTGTATTTTTTGAATATAAGAGACTTAAACATTACAAAATCCTACCAACTCCCGATGTGGCAGGAATATTTTTCTGTGTTTTATTATTATTATTTTAATACTAAATATTTACTCCATTTACACTGACACATGCTATGAATACAAAATATAATGAAGGCAGGAAGAACATGTGTTTGTTTTAACGGCAGCTGTTATAGGGCCTCTTTTTAAACCCTCTAGCTGTATATCATCACAAGGAGAAGTTTGGCTGATTTTCAGCATGCGTGCCACTGTTCACAGTGGGTAAAAAGTTCTTTCCTGGTGTTTCCCCAGAGTCTGCACCAAGCATGATCTTTTCATTCGCTGTAATCCTTCTATTGAAGAGCCCTGTGAGACTCCACTCCATGACACTGCTATCATCACCCTACCCTCTCTCTCATTTCCTCTACTTTGCCATTATTTTCTTACCGACACCTATAAGGTGCTAAAGCATAGTAGAAAGAGGCTTTTCAGATCTCACCTGGCTTTTGTGTCACCTGGTCTTTATCTGGGCGGCCCACTCTTTCTCGTACTCTTTCTCCATATTCTGCTGCCGTGGAGGTTGCAGAAAGTGAGGACACGCTTTTTAAACATTCCCTTCAAAGGGATAAAAAAGCTCAGCATCTTTCATTACACCCTCAACCCTTTCTGGTTTGAACCGAGAGAGGAACTGAGGTTGAGAGAAAGATAGTTAGATCACTTGCAGGGTTTAGTGATGATAGAAGCATCTAGGATGCAAAACCTCGCTTACTGTACATGCAAGCAGAGGGCTTTTGAGTGCCAAAGTGCCTGCCTTTGACCCAGCAGCAGCTGTTGTCTTGGAAATATAACATAACAGCTGGGGTATGAAAGTAAAATATCACTTGTTAACAAAATATGTAAACCTTTCAAGGCAGACCAGCCACGAGGTTAAGAAATAGTTTAGGCCTCTGTAGAAACCGTAAGTGACTGAGATTTTAACTGCAAAAAAATAAATATTTTTAAGCCTAATTCCTTGTAAAGAACTGCACTACCCATGATTTTGAAGAGAGATTCACAAGTTCGAAAAATCTGTATCCTATGTATTTATATATAGAGTATATCTGAATATTATGCTGTAAATATACACACGGTACTATGATTCGATTATTTAAAAAAAAAATAGAAAAATATAATAGAATAAAAAATTAAATTGAATAATATAATAATAATAATAATAATTAGAATATTAGTAACCATATCAATGACCTATACAGTTTATCTAACAGCATATATTTGCATTTTTTATATATATTTTTATATATATATATATATATATATATATATATATATATATATATATATATATTAGTATCATGATTTATGATTGTTTAAAAACTAGAAAAAAATATTAGAGTATATACAGTATAATAATGTTTATGAAATTAGTAGTTTGTTCCTTCATAATAGATGTTATGTTCACAGTATTGTACCTTTGTCTTTTTTACGATTTTATTTGACACAGTTTCCGTTTTCCAGTTATTATAACTTTAAAAATAAGTATGATGAGGCCGTACCCTGCAATTAATTCAAAACGTATTTCTTAATTAGAATTAGATTTAAAAGTACATGAAATTAATATTTATAAACTATTTATAAGTTCCTGCTGTTCTGATTCATCTTAGAGCTGAATAACTTTACTTTTATCTTATTTATTTTTTATTTTTTTTAAGTTTGAGAAAATAATGCGGAAAAATACATCTAGAAGCACTGTTAAACTCCCTACTCCCCTGTACAATAAACTAATAGGTAATCTTAACCTTGCCAATCAGATACAGTAGGTGAGAGGTATTATGCGTTTCTCTCTATTTTAGATGAACTTGTGTTGATCCTGTATTGTCGTAATACTTTACGCCCCTTGTGGAATTCTTGCCGCATCTGTAGGAGCACATTTTTAAACTTGTGTCCACTCTCTAAACAGGTATTGTCATTTTGCTACAGTGCCACAGGTAATTAGAGGTCACTATGCCCATTTAACTGAAGTTTAGTGCTCCTTTAAAAATGTATTTTTTACTTAAAGGAAATACACCCAATGTATCAAATAAAATATTCATAAAGGACAGCCTTGGAGATAGAGGCCCCTTGATATGGAATGTGTGTGCTTTTTCTCTGGAGAGAGAGCACACACTGTGACTGTTATGTATGTGCGGGTGGCCTATTTGAGTCCCCTTGCTGATGCAGTGGTGGATCATGGGTCTTGGTAAAGGGACGTGTGGATGTTTTAAGACTCCACATTGTGCCAGAGTGTTACCTCCTTTCACGCAGTCAATAGAAACACAGCTTTTTACCTCTATCATATGAACTTAAAGGAATAGTTCATATTTTGTATTTATTTATTTATTGTTGTTCTAAACCTCATGACTTTCTGCCTTTTGTGGAACATGAAAGGAAAAAAAGCGCCATAAAGGTAGTCCATATATTTTGTGTGCAGTATTCCAAATTAGGGATGCACCAATAGCCGATAATTCTTTATATTTGAAAGCCGATAACCAATATATTGGCTGATAAATCTAAATACAAATTTTAATAAACTTTGAGAGCCTGATTACAAAAATGAAAGGCTCACCATTAAAAGCCATGTCCCAAACACTTTAACATGAATCAAACCTATACAGTACAGTAGCCTATTTGAACCAGTGTAAGATTCCTTAACTTTTCAAATTGATTGTACACTCCTGTGGCCAACTTACTTTTTTTTATGGTTTTAATCAAACCATATTGTTGATGTAAATAATACAAGAACAATAAAAGTGCTAGTTATTAATAATAACGCTTCAGTGTTTTTGGAAAAAAAATATGTTTAATGTTAAAGTAATAGTAAACATCTTTAATTTTAGTCTATCAAATAACTTTGCTGTTTGAGAGTGCGCACTGAAGAGAATGAACAACCGTAAACTAAAGCGCTTAGAAGGTAAATTAACAACTAAATGCATCATATATGAGAACAATCAGATATTTATGCAAAATAAATATAATATTACAACTTATATTTGCACAAAATCACGCACAGGTGAACTAAGTTACGTAGTCAGAAGGCCCATAACTCCTGTGGATGCGCTCTTCCCGTTTGAGAGCGTGCGCTGAAACTGAAGATGATCACCAATACAATGAAGTGCTGCGGGTTATTAACTCAACGAAACGCATACTATATGAGATTAATCAGATGTTTATACTACATAAACTTAATATTACGACTTATATATGCTTAAAATGACACGAATGCACAAACTTGACTATGCTGGTCAGAATGCTCTTCCCTCAACAGCACGCTAAAACACAACTAAACCCAGAGAATTCACAACGTTTTATTACAAAAATGTTCTCATTCTGTTTGAACTGCACGTGCTAAAGCTAAAGACCGGTACAATGAAGCGCTTTACTGCATCGTTAATTAACTCAACTAAACGCATCCTATATGAGATTATATCCACAGAATAAATATAATATTACAACTTACAATGGCACAAAAGGCTGCGAATGCACAAGCGAACTTGACTGTGCTTGTCATGAAGGTGTAACTCCGTGGACGCGCTCTTCCCTCAACAAACGCGCTGAAACACAACATTCTTTTACAGTCGTGTTATTGTAATTTTATGTAGCTTATATGTTAGACTTGCACGGCACATGTTGCACATAACTGTATTTTCCTTTGTTGAAGTGATTCCAATCATATTTCGAGCAATTCAAACCCATCATGGCGGACAGTGCGTCTGAAGTGTCTCAGCTGATGGAAATAATACATTATCTGTCGGCTTGAATATATCGGTCCAATTTTCTTATTGGATCGATAATGATAACATCAAAAATGATCATTTATCGGCCAATAACAATATGTTGCCGATATATCATCCCTATTCCAAATCTTCTGAAGCCTAACTTTGTGTGAGAAATAAGGCAAAGCAAGGCAAATTTTTTTACAAAACAGTATGCTTCTTACACAGTGGTGTAACCAAACATGAAGCAACGCATTTGAATCTGCATGTTTTGGGCTGATGTATTACTTCTCTAACTCTCTTTTTCAGATCGCCTCATGAAAAGAAGAAGAGGAAGAGTTCAAAGCCATCACACCATTTAAAGGGTTCCTCCTGTTCGCCATCGGCATCCCCTGACAGAAGCGGTGCCGTGGCCAGAGTCTCCGCAAGCCCCTCCCCCGCCACAAGCCCCGCCTCCAGCTTGGGGAGGTCCAGGTAAAGGGCATCTCTCTCTGGTCCCTTTAGTGAACAACCAGTCTGCGTGAACCTCGCAAGAGAGTCGCCCACCCTCTGAAGCTCAGTCTGCTTCAGTCAGAATCATAGATTTTCAAGCATATTTTTTCCCACTTTGTTGCAATATTAATTTAAGCTTTGCCAGTAGCACTGTGCGCGAGACACAAAGATGGCCTGTGCTGTTGCTTTTTTGATTTGGATGATATGGTTTTAGGTATGATGTGACAACTTGATTAATTGTTGAACGAAGCATGAAAGTCTTAGACGCTCAAAATCAGCCATTGTGACGTTTTAATTAAGTTGTTTGACAGCATAATATGTATGAATTGTACAAGAAACGTCATTGATTTTCTACATTATGGATCAGTTTTGATTCAAAAACCTAAAAGAACACACAGCACATGGTTATTGGACACAGGGACTGACTTTTTTTTCTCACAACTTCTCAAGTTTTATCAAAAAAGTTGCTTTAAACTCCCTCGGCCTTCAGTTGTTTTTTGCTGCTTTCTTTTTTACCTCCCACTGTGCATCTCTCTCTAAACTTTGTTTTTATTTGTGCAGTTGTTGTGTCTCTTCCGGCGTTGGGTGAATATTTCATGACCTTCTTCTGGTCGCTCCGTTTCGTCTGAGATGTCTGTGGTGGTTACATACTCACCAGTCATCATGAATACTGTATTGGGGTGTTTTTCACAAACCTGGCCAAATGGCAGACCTCTGTTTTTTTGTCACAGTCTCACTGTCTCTTTCTTTTTGACTTTCGCAATAGCGTTTTTGCTGGGTTACCAAAGAGCTCTATTAAAACACTTACAAAAGAATTCTGAATGCAGCTGCATGAACATTAACTTGCTCTAAAATTTGAAATGCACTCTGATATCTTCACTGGCTGCCTGTATCATTCAGAGTTGAATTCAATATACTCTTATTAGTTTTTAAATTACCTTATGGTACTGCCCTAATATATATCTTTCTAATTTGTTTAAAAAAATATGCTCTAGCAAAGATTGCGTCAAACATCAAATATTAAAGGGATAGTTCACCCAAAAATGAAAATGATCCCATAATTTACTCACCCTCAAGCCATCCTAGGTGTATATGACATTCTTCTTTCAGATGAATACAATCAGAGTTATATAAAAAAATCCTGGCTAATCCAAGCATTATAATGGCAGTGAATGGCGGCCCAAAAAAGTGCATCCATCCATTATAAAAAAGTAATCAACATGGCTCCGGGGGGTTATATGGCAAATCGATGGGTTTGTGTATATTTAAAACTTTATAAAGTAAAATATCTAGCTTCCGGCAGACTGCCTTCCGTAACGCTTCACGCAGTTCAAAACTCTTAGACTACGTTCCGACATCATCCTCGCGCCGGTTATGCTTTCTTAAGTTAAATACAGAAGGCGGTTCGCCGGAAGCTTAGATATTTTACTTTATAACATGTCAAATATGGATATTTTTCTTACACAAATCCATTGATTCGCTTCAGAAGGTCTTTATTAACCCCCAGATCCGTGTGAATTACTTTTATAATGGATGGATGCACTTTTTCAGCTTCAAATTTTGGGCTGCCATTTACTGCCATTTATAATGCTTTGAAGAAGGCGGCTTGAGTGCGAGTACATCATGGGGTTATTAATTTTTTAATTTTGGGTGAACTATCCCTTTACCTTGTTGGTTGTATTAAAAACACATCTAAAAATTGGTGAGTCAGCCTTTAGTCATTTCGGTCCCAGGCTATAGAATTCTATTCTTTTCTTTTCTGTGAATGCACACATGTATTTCTCTTCTGTAAAGCACTTTGTAAACACTTTTTAAAAGGTGCTATGTAAATAATGCTTTTACTTTTGTTTGTTAAACAGGGATGGCTCTCAGGAGAAAGACAAGCAAGTGTCCTCCACTATTGTCTCTTCAGTGCAAACCAAAATCACTCAGGTATGTCATTTAAGAAATTATAAACGTTTATATAACGACATCACTTTTGGGCTTTCAATTGATTCAAATATGTTAATTGAATTAATTATGATATGCCACTTAAATTTAATCACAATTTCATACATCAATATTTGCAGAGGACTACTATCAAATGAAGATATATTCATAAATTATATTTTATTTATATTTTATTTATTCACTCTTTCCTTTTTATTATAGAGAACATTGGAGATTTATCAAGACTACCTTTTGAGCCAAAAAACAAAAAAATGTTGTTTCTTTTTTCTGGACAGTCAAACTTGATCATTTTGCAGCTTTTTTAGCAGCAGTTTAATAGTATATAAATTGTTATATAAATAAATATAAAGTGTTATATATTTATCATAGCATTATAATTTAATATTAAATGTTATTGAAGCCCATAAACCTTCAGACTTCAAGGAATTTTAACCCTTTTTTCTCCAAAACAGGTATTTGTCATGACAAACTTTGCTAGTTTATGAATTATAAGTTAGTTATATGAATTTCTATGAATTTCAGTTCTACGTCCTTAAATTTAAATTTGAATTGTAATTCTACATCAACATGACATTTTTATTTATATTTGATTGATTCACTCTTTACTTTTCACGTGCCACTTCTTTCTACAAAACACTTTTTTATGGTTTTTTAAAATAGGTGACTAAAATATAACAATATACTTTTTGACTAAAAGTTTGATTGCAATTTGTATGTTAAGCAGTTTTGGGCTGAATTAAATTGTAGGGTTGAGGGTTTAGAATAAACCTCTGTCCAAAATGCTTGAGAAATATCAATATAGTGCTACCTTGCAAACAGTAATAAGCTAAGAAAAAAAACACAAAACTTTCGCTACCTCTCTGTTTAATTCAGCACCTAAGGGGAAAACAGACTGAAATTGTGTAGCAGAGCTGATGAGACCCTTGGACGCTTAGTAAGGCTTTAATATATGTAATTTAGGGCCAGACGCTCTCAGTGGTCTGTGTTTGCTGAGCCCTACGTGCTGAAACTGAGAAATACAGTGATTTGGTTGCATGACCCTGTCGCCAGGCGTGGGTATGTAGGTGTGTGTGTGTGTGTATGGGAAAAAGGGAGCTTGTTGCTATCGCATGCTGATTCAATGCAGCTGTCAGTCTCTGCAGCTCTGTTATGATCTCTGGCCTTGTGCGGTGAGGATGAAATGCAGAGTACGCTTGCTTTCCTTCCCTTTGCTTATTGTTATACAGAGCAGACAAAGGTAGCTACTGTATGCGTTTTAAAAAAGTCAGTTGTGTGCGAGAAATGCATAAGATGATAAACACTGAAAGTGCAATGCGTTTCGCTCGCAGCCATCTGATCCTCAACAAAAAGAAGTCAGCTGCATAAGTCTTTTTATTTTAGCTCTCTCTGTTTTAAAAAAAATCTACGGTCTTGACATGGTTTCAGATCTTCAGAAACCTAATTCACTTCCCTATTCTCCCGGTATACAAAATCAATTCTGACACCTCAGAACTGGGGCAGGACTTCCAGGGGGCAATGTCTTGCAAAAACAAGTTGGCTCTTATTAAAACCAGCAACTGCTGCTCGAATCAGTAGAAGCATGGTTCACCTTGACAAATAACTACCGGCAGGAACTTCTGCAGGCCTGTGCATGCTTACATTTCAGTTGCGTGAGGAAGTCCCTCCGTCCCTCAATGCCCTCTCTAGCCCTAGCAATGAAAGCTCCGGGCCGCACAGACCACCCGTAGATCCTGTGGTAGGGAAGCAGGTTTCAGCTCAGCTCAATTTGATCCCTTGCCCGCAGCCCTACCTCACGTAACTATGATCGGATCCTCCAGAGGAGAATGTTCCAGCTCTGACATGCACATCCTGACTATTGATAGAGGGAGAAGTGCTCTCATGAGGCGCTCCGGTGGAGACTGGCGGGGTTTTTTTACAACCGGCAAATGAAAAGCTGTAACATTAAAGGCTGGGGAAGCGTGTTCTCGATCTTAGCACAACTCCCCTGGAATTTTACGACCCCTCTATCTGCCTGTCAGCCGAACAACAAGGGAGGCTGGTTTATGGTTCTCCCTGAGGAACATAATAGTCTCTTTTTCTTTTCTTGTGCTCTGTGCTGTCCTCCTCAGCCTTAAAATTTTGGTGCTGCTTTTCTTATTTGCCACTGATTAGCAATGGGTGGCATGTTAAGGGTGGCAGGTGACTGATGGTTTGATCAGGAGGCGTTTATGGGTTGCAAAATGCTCCCTGGTAGGTTATGAGTGCATTACTGTTGTTGTGCGCAAGGTAAGGCACCGAAAAAGGGTTGCGTTTGCAATATACCCCACTGTGACTCTGGGGGGAAAAAGACATCTTGTACTAACTGATTGAGTCAGAATGTTGAAGTTTTGTTCATGCCTTTATTGAATAGGACAGTATGCAGATCAGAAAGGAAAGCACGGAGACCTCAAGTCAGGAATCGAACTTGAGAACCCTTGCAAGGCTATTGGTTCCGACAGACCATAGTTTTTTTTTCTATATAAAAAGAAGTTAATAGTGATATTGAGTGTGAGATTTTAAAATTGCTTTTAAATGGCCTGGGCCTTTGATTGAACTGCCACCTCTTTGAACTCAAAGTGGGGCGATCCTCTGAGCTCTGAAAGTGTAGGTACGAATGTGGGTTATCTGTCAAATTGCTTAGAGGTCTGGGCCCAAATAGCTACAGAGAAACCAACCAACTGCAAAAAGCAGTTGTTAGTCACAGTTACGACTAGCTTGTTTAGTCGTTTTCCACCAGAAAGCAACAGCGCTTATGTTTCCATCATGCGAGGGTTGAGTTGGGCAGCCATATTCTTAGATATCCTCACACTTCAGCCAGCTGTGGTCTCATAATGAGCTGTAATCATACTGAAGATATCCTCCTTTCATTGCAGTAATCTGCTCGGGTCAGCTGGAAGCTCAGCGAGCCTTTTATCCCAGCTTAGTCCTGCCACTCTAATGTACTGGATCAACACACTATGATCATATTTTCACTGGTTCTTCGTTTTTTAGCATGTACATGCGTTCGAGTAGTGGTATATGTATTTTGTTGTCATGCATTTGCAACGGTCGCTTTGTCGCATCCAGTATAGACCGCTTCTAGCTGTTGCGGCGCTACGCAACGCGTCATCTGTCGCGTCTGGTGTAGACACGGTGTTAGGCAAAATTAAGCATTGGCTCTCTTTAAAATCATGAGTTGGAATTTGAATTGAATTAGCGGTCTATCTATCTATATATAATTCGTCCATCTATCTGTCGGTCATTTGTCTATCTATCTGTCTATCTATCATTTATCTGTCTATATCTATTTATCTATCTCTGTCTATATCTATTTATCTATCTCTGTCTGCCTGCCTGTCTGTCTATATCGACTGTATCTATCTGTCTGTCTTTATCTCTGTCTATCTGTCTGTCTGTCTGTCTATCTCTGTCTGTCTATATCTACTCTGTCTATTTCTGTCTATATCGACTGTATCTATCTGTCTGCCTTTATCTCTGTCTATCTGTCTGTCTGTCTGTCTGTCTATCTCTGTCTATATCGACTGTATCTGTCTGTCTGTATCTGTCTTTATCTGTCTTTCTGTCTCTGTCTGTCTGTCTATCTCTGTCTGTCATAGATAGACTTAACACATTCCATGTTTCAAAGGCCACCAGGAACCTTTTTCCCAAAACTTTATTTGAATTTCTTTGAATTTAAGTTCTGAAGTTTTTATTTGTACTTCCTTAAATTCAAATTTGAATTGCAGTTCTATATCCTATTAAACTGTATTTGAAAAGGCATTCTAAAGTATATTCAGAATGGCACACAGTGCTGGTGTGTGGTGCACGATTCTCCAGACCTTGATTTAGTCCGTTTTGATCACAGTCGTCAGCCTCCGTACACTATTTAATGCAATCCATGTAATTTTGTGGTTTCACTCCACCAAAATGACTTTCATAATGATTTCACCCCGTGAAGGACAACAGCAGACCCTTCTCTCCAGAGACACGCTGGTCCTTGCCTGTGTTGTTTGTGCTTTTCTTGAGCACTTTGTTTAATGATTAATTCTGCAGGGGTTTTATTGGAAATTCAGGGTTAATAACTTTCCTTCGGCTGCATGTGGGGGCGGAAGGCGGCGGTGCCTTTAATTCTGCAAATGTCAATGAGCAAACCTTGCTCCTATGACAACCGTGCAATTCAGCCACGTGCTTCGAAAGATTATTTTACTGATTTTATATATAATGGCAAGTTGAGCTGATGTAAAGAACCTTGAAGTAAATGTATGCTGGTTGCAGAGAAAGGTGTCATTGCCAGAAAACAGGCTGAAATGTATCTGTAACTGTAGCTTATTAACTGATATGTTCTTGCGTGTAATCAGTGGTGGAATGTAACGAAGTACAAATACTTTGTTACTTTACTTAAGTACATTTTTCACGTATCTGTACTTAAGTAGGATCAATAGTGCATACTTTTGACTTTTACTTCGTTACATTTTGCAGCAGTTATAGTACTTTCTACTCCACTACATTTCTACAACATTCCGCTACATTTTCGTTACATTTTCTGATCAGTTTCAGGGCTTGACATAAACGCTTGTCCGGAACAAGTGGATTTTTTGAAGGGGCAAGTGAAAGAGAATTTTACTTTCCCAATCGGACAAGCTGATTAAAACGTCAATTACAAAAATAACTAGGGAATCACCAAAATGCAAGAATGATTCTGCATTCATTTAGTGTAAGTGGTGATCGATAGTGGATAATGTATAATGTATAATGGACTGATGGTAACAATGTTGCACTGTTGAGGCAGCATCTCGAGGAGAAATCGAAAACAAATCAGCGCCTCTCAAGCAACTCAGTCACATACTGCAGTAAAAATTCAAAATGTGAACGCATCTCACAGCAACAGTGTGTTACTGAATGATTCAGCGTTTTGAATGAATCGGTTGAATCAAAGATTCAATGACCTGTTCATAAACGACTGCCTCATTCCTGAACGAATCAGCCGTTTAAACGAATCGACTCAATGACTCTGACTAAGACCTGCCGCCACCTACTGTCAGTTTAGTTTCATGTTTAAACATTCTTATTTGTATTCAATAAATATTTAAAACAATCTCATAACATTATTTAATGCAGTTGTAATTTTTCCGTTGTAATTATTTAATTTGATTGGTAACAGCCCTATAGTGTCTTATTCTAATTTAATGTATTGATCAAATTTAAGAATATAAAAGGAAAGCTGAAGCACAGCCTATATTTAATAAGATTAGGGAAAATGCCCTTTATAAAAGGTAAAAAATATCATAAATATGCAGATTTAAATATGTCAAAGCTGATTGAAAACTGAGAGAATATTGCTTCAGAATAATGATATATAACTGCAGATCACCCTGATAGATAACCAGAATTGTAAGTCAGAATATAAACTGGTAAAATGGTAAGCACAATTACATTAACCCAAAACTAACTTAATTAAAATGCCCATACTGTTTTTTTTTGTTTTGTTTTTATTAGAATATAGACATTACGAGAATAAATGTTATGCAAGTACTTTTACTTTTAATACTTAAAGTACATTTAAAATCAGGTACTTTTTACTTAAGTAGGGTTTTCATTGTGATACTTCTACTTTTACTAAAGTAAATATGTCTCTGGTTATTTGTACTTTTACTTAAGTACTGAGATTCAGTACTTCCTCCACCACTGCGTGTAATACATTTTATTGGAATATTGTGGGTTCAATACAGATGAGCTCGATCTATGACATTTGTGGCATAGTTGATTACCACAAAAATTTCAAGAAATTCTCACTTGTCCCTTTTCTTTAAAACACAAATCTGAGTTACAGCAAGTCACACACAATGAAAGTGAATGTGGCATCAATGCATGTTGACATTATTTTAGTTTAAATAAATTGCAAACTCACCTATTCTGTATTCAATTGTACAATTTCGTAATGACAATGTAACACCTAAAAATCTAAAACAACCATAAAAATGAGAAAAAAGTCATACAGGTTTTAATATTGAATTTCTAATATTCCTTTAAGTAGACTTTTTGTTGTTGTTTTTTTGGAGTTTCTTTAATGCAAATTCCTTTGGTATGAAATCAATGACACCAGTTAATGTGCATATTTATTAAGAAAATGTTTATTCAAGTGCCAAGCCTTGCATTCTCTGGTGTCACATTCTCCCTATGGGCTCTTAGCATGCAAGCAGCCTTGGGTAAGATAACCTGAGCCACATGGTATGAAGAGAGGCGTTTGAAGAGCAGGAATCCAGTTTGCCAATGGCCGCCTTTCCTAAAGGACGCCACTAGACATCCGTATCTATATTTAGCATGAAGGATCCTCATACATACAAAACCAGAAGCCAATCTGAATTTCAAATTGCGCAAAGTTGTCTGCAAGCTTATGAATTCATGTTTTTGTTTTCTTGTCCTGGGACTATGCTGTGATTAGTTTCTCTCGCAAACTCTCCCCTACGAATACTGTACTAACTTTTTCTCCATTTCTTCTTCCTTGTAGGACCTCATGGCGAAAGTGCGAGCAATGCTTGCTGCCTCCAAAGGCCTTCAGCCGAACTCTTCCTGAGTGAGTTCCACAACATCCAGGAAGGATCAATCTACATCTCGCACGGCAGCAACAGCTTTCCGTTCAACTACTGGAATGCTGGCCGCTTTTATCCCTTTACGTATGCCTGTTTGGACCTTGCGCTAGTTAGATGTTTTTATTTTGCCTCCAGATTAGCATTAGGCATGGAGATCTTCATTTTGAAGGTGCAGATGGAGCCCAAGCAGGTGTAGAAAGACACGAAACCAGCAGCAGATGGTGGAGCCTCGGTCTTGCTGTGTGTTTTAGCTGTAAGGCAACAACAAGAAAGTATTAAGGGCGTAATTCCTTGGATGCAGCTAAAAACAAATTTAAATTGCATTCTGATGACTGAGCTTTTTCCTTTGTAATATTGTGTCTAACAGAGGGACACGGTTATATTCTTCTGTGAAGGATAATACTGTTTATTTTCTCACCTATCTCCTTTTTCCCCTCTCTTTCTCTGAGCTCTTTCTTATATGAAGTCATCTGCTTTCTTGTTTCTGTTTTTTTTTTAATATGTGGCCTTCAGTTTTTCATTTCTAAGTTTGTACGGGCCTAATTTTGAAGCTACTTTGTAAAACCGTCAATAAAGTATGAATTATCCAACGCAAATGTTGGTTGCCTTACTTTTCACAAATGACATCTCGTCATGTTCCGCCTGTTTTTCAATTCCTGCACCTGCGAGCTTTGGCCTTTCGACCGTCTGCGCATGTACAGCATCCCAGCATGCACTCTGCATGTTAATTAGGCCCCATGTTCTGGTGTAGGCTCCGTATGAGTGGTGCTCTCAGGAGAGAGAGAGAGCGAATGGTGGGAATCATGCTCCATTTTAAGAGAGTCTTTAATCTCATGGCGGTTCAGCCCACAGATGCGAAGCAGCGAGTCTCATTTGGTCCTGCAAGAGAGCGAAATGGACTGGTAAGAGATCCCTGGAGCAGGTTGGTCCCATCCAAACCCATATTTATGCTCACTCCGAAACTCTCTTGACATGGAGAACTTAACGCTTTCCCATGTTCAGATTATGCTGAGTCTGATTCAAGTGGCGTTTTCTTGGAAAAGGGGCACAGAGGAATTGTTTTGTGCCAAAGAATAAATGTTAAATGTCCATCTGGCATGCATTTTATTGATCATCTGGGTTTTCATTGTTCACTCTGTCCCGTATGTTCAGCTAACCCTGCACAGTCTAATCAGGGCATTTAATTTACTCGAGTCATTTTTGTTTTGCATTATATTTGTTCCCATTTGTAAATTGATGCTTAATGTTCCATAATTGCACAAATCATAATAATTGTAATGCTATGTGCTTTTGAAAAGGCCATCTTTAAAATACATTTAATAATAGACGCTGCATTCGTATTACTCTCTCATTTGAATTTTAACAATTCTCATTACACAGTTTGCTATTTTGCTGGGTGTATATGTATCCATGCATGCATGCGTGTGTGTGTGTGTGTGTGTGTATGTAATGTGTATATATACACCGATCAGGCGTTGCAGGGAACACATGGCCCCAGGATGCCCTATGGGAAGAAGGCAAGCCGGTGGAGGCAGTGTGTTGCTTTGGTCAATGTTCTGCTGGGAAACCTTGAGTCCTGCCATCCATGTGAATGTTTTTGCAGACCATGTACACCCTTTCATGGAAACGGTATTTCCTGGTGGCTGTGGCATCTTTCAGCAGGATAATGGCACAAAGCAAAAATGGTTCAGGAATGGTTTGAGGAGCACAACGAGTTGGAGGTGTTGACTTGGCCTCCAAAATTCCTCAGATCTCAATCCAATCGAGAATCTGTGGGATGTGCTGAACAAACAAGTCCGATCCATGGAGGCCCCACCTCACAACTTGCAGGACTTAAAGGTTGTGCTGCTAACATCTTGGTGCCAGATACCACAGCACACCTTCAGGGGTGTATATATATATATATATATATATATATATTTATTTATATATTTATATATATTTATATATATATATATATATATATATTTTTTTATATATTTATATATATTTATATATATATATATATATATATATATATATATATATATATATATATATATATATATATATATATATATATATATATATATATATATATATATACATACACTCACCTAAAGGATTATTAGGAACACCATACTAATACTGTGTTTGACCCCCTTTCGCCTTTAGAACTGCCTTAATTCTACGTGGCATTGATTCAACAAGGTGCTGAAAGCATTCTTTAGAAATGTTGGCCCATATTGATAGGATAGCATCTTGCAGTTGATGGAGATTTGTGGGATGCACATCCAGGGCACGAAGCTCCCGTTCCACCACATCCCAAAGATGCTCTATTGGGTTGAGATCTGGTGACTGTGGGGGCCATTTTAGTACAGTGAACTCATTGTCATGTTCAAGAAACCAATTTGAAATGATTCGAGCTTTGTGACATGGTGCATTATCCTGCTGGAAGTAGCCATCAGAGGATGGGTACATGGTGGTCATAAAGGGATGGACATGGTCAGAAACAATGCTCAGGTAGGCTGTGGCATTTAAACTATGCCCAATTGGCACTAAGGGGCCTAAGGTGTGCCAAGAAAACATCCCCCCCCACACCATTACACCACCACCACCAGCCTGCACAGTGGTAACAAGGCATGATGGATCCATGTTCTCATTCTGTTTACGCCAAATTCTGACTCTACCATCTGAATGTCTCAACAGAAATCGAGACTCATCAGACCAGGCAACATTTTTCCAGTCTTCAACTGTCCAATTTTGGTGAGCTCGTGCAAGTTGTAGCCTCTTTTTCCTATTTGTAGTGGAGATGAGTGGTACCCGGTGGGGTCTTCTGCTGTTGTAGCCCATCCTCCTCAAGGTTGTGCGTGTTGTGGCTTCACAAATGCTTTGCTGCATACCTCGGTTGTAACGAGTGGTTATTTCAGTCAAAGTTGCTCTTCTATCAGCTTGAATCAGTCGGCCCATTCTCCTCTGACCTCTAGCATCAACAAGGCATTTTCGCCCACAGGACTGCCGCATACTGGATGTTTTTCCCTTTTCACACCATTCTTTGTAAACTCTAGAAATGGTTGTGCGTGAAAATCCCAGTAACTGAGCAGATTGTGAAATACTCAGACTGGCCCGTCTGGCACCAACAACCATGCCACGCTCAAAATTGCTTAAATCACCTTTATTTCCCATTCTGACATTCAGTTTGGAGTTCAGGAGATTGTCTTGACCAGGACCACACCCCTAAATGCATTGAAGCAACTGCCATGTGATTGGTTGATTAGATAATTGCATTAATGAGAAATTGAACAGGTGTTCCTAATAATCCTTTAGGTGTGTGTGTGTGTGTGTGTGTGTGTGTGTGTGTGTGTGTGTGTATATATATATAATTTATTCCTGTGAATTTTAAGCTTCGTTACTCCAGTCTTCAGTGTCACACAATCCTTCAGAAATCATTCTAATATCCTGATTTGGTGCTCAAGAAACATTTTAATATTACAAAATATTTATGTTTTAAATAAATTCTGTTCTTTTGAATCTATTCTATTCATCAAAGAACTTTTTGTGCACTGAGCCTGTTATAAGCTGTTGACAGACCTGAATGCCTATTCCTGATGGCTGTTGTCCCTTCTAGTTTTTCATTATTATGTTTCTCATTTTTATTCTTTTATTGAATTCACTTGCTCTTATCACTACATACTGAGTCTTGGAAATGAAAAGCTTTGCTAGAGTTCCCGTTTCGTTTGTCGCTGTTTGCTGGAGTACAATATTTCAGTGTGACACAGTTGTTCAGGGCAATTTCCAGGCCAAGTCTTTATAGGCAATTAACTAATTATAATCATAAAATGGAACCGTATTAGCTGGATTGAAACTGAAGACAGCATCTCTGGAGGGTTTTTGCCGTTGACATTGACCTGCTGTTACAGCCGGTAGACAGAAGATGGCTTGAGTATGAGGCTTCTCTCTTCTCGCCCGAGAGCCTCTGTTCATCATTACACACCAGCAATCTGCTCAGCCATTGCGAGTAAACACATCTCATTTTTGGCCAAGGCTTCACTCATTCCATGCCCGTAATGGCCGCAATATTCCCTCCAACAACTGGATTGCCTCGTATAGCATTAAATAATGGATTTATATGCAATTAAATCCACCTCATAACATCGAATTGATTCCCAAGGGCTGCATTCAAGGTTTTGCCCACTCGTGCTGTCTGAGTTTTCGTGTATGACAAATAAAATGGCTGTGTAGTATCCAAGAAGTCACTCACAGGATGGAATGAGGCCGCCGATAAGGTGATTGTTTTTTTTTGTTTTGTTTTTTTTTACTTTGAGATCGGAGAACTACTGACTTCAATCTGGTTCAGCCAGTGACAATGAAATGCTGGAAGGAACAGCCTCCAGTAGGCAGAAATTTTGTTGGTTTGTCAATTGATCTTGGTGTTGGTTCAAAGGAAAATACATGCAAAATTTACCATCAAAATCCAAATGAGCTTGGATTGGGAATGACGTTTTATGACCCTTTGCTTCCCACCACAGTGGAAACCCCGCTAAAATTAAAGGAGCCGTGTGGCGACACGTTGGAAATCCAAGCTGGACCCAATTGAGTATGTAAAATGAAAAATCCAGAAGCACGTGTTTGATTCTCTTGATGTGGTTATTCAGCAGAGGGTTGTTTCGCTTTTCAAAGTTGTGGCCTGAACTCCTTCAACAGCTTTGCTGAATTTCCCACAAGAGGAAAAAAAAACTCTTCCAGCTGTGATATATCCTGAATATTATGAAATGGAAAGTGCAGAGAATATTTTCTAAGCTGAAAAGAAGAATATGCATGAAAAACCTAATCCTCAAAGGCATCATTTAATGCGATGTAGGTGCCGTGTTACTGTTAAGAACTAAAGACTTTAATGTGGTAATAGAGATATTTTCTCTCCCTATATGCCTTCCTACAAAAATAGGAGGAATTTGTGATGAGCAGAGATAGCAGTTTCTCAATGAGCTTCTTTTATAACCCAAATCGAATGTATGACATTAGAAAGAGTGAAGTGGATGCATTAGCACGACTGACCAAATCCCTATTTATTTAGTGTTCTTTTAATCCAGTGCCACAGTTAGTCCTCCTCATCAGTGTTTGTCATCATATTCAATGTGTCCTGATTAAAGTGCCGCAGACTGTCTTAAGTCTCACTCTTGTCCTTCAAGTATCAATTCTATCCCACACAGCCTCAGGAAATGGGTTGCATTATCTCTCCTGTGGCGAAACCATGTGATCACTCTAGCTGCAGATTTTTCCTGCAGATGTGAGAGATTTGTGAGATGATATCACCGGCTTCCAGTATAAGGTTATGGTTTAATGTAGTTTTGTTACATTAATACATAATTTTATTTCCACCCACATCCTACTTGTTGAGTGAATAAAGTATAACATGTTATTTGTCTTCAGTTAAATGTAAAAAAATAACTGAAAATGAACTTATTGTATTAACAATATATGGTCTTCTCATGGCCTTCAGACGATCCAGATGATGCAACTTCCTGCGGTCTTGTGGAATTTTTTTTTTTTTTTTTTTTTTATAGAGGGGGCAATGTGTGGACAGGACTGAGTGAAAACCTGGGGACACGACTAAAATGTGTATTTAATATCAAATATTATTGATTTCTTATAGGGAAAAAAATATTTAAAGCATAGATGGGATATGGAGTCACAGTGCAAAAAATAGATTTCTGAAAGATTTTAATAATTATATTTCATGGTAAAGTTTAGGTACTGGGGACATATAACAAATGTTATTTTTTTTTAGTGTTCTCAGTAGTTTTTATTAACGTTTTAAATGTTATATTTTAAATTTGCATTTAGATTAATGTGCAGGACACTTTGCTTAATGATAAAGTGCATTTTAGAGTTAATTTTCATGCATATTTATACATAGTGTCCTGGGGACAGAAATGGCACCCATTCGGTGGAATGGCTCGGTAGGCCTATTATTAGTCTTTATGATTATTAAAATACATAATCAGTATATTAAGTTTTCATTACCACATGGTGCATTTACATTCCATACTAAGAGTAAAAAAATAGGCTATTCTGGGTGTGCAAGCTGTAGATGGTCGTTTATGAATGTGACAATATCATAATTTATCTTTGGCTGCTAATTCGGGCTGTGGTATTTGGATGTATTTGGCTTAAATTAACCCTCTATGGTATGCATTATGTTCTAACCATGAAATATTTTTTTCAAATAAGTTTTTATTACATGAAATTGCTTCAGTCATATAAATCAAAACAGATTTTTGAGAAAAAGAAAAAAAAAAGATTTTGGGGGTATATTTGGGGCAATGCTGTACCACAATGGAAAATGGTCAAAAAAGTAGTTTTTCTATAAAATTATGATTTCTTTTCTATTTAAATGCATACATTTCTTTTAGAAATTGATAGATTTATATACTTTGAACTCATACAAACCAAAAATAAGTAGATCCCTATCATTGAACCTTCAAAATGGTTCTTAAAAGTATTATAATATTGCTCGCAAACTGACAAAAAAGACGCTTTTGTACCATATACACATATTTTTAGGTTCAAATTCATCATAAAAACAAAAACTAGTCATTTTAGAAAGAATTTTATAAAGCTAAGTAAATAAATGGTAGCTTGGAACATGAACATGAACTTATACCATGTAGAACATGGAAACATAAAGAACGAACTTCAAAAATACAGGTGTGTTAAGGCTCTTCCCTGAGTGTGTGTGTGTTCTTTCCTATTGCCCTTTCCATAAAATATTGCTGTATTCATTTTTTTTTTTTTTAATTAAACATAAATACAACTATACTGCAATAAACATTTCAAATAAATAAATGCAATAGTATTCTTGATGCTGCTATCTATAAAAAAAAAACAATGGGGGAATACATTACTGCAATTCCACTGTGGTACAGCGTGCCATATGGCAACTCCACTACGGGAAAATAGGTATGTTGCCATATGGCAACGTTGTATCACAGTGGCAACGTTGATATTTTCTAAATTTACAGTAAAACTATGTTAGACAAAGTTGATTTGTGAATAAAAATATCTAATTTACTTATGACTTAAAAACAGCACATCTTTGGCTACCTTAAGGCTGCCCTTTTAATTCCCATAGTGCAATATATTGCATTAGAATAACAAGGAAATGAGTAGAAATTAATTGTTGCCATATGGCAACTGCGTACCATAGAGGGTTAACTAAATGACTAATACATTTTAGCTCATTTTGCTATAGATTCAGTGATCTTGTATAAAGTGAGCTTTTCTTTTGCATAATGCCGCGAAACATCCTTCGGATGAGATGTTAAACCGAGGTCCTGACTCTCTGTGGTCATTAAAAATCCCAGGATGTCCTTCGAAAGAGTAAGGGTGTAACCCCGGCATCCTGGCCAAATTTGCCCATTGGCCCCTGTCCATCATGGCCTCCTATATATATATATATATATGATTGGCTTCATCTCCACCAATCAGCTGGTGTGTGGTGGGCGTACTGGCGCAATATGGCTGCTGTCACATCATCCAGGTGGATGCTGCACATTGGTGGTGGTTGAGGAGATTCCCCCCTTCTATGTAAAGCGCTTTGAGTGCCTAGAAAAGCGCTATATAAATGTAACAAACAAACAAACAACCATTATAATCATCGTCCGCATTTTGATTTCGAAAAATAAACATTTTGGGAAAACGAATACAAAAGATTCAAATCGTTCATGAACGAAGCATCGTGGTTTCTGAATTACGCAACAAGTTGACGCGAGCTGACGACGCGCACAGGTAATGAAGGCCGCCGAGATTTCGCTGTACAGTTTTTTAAATATCAAGTTTGGCAAATGCTTTGGTATTTTGAACCAAAATTGACAGGCCCACGTAGAATGCAATGAGGCACAATGACTTATAATATAATGTAGACTAGTATAAGCCTAATGTGTGTTAGTATTCAGTGCTGCTGGCCAAAATGTAGGCTATGTAGTCTAGTGTTCAATAATTTAAAATAAATATGCCCACCCCTATCTCTACATTATGGTGAGTTTTCTTAAAACCTGAGATGCATTGCAGCTGTTAATGTCCCTTGAGTGTTAACTGGTTTGATACAACAGTCTCTTCTCTGCCTACCATCTCATTTTCTTTCTTGGGGCCATCTTAAAGGCTCTCCGTAACCTGCTAAGTCATGCCGGCTTGTCCTTTGTGGTGTTAAGACAGTGGTTTGTGGGGTTGAGGGAGAATAAAGGGAATATATTTTATCAAAGCCATTGAGTGAAATGTTTCAGTGGACATTTGCAAGTCAAATAGTCTGTGGGATCAAGGGGCTTGACTGGAGCAGGAATCTTGGGAAATGTTTAACTGCTTTATTCTGATGCTTTATACCTCGACCTCATATTACATCAATGACTTTGGTTTGATGCATCAATTAGAGAGAATTTATAAAAAGCAAAAATGAAGCCTTGATTCTTACCCATGGCATTGTGTTTGAGGAAGTGTGTCCCCAAGGTCCTTAAACTCATAAAGGGTTGATTTAAGTGGGAAGGCTTCATAAATCCTTGTAAATCCATTCCTGGTGCCGAGACTTTTCTCTCATTTTTATACCTGAAGCATTGTTATTTTAGCCGCTGGATAAAGCAGCTCTCTTCTAAGTGCTCTATTTTTTCTCTCTTCTGTCTTGTTTATAGATGTGCTATTCGTCTGTAGCTAGTCCCTGTCCAGAAAGCATAATTTGTTCAGTGCTAATCTTGAAGAGGGAGATTTTGTTGAGAATTATAGACTTGTATATTAGTCTTATCATACAGCTCAAGGACTATGGCTGTACAATGTCAACAGAGCTACCCAGTTGGCTGAACTACCTCACATCCATTTAAAAGGACAGTTCACCCAAAAAATTAAATTTTGTCATTTACTTACCCCAGGGCCAGAAATTAATGTTTTTTTTGGAGCAAAAATGCCCCCCAAATTCAAGCTAAGGGACAAAAAAATGCACCTGCATAATTTTGCTAAATATGTTACGGCTGTTGCTTTTGAAGTAAAATGTGAAAATTTTACTGTCCCTTTAAACATGGACGTCTGCAAAAGTGAAGGTTAATGATGGCTACTGGCACCCACCTCACTAGATTGAGGACTCAATCAAATGCCCCGCTCCAAACTCCATACTCATAAATTCTCCTGCCCAGTGTGCCCAGCGTGCTGCTAAATGTCATTTTAACTTATGACCTTGCGGTAGAGGACCATGCAACGTGAGAGGGGAGAATGCGAGGCTATAGACACCTGTGGAACAAGTCGTCTGGCTGCCATGCAAAAAAATTAAAAAACACATTCAAAACAAATTAGTTTGAGTTTGCGGCTGTCTAATTATCCTCTTATGAATACGAACAAGCGCTTTCCTCCACGGGGTGTGCAGATTCACAGCGAGGTGAAATATCTACTTGTTTTTCTTTTGATTTCTTTGTTTCTGTCATTAACTTCCCACAGCATCCTGAGAGGATGTTTTCAATCTTGTACTCTTTGTGTTTTCTTGTGTAATGAGAGAAAGGAGCGTTTAACGGTTCGATCACATTCTTGAGCTCGAGTTGCTGCGCTCTGATTTCGCTCTCTTCAGCGCTGCATGTTCAGACTGATTGAACGGAGAAAGTGAATGAGTGCCTTGAGCTTTGTTGCACCTTCTTTGATAGCCCTACAGGCGATACTCACCTGAGAAGGTGACCCATGAGATTTCATTGGCTCTTTTCATTCTCAGTGTAATAGAGGATGAGGAAGACTTTTAAAAAGTAATATCACTCTCCATTTCTCACATTTTTGAAGTAGCCTATGCAGTGTATGGATAAAGGGAGGCCCTGTTCCAAATGGCATACTTAAAAGATTGCATTTTTCACTTCAAAATGCAAATTTCCTGATATTTTACTCACCCCCATTTCATTCAAGTTGTTCGTGTCTTTCTGTCTTCAGTCAAAAAGAAATTAAGTTTTTTTGAGGAAAACATTCCAGGATTTTTCTCCACATAACGGACTTTGATGGCAACCAACGGGTTGAAGGTCCAAATCAATGCAGTTTCAAGCCTTGTTTATACTTTCGCCTGGCTCCGCAGCGCGAGCCTCCACTGACTGCGCGTGCTCCTCCCCAAACGGACAAGGCGTTTACTTGACGCGCTCGCCGTTGTACTTTTCCTTGAAACGACAGAGGGTGACTCGGAGTAATTGTTCTATAAACCATTAGGAAACAATGGTGAGAAGAAGAAATGTAGGCTACACAGGTGACGATATTTATTTTAGTACACATCACCAAAAACCACACTACAAAAGAATTGTGTAAAACTTGGACATTAGATCAAAATGTGTACACATGTATACAACTAAATTAACGATCTCTTAAGCATTTTCTAATTTCTCTTAGTTTTGTGAACATTTTTATTGAACATGGATCCTTATTTTTATTAAAAGGGCTTATTTCTGCTATTGTTGGCTCTGCTCATTTTGTAAGCAACTGATTTAGACACGCAAACTGGGTGCCGGTGTGACGTCATGCTCGGCCAGATTCGCCTCGAACTCGTGCATCTTCGGTTGCGGAGCCGTACGCAAAGTTACAAAATTTGACATGCACACCGACAGGCGAAATGGGGTCTCGCGCTCTCAACGAGCACGACCGCCCACTCCTCGTTGACGTCATTTTTGCCGCGCGCACCCTCGCGCTCGTGCGGACGCGTTGAGTATAAACAAGGCTTCGGGCTTCAGATGGCTCTGCACAATCCCAGCCGAGGAATAGTGTCTTATCTAGCGAAACGATTGGTCATTTTCCCCAAAAAAAGAAAAATGTATATACTTTTTAACCTAAATTTCTCATCTTTCGCTAGGGATTGCGCAATCACGTCGGAAAGGTCACACTAGACGTAGGCGGAAGTACCGCCCCAAGCAAACGTGCGAAGACTAATACAAACACACTTTACCAAAAACACTCCATCTTCAACTTCAAAACCGTCCGACATCGTTGTTTTACCTTTTTTTGCTAAAGGGCGTTTGTATTAGTCTTTGCATGTGTGCTTTGTAACCACTGGGGCGGTACTTCTGCCTACGTCTAGCGAGACCTTTCAGAGCAGCACAAGATGAGCAATTTAGGTTAAAAAGTGCATACTTTTTTCTTTTTTTAAATGACCGGTCATTTCGCTAGATAAGACCTTATTCCTCGTCTGGGATCATGCAGAGCCCTCTGAAGCCCTTCGAAACTGCATTGATTTGGACCTTCAACCTGTTGGTTGCCATAGAAGTCAATTATGTGGAGAAAAATCCTGGAATGTTTTCCTCAAAAAAACTTTTGATTTTCGACTGAAGAAAGACATGAACATCTTGGATGAGTGATGTAGAGTCAAGTCTCAAGTCTTTGAGGTGAGTTCTGAGACTTGACTTAAACTTATCCTTGAAAGACTTAAGTTTTTTTGGTAACACTTTAGAATAATGTTCCATCATTAATAAGTAACTATACAGGAAGTAATGCAGGACTAATGAGTATTACTACATTAACACTTCAACTACTACCATTAACTAATATAGATAAAAGCTTAACTAATCAGTAAGTAATATCAATTTTAGGAGATAGTTCTTAAAGTAATCAATAAATACTGAATGAGATTAGCCTCATTAATAACTATTAACTAACTGACAAATTATAAAGAACATTATTGTGTGTCTGAGACGTAATCAGTCATCTTTTTTACTCTGAATATAGTCATAAAATGCCTCATTAATTACTCAAGTGTTACCTAGTCACTCTGCAGGAACTACTAGTGATCTGGACCATTATTTTAAAGCTCACTTTAAAATAATGGTCCAGATCACTAGTAGTTTCTGCAGAGTGACTAGGTAACAGGAGTAATTAGTGATGCATTTTATAACCACGTTAAGAGTAAAAAAAAGACAATTGCTCATATCTCAGACACGCTAATGTTGTGATTTAGTAATTAATTAGTAATTCTTTATCATTTGTCATAGTTACTTATTAGTTCTTAGTGATACCAATCTCATTCAGTAATTATTGATTACCTAATAAGGAACTATCTTAGTCCTAAATTCAATTTTACTTGCTGATTAGTTAAGCTTGTTTCTATATTAGTTAATGGTAGTAGCTGAAGTGTTAATGTAGTACTACTCATTAGTCCTGCATTACTTCCTGCATATATAGTTACTTATTAATGACGGACCATTATTATAAAGTGTTACCGTTTTTTTTTATATTTAGAATTGTTTTTTTATTAGGGATGCATTGAGATTACAATTCTGGCCAAAATTGATAAGCTGTTGTTTTTATGTTGACTGATAACTGATAAATGACTGATATTACAATTATATACTATTTTGTCCAAATCATTAATAAATAAAACACTAAAAACTAGAATGAAGTGAATTTATACATCATAACATTATAATGTACAGTATGAAAAATGGATATACATTTTGAGATTTGCTAAAAATTACATTTAAGTGCTGTTAAATTATTAGTGTTGGTAATACTTTACAATTTCTAATTTGTTATCATTAGTTAATGCATTTTCTAACATTAACTACTACTGAGCAACATACATAACAGAAGTTTTTAATGTCTTAATGTTTGTTTAAAGGGTTAGTTCACCCAAAAATTATCCCATAATTTACTCACCCTCAAGCCATCCTAGGTGTATATGACTTTCTTCTTTCAGCCAAACACAATTGCCGTTATATTAAAAAAATATCTCTTCCAAGCTTTATAGTGGGAGTGAATAATATCTTATTCTTTTTTTGGAAGCCCAAAAAAAGAACATCCATCCATCATAAAAGTAATCCATACGGCTCCAGGGGGTTAATAAAGTCCTTCTGAAGAAAAATATCCATAATTATGACTTTATAAACTGTAATCACTAGCTTCTGGTACGGCTGGCCGCATGTTCATGGGAGAGTTGAGTTCCAGTGTAGGACTTAGGTGTAGCGTAAGCTTAGGTGAGAGTTAACACCTCTCGTGGTTCAAACAAATAGGGCTGGGCAACAAACTCAAGCTTCTCCAACATTTCTCTTTAAAATTCTCGTTTTAGACTTCTAATTCATGACCGGTGTTTTGTTTTGCTCTATCCTCTGCGCTTCCATGTTCTTCAATGCGTCATGTGTCGGGTCAGAGGTCACTCTTCCGCCGGAACCAAACTCATGTACGGCTGTTATCGGAAGCAAGTGATAACAGTTTATAAAGTTATAATTATGGATATTTTTCTTACAAAAACGCAGCACTTTACTTCAGAAGGACTTCAAAATGACAGCAGTGAGTAAGCAGCAGTTGAGAACATAATTATTCCGAACATTCGTTTCATGTGTCATGGAACAGAAGAGAGGCTCTCGAGTGCGTGTGTAAAAGTCGCATCCTTTTGATTTTTCCCGCCCAACGAGTCCTTCACACCAAAAACAGTCTGCAGGCATTCATAGACAACCTAGGAAGTTGGAGAAGTCATCTCGTTTTCAAGATGTTTGGTTACGAGTTTTTCACACACTAGCAATAAAAAAGCAATTAATGCATGAAAATTCTTACATATATCCTCTAATAAAAATGTTCATCCAGTGCATTAACTAATAATATAATATAATATAATAATATAACATATGCAAGCTTTAAAAATGTATTACATTATTTTGCACCAAAAATGATGCATCTAAGTGCAAAGGTACCTAAATGTAAAAATAGAATAAATGAGCATGCACAATTGAATCTGCATTAGCGACCAATACCATTGAATCCCTTTTGAAATCTTCTATGATTAGCAATATGGTTTCAATATACAGTACACTATTAATCAAAAGTTTGGGGTCAGTAAGAAGTCTCTTATGCTCACCAAGGATACATTTAGATCAAAAATACAATAAAAAACATAATATTGTGAGATTATTACAATTTAAAAGGAACTGTTTTCTATTTTAATATGTCATTATTTTCGGATTGCAAATCTGAATTTTCCTCAGTCATTCAGAAATCATTCTAATATGCTGATTTGCTCAAGAAACATTTATTATTATCACTGTTGAAAATGCCTTTTGTACAAATGCCTTTACTGTCAGTTTTGATCAATTGAATGCATCCTTGCTGAATAAAACCCCCAAACTTTTAAACTGTTTTGTTTTTTGTTTTTCTAAACCTTGTCAAAGAGTAGTCAATTTCTTATATTTTGTTATCCACAACTAGTCTCAAATTCAGATCTTGTCCAATTCAGATCTTTTTTTTTTTTTTTGTAGGAGTGCCGACAAGGCTGGAGAAGCGTGTGCGTGCATTGTAAGGTCTTTACAGTGTTAATGTGCAAAAATCACCATGTGACCCTGAATATACCACTCATTCATTGTGTACGATCAGTTATCTGTACTAGGATTTGTGTACTTTATTGCAAGTCATTTCTGTAAGAATGTAAGAAGAGAGATCGTTACTGCACAGAGGCAATCATGTCAAGCTCTAAAGGCACAAAACCTTCGTAAAATACAAACGCTCTTGTTTTATTTCCCAAGGCAATGAGACTATTGCATTTTATATGAGCTTAGCTGGTCTGGGTTTTGTATGTGGAGTAAAAATGAAGTAAGAGAGATTGAGGTCACGCAGGTGAATCCATGACATTTTAACCTCAAAGCGTCTGGTTCTGATTTTGCCTCTGTTTTCACACAGTCTGATGAATATCTCAGGCTTAAATAACAGTCCACTCATGTTGACCGCTCTTTACAAATGCTCTGACGTTAAAAGACACCAAACCTGCTTATGAAACAAAGAAAAACTGAAGTAAACCAGTTGATCATGGGGGCAAAGTGATCTCTCAAGCGAACTGCAGTTTTTGAGACGAGACGTGATTGCAACATGATTACAATGCAGCGAGGAGCGTAATTTACCTGCAGTTTGTGCCATTGTGTTTGTCCTGTGGCATACATCCACCCTTTATCAGGGAGAATAATGGCCTCATCAGCTCTCGTCTTTCTTGCCTCTGCACAAGCACGAACGTGCCTTACTCTATGGGGCAGATAGCAGGGGAAGACAGGGTATCATTTCAGAGAAAGGCATTTTGTTAGGGCATGTGATGAGGCATGTTCGACGTCTCGAAATCATGCATCTCCCCCACAAGATTGCATCGAGCTCACCTTCGGGCGCTGCCACTATCAAAAATAGTTTTCCTTTATCTTCCTAACATAGGGAAGCTGATATATCTATGTTCCAAACTGAATATAACAGCCTAATTGGCTTCTACATTTACGCTGAAGGGCACTTAGATACATAATCATTTTCGGTGTGAGTAATGTTTCCTGTTATGTTTGCCCTTTTTATTTTCTTTTTTCTCTTACACCCTGTCAGCTTTCTCTCCTGTTCCCTCTCTGTATCTTTTTCTTACTCGTACACAAATAAGCACAAATGTGCGGTCTGATGTTCTCAGCGTCCCTCGTGGACATCAGTGTCCATATGGCTGATCCATCATCTCCGTAGACGCCTGAGAAAAGGGGAACTGGAGTGGCCAGAATCCACTTCATTTAATTGCTCATTGTGTTTTGTTTCCTAGTATTTGAGTGTTTATTTGAGAGGATATTCCCTTTAGGACTCAGCTGGACTCGTGGCTTTTTGTTTGAAATGTTTTATTTTTTTATTTTTTATTTTAAAGCATCGGAAGAGGAGGACCGTAGAGGCTTAGCCTGATTATGCGTTAGGGGCCATATTTGATCATGCCTTTGCAGCTGTTTGCTAGCTGTGGAGAGAAAAGTGGCTTCAAAAGACTAACTTTTCAGTGGGGAATCACATAATGCAGGTTTCAGCCTCATGTGGCTCTGTAAACAGACACTGCTAAGTGCTTTGATTCTTTATACCCCACTTTTTGTGCTCGAGACCAAGACTTTCTCCACTATAAATATGTTAGGCCTAATATGCATAAATGCCGCTTTCTTGTTTCAGTGTGGATTGGTGAAATGAAATGGAGGGATTTGTCAGGAAAAATAGAGCTACCTGCCCTGCAAAGACAGATCAACAGAAACCAGCCATACTTAAACGGTTAGCTCACCCCAAAATGAAAATTGTCATTAATTACTCCCCCTCATGTCAAGACCTTCGTTTATCTTCGGATATTTTTTATGAAATCCAAGAGCTCTCTGACCCCTCCATAGACAGCAATTTAATCACCAAATCCAAGGCCCAGAAAGGTAGTAAAAACAATGTTAAAATAGTCCATGTGACTCCAGTGGTTCAACCTTAATTTTATGAAGCGATGAGAAAATGTTTTGTGTGCAAAAACAAAAAAAAAAGGACTTTATTCAACAATTTCGTTCTAGCCTGTGTCAGTCTCCAACGCAGTTTCCGTTATAAATACAGCACATGCATTCGCCGTGGTGCTCACGTGAACAGCATCAGCTGCCGAAAATCGAAAGTGCTACACGGAAACTGTGTAGAAGACTGACACAGGCTAGAACGAAATTGTTGAATGAAGTTGTTATTTTTGTTTGTTTTCTGCGCCGTTTTAACAATGTCTTTACTACCATTCTGGGCCTTGAAAGTGTTAATTAAATAGCTGTCGATGGAGGGGCCTGAGAGCTCTCGGATTTCATCAAAAATATCTTCATTTGTGTTCCAAAAATGAACGAAGATCTTACGGGTTTGGAACGACATGAGGGTGAGTAATTAAAGACAGAATTTTTATTTTTGGGTGAACTATCCCTTTAAGTGGATTACTGTGGGTGAATTGAATTGTGACATTAGTGAAGAAGGGACACTATCTGATCATATTATGGTCTGTCTGAAGCTATATGGTTTAATTTTGTCTGGAGAGTCTGGGATGTCAATGTAATATTGCTCCTTTGACCTTATTGCTTTGTATTTTCCATCAGTGTATAAAACAGACTATTGCATGGTGAGATTCCTTTTTTAAAGAGATGAAATGTCATTATTTGCTCACCCTTATGTCATTCCAAACCCGTCTGACTGTATGTGGTGAATTTGTAAAGACTGGGGCAGGGCTGTTAGGCTCAAACTATATCAGTTATAGTTTTAGAATTAGTTTTGGTGTGTGTATGTGTGTGTGTGTGTGTGTGTGTGTGTGTGTGTTTCCCTCAAAGCTTTTTTTTTCTTCTTTTTTTTTCCATTTAGTTTTTGTAAAAAAAAAATTGTTTAGTGCCGTCAGAGTAACAGATTAAAAAATAATGCAAAAACATTAAGTAAACAACAAAGTGTAACACAAAACATCCTAATGTACATCATAGATAAAAAAATATATATTTATCATACAAGGATTGGACAATGAAACTGAAACACTGGCCGATACAGTGTTGGAGGTTTCATGTCTATATATGTGCGGCCTGGTCAATCTTTACTGATTTTACATTCCATTGTTAAGAGCAGAGTGTGAAGGTTGAATTAGCAGAGCAATAGCACAGCTATACCTAAAATAGTGCAATCCACACAACATAATGGGAGACATGTCAGAGTTTACCGAGAGCTATGGTATCCAGGGTAATGTCGGCATACCACCACAAAAAATGAACCACATCCAACAGCAGTAAATGTCGACTCAAGAGGAATCTGTCGGAAAGGGATGTCCAGGGGCTCATTCTTCATATGTGGATTACTCCGTTATCTGGATTCTACTGTTGACATGATCCAGGATTGTTAGGTTCTTCGAAGATCATCCCGGAGTTGCTGTCATAGCAGGTCCATGAGCTCAAACCTTTAAACTAGAATAGATTGCATTTTAAGCGGAGGTGATACTTAAAGTCTGTCCCAGCCACTGCTACTTTCTTAAAAGAGTACCGTATTGAACCAGCAACGATAGTCATTTGAAATAATAATAATTAAAAAAAATTATTAGAAAATAATATTAAAATTTTGTGTAGTATATCATAATATAGGCACAGGCAGTTTTTATCTCACAAAGAGATTTATTTGTGAGGGAATAGGTCAAATGAAATTAATTGCTGCTTTGAAATAAAAATGTAAAGCCTGTACAAATAATTGGGAATTGTGTAACAAACTTTAATTTATTTATCTATTATAACGTTCATGTTTTGGTTGCTTGGCTGTTTCCTTATAAAGGTCCAGAAATTCGGCAAGTTTTTTGTCAGGTGTGTGATGTTCTTTTTTAATATGATATCATTGCGTTGCTGTCTTGATGCCAGCCAATCGCTGCATTGCTGATCATGGTTTCAATCATCAATATATCTGCCCTTTCTAATGAACATAAGAACATGCAGTAATCTCAATTTAAATTCAACTTAATCCAGATATTTTAATTAAATCCACAAATTAATTTGAAGAACCAAATTAGCCAGTTATCACGATAAGAAGATATGGCAACTGTCAAATCATCTCGGATGTATTAAGCGAGGTATGAAGAATAGACCCCAGGTACTAAATGTATGCATGTTTCAGTTTCATTGTCCAACCCCTGTATGTCATTCTGGAAATTACCTTTTACTGTTTTTCACCAAAAATGATATGGTTATTCATAGTTTTTACTTTTACTTAAAATTAGTGACCATTTTTATTAGTCATGAAAATGTATTTTAGTTTATTAGTTTTTATTTTAAGTTAAACCGAAGGTTTTCAGTTTGTTTTACAGCTTTAGTTGTTTTCAAAGAAGAAAGCAAGCCATATGGGTTTGAAATGACATGAGGGTGAATAAACAATGACAGCATTTCCATTTTTGGCTGAACAAATCCTTTAACAACATTTCATTTCTGTCAGGAGACTACTCCAGCAAACCAAACCTCCCCCTGAACACACACATTGACCTTCATTTTGTTCTTACATTTCCCCTCTAGTCAGAGCCTTACTTTAAATAAATAAATAAATACTAAGGGTCAGGACTTTGCGCTGACTGGCAGGGCTAATCAGCACCACTGCTTCTCTGCCAGTCAACCCTGTATCGAATGTGTAACAGCATAATCCTTGTTACGTTAATGCAAAGGATAACAGGGGGAAAATAGCAGTGCTGTGACATTGAAGCCAGACAGGCTCTTGTTTTCACAGTATTACTGGCATAGAGTCGAGGTTCCATTCATAATGCTTTTTTGTGTGACGGCAGTTTTGAAATGTGCCCTCCTACCGACAGTTAAAACGGATAGGGCATTGAGAGACATTTCAGGAGCTGTTCATAAGTTACAGAGGGGAACCAGTGAAGCAGAGTGAAACTGAAATTAATGTTCCCCTGCAGAGGGGCCGTCAAGGCCATATCAGCGTAGGAAGGGTCTGTCGTTTAACAGAGCTCAATGTCTTTAATTACAATCTGCCTCTCAAACGTGGCTTGTATTTCTGGTTAAACATAACAGCAGGCGGATCTATGCATGAAACTTTGGTCCAGCCCAGACTTTCCTGTGGTGCGTGTACATTCAGAGAGAAGTTTCTCTGGCATGTGCTTTGGACATTTTTGGAGGCATGCATATAGACGCGTGTGAACGGGGTATTGAGTGCAGCTAAGAATGTGCCACGTACAGCAGAGGGGCATGAACCTTGACACCTGTCTCACAGTCCGGACAATTGAAGCCTTTGATCTAGTGATTTGATTTAGTGAACACAAGTGTAATGCAGTGGCATGTATATGCATCATGCATGTTCTGATTTGCATATTTAGCTTTTTATATAAATAATACTAATATTATTAGATAAATATATTTAGCTTTTACTATAATTTATATTAATATTTATAGATGATTGTTTACATATTTAGCTTTTAATTTAATGAATACTAATATTATTAGATGGATATTTTTCTACTATTTTATTTGTTTGTATTGTCTGTCTCTGTTATCAGTGATACATTTATAATTAAATACTTTTATTTATAAATAATTTTGTATTAATTAACTATAATATATATTTTATTCATTTATGAATAATTTAAAATGATGTTATAACATTTAAAAAAATGTCATACTGTATTTATGTGAAGTCTTCTTGCAGTTGCTGTCAGGTAAATACAAATAAAGTAGAAAATTACCCATCATATATATACACTATATTGCCAAAAGTTTTGGGATGCCTGCCTTTACATGCACATGAACTTTAATGACATCCCATTCTTAATCCGTAGGGTTTAATATGGAGTTGGCCCACCCTTTGCAGCTATAACAGCTTCAACTCTTCTGGGAAGGCTTTCTCACAAGGTTTAGGAGTGTGTTTATGGGAATTTTTGACCATTCTTCTAGAAGCTCTGTGCAGGCCAATCACGTTCCTCCACATCAAACTTGCTCATCCATGTCTTTATGGACCTTGCTTTGTGCACTGGTGCGCAGTCATGTTGGAACAGGGAGGGGTCATCCCCAAACTGTTCCCACAAAGTTGGGAGAATGAAATTGTCCAAAATGTCTTGGTATGCTGAAGCATTAAGAGTTTCTTTCACTGGAACTAAGGGGCCAAGCCCAACCCCTGAAAAACAACCACACACCATAATCCAACCTCCACCAAACTTTACACTTGGCTCAATGCAGTCAGGCAAGTACCATTCTCCTGGCAACCGCCAAACCCAGACTCGTACATCAGATTGCCAGACAGAGGAGCATGATTCGTCACTCCAGTGCTTTACACCACTGCATCCGACGCTTTGCATTGCACTTGGTGATGTAAGGCTTGGATGCAGCTGCTCGGCCATGGAAACCCATTCCATGAAGCTCTCTATGCACTGTTCTTGAGCTAATCTGAAGGCCACACGAAGTTTGGAGGTCTGTAGCTATTGACTCTGCAGAAAGTTGTCAACTTCTATGCGCTGTGTGCCTCAGCATGCGCTGACCTCGCTCTGTGATTTTACGTGGCCTACCACTTTGTGGCTAAGTTGCTGTTGTTCCCAATTGCTTCTACTAACATTATAATACCACTAACAGTTGACCGTGGAGAAGTGAGGAAATTTCATGAATGGACTTATTGCACAGGTGGCAACCTATCACAGTACCACGCTTGAATTCACTGAGCTCCTGAGAGCGACCCATTCTTTCACGAATGTTTGTAGAAGCAGTCTGCATGCCTAGGTGCTTGATTTTATACACCTGTGGCCATGGAAGTGATTGGAACACCTGAATTCAATGATTTGGAGGGGTGTCTCAATACTTTTAGCAATATATATATATTGTATTATTAATATTGTGGTATAATTTTGTTTAGATAAACTCTGAATGACACATAAAAGCAAACTTAATTCGGTTTGGTTTAATTTACATGTCAGTCAGATGGTCTCTTCGGGTTAAGTAGTTGGTTTTTGGCCTGCAATGTGGATAAAGCATGCAAAAAAGATAATGTTGCTACACTCTGCATTTTTAAGCACCATTTTAATCATCTTTCATCATTGCAGTTACCTCAGTATCTGACTTCCTGCTCTGGATGTTTTTTTCTAAAGATGTTTTGGCATCAACTTAGCCACTTTTGGTCATTTCTCATTTCTAAAGGTTGGCACATTGGACGGAATGGACTCCAGTAGGCAGAGAAATTGATCTGCTTTTCTTTCCTCACAAAAGCAGGAGCTTTGAGATGCATTGGGACTCTGGGACTGACCATTGTTTTACGCTTTTTACAGAGTAGCTTGTGAGCGGCTTTGCTTCCCCGCCATTCAGGAAAGGAAACTCTACAGCCGTCTCTCTGCCCCTGACATCCCACAAACCAGTCCCTTTGTTCACCGCATTCTAAACTTGTATATCTCCCAAATGGAAATAGCATTTTTCTCTGTGGATGAAGCATGTGTAGCCACTTGTGACTTTTTTAAACCAAGCTTAGATGGATCAGCGCTCCTCTATAAAAAGAGTAGCTAACAGCATATTACTCTCAAACACACATGCACAAAGACTCATCTGCTCAAACTTGTTTTTGTACTTTTATCTTACAGAAAGTGAGTTGTCAGTAGAAAAATATAATTCCATTAAGCCCAGTTTCATTCAGCCTTCAGCTGAAACAACAAAAGCTCTATCTTTTCATAGCTCTATTCTGTAAAAAATGTTTGTTTGCTGTGTCTAATTAACGCAAGAGGACTAACGCACTTGTTGTTTTGTGGATTATCTTTGGCTTTGAAAAATAACCCTTAGGTTCTTGTTAGATTGAATACAAGCCTTAGCATAAATGTTTAGCATTAATGTAGAAGAAGAACCATACATTAAATTAAGGCAGTTTCAATCTCTCTGTGTGAAGTTTTTTGGCTACCGTCCCCAGATACTTAGGAACTCTCTTTAGGCCTGTCAACCTTTAAGAGAATCACTGTCTTCTGTCTTGCCTCGCTACACTCGAACGCATTTTGGATCTTTGCTCCCTTAAGAGGAAAGAGTAAAGGATGCAGTGACTGGGCATAAAGATTCTTCCTCAGTCCTCAACGAACGGCCTAATTTAAGTGCTCTATCATGGGACCGATGCCTTGTGCTCTACTTCCCCAATGATTCAGGTACCCGAAGGCATGAGCAGACTTCAAGGCCTGAATGAGACAGAATGTTATGCAAAATGTTGCAATTGTTACATCCCATTTAATCATCAATAAGATGCTATTTCAATATTGCCGTAATCATAAAACAATTGGCTTTCATTACCAGTGAAATGAGTAAAACTGCATGCAGGTGTAACAAAACTGTAAAACAGTGAATGACATCCTGTACCCGTCTCCAAGGACCTGTCTGCATTATCCACCTAAACTTCCTCTTACAATAGTCTGGTCTGAAAGCACTTGGCAATAGAAAGAAATTTCATTTTAAATAATATCATAAAGAAATTACTTTGACACTCACATGCACATATGCACATGCACTTGAAATATGGCATTTGCTGTCGCCTTTTCCAGTGTTAAGCAATGGATTTTTTTTTTTTTTTCTATTTCAATTGCTAATGCAATCAAAACATAATGGGCAGAATGTGAATATTGGCATGAGCTTATTGCCTCTTTCAGTCCTGAGAGAACAGAGGCTATTAAACTGGTCCTGAAAGAGAACTGATGTGCGAGTAATGAACATCAGTTTTGGTAACGGATAGATGGATATTGGCCATAAGGAGAGAGAGAATTGTAAGGATTATTTGTGGCAGCATTGTTGGCAATTCTTAACTCACTCAATGTATTTCAGCCATGCCATTTTATTAAGTTTTTAAATGATGGCTCAAGATTCAGATGGCAGTCCTTTGGAGGTTCTGCAATACAATTAGCCATTGTCAGCCACACTGTGGTTGGATTTCCTACAAGTATTTTCAGGCTCAGGCCAATGTTAGCATGTTTACGCAGATATTCACACATTGCATTTGAAACATAATCCCATTATTTATAAAGAAAAAAGGGGCTGTGTTGTCAACTTTGAATTCTTGGGAGACATTATGACAATGACAAGTTATCAATCCTCTCTTTCACTCTCCTATAATGATAGCCCTCAGTTGCATTGGATTTGAACCAAATCCTCTGATCCTATTGATTCTCTTCATTTTCCACCTGTGCAATGAAATTTGTAGATTCCACGAGCTAAAAAGTCTTTTGAAAATTGAAAATATGCCCTTTTGTTGTGAATCAGATTTTTGTTTACTTTGATTTGAGTGTTATGTTTAGAAGCTTGTTTCCACCACAGAATTAAAAATAAAAAGGCAATTCTGACTTTTTTCCTAAGAATTGTGATATACGGTCGCAATTGTGAGAAAAAAAGTCAGAATCATGTGATATAAACTTGAAATTGCGAGTTATGAAGTCAGAATTGCGTGATATAAAGTCGCAACTGCATGTTATAAAGTCAGAATTGTGTGATATAGTCGCAAATGCGTGTTATAAAGTCAGAATTGCATGATATAGTAACAATTGCGAGTTATAAAGTCAGAATTATGTGATATAAACTTGCAATTGCATGTTATTAAGTCGGAATTGCGAGATATAAACTATAAAAAAAAAAAGTATTTTTTTCCTCCAAATTGGACTTAATAACACAATTGCGAGTTTATATCTCACAATTCTAAGAAAAGAAGTCAGAATTGCGAGATATAAACTTGCAATTGCAAGAAAAAAAGTCATAATTGCAATTCTGACTTTATAACATGCAATTGCAACTTTATATCACACCATTCTGACTTCTTTTCTTAGAATTGTGAGATATAAACACCAGCTTCCATAGTTATGTGATGTTGCAGTAAAATGAGTTTGTTTTTTGTGAGTGGTTGAATATGTTCAGGTGTTTAGTACAGTAGTGATTGTTACTCTTAGTACTCCTCTCTCAAGTTGATGAATGCGAACAGCAGCAGAGCTTTTCACTGTCAGATGAAGAGCACTACACTTTGAGGACCATCGAGCAGCATTATTAAAAATGCGCAATTAGAAAATATGATTTCAATTGAGAAAATGTTGGTTGCTTTGCACATCTATAATTTAGCAATGTTATTCCATCCACCCCACCCATATTAGAAGTTTTGACTTTTGATCATGTTTTTGTTCAGCAGGTCACGTCAGCATAATTTTTTCTGTGCTGTTTCTGCTGCGTCACTGTTGCTTAATTTGATGTATAGCTGCTCTTGACAAAGCTGCCAGCTTATTCCTATTCACCGACCACATGGCCCATTCTCCAAATTGTTCATCATTAATTTGCTGGATATGGCTCAATGGCCCCTTGCCTTTGGGTGCAGATTAAAAGATATCCGTCCAAGAAAATGTCAGTAGATTCCTTTTTGATTAAGGTGGGTGGTTTTCATTCACTTCAAAAGAAGTGCTTCCTGTCCTTTGTGTATGATATTAATAGGTCAGTTTGGCCCCCAAGTCTTTATTACACCACTGAAATATGACATTTTTAATGGATCAGATTATCTGCTTGTTTTCTCTTGTTGTTTTCCTCAAGCTTATTCATTTTTCATCATTTTTTAAAGTATTTTGCACGATTACTCAAATATTCATTTTTTAAAGCATCTTATGTATCATTGTTTTAAAAAATAAATAAATAAATAGTAATAGTTTTGGGGTTATTATATTTTGTACTTGCTAATTCATAATGTATCATATCTGTATATATGTATACACTTATTATGCAAATAAATATAATATACTGTATGTCACGTTATGTGTAGGATATAAGCTCAGAGACGAGGATGAACAGGAGACAGAACTTTAATAATAAAACTGGTGCGAGGTGATTGGTATTACTAATTAACAAGACACAGCTGGGACAAATGAACTAATGAGGGTAACCATGGGAACACAGGAGTGGCGGGAAAATGAACAAAGGAACATCTGAATCAAAACACAACATAAAGACAGACAGACATGTGACAGTATATGAATATAAATATATATATATATATATATATATATATATGCACAAACAAAATAATAATGACTTCCATACTGTTGTAGGATATGATTCTGATCTTGTGAATTAATCAGCGCTGCACATTTATCAATATGATTTGTCAAAAGGTTCAGTTAAGAAAGTCAGGCACATGCAGTTGGACTTAAGTTGAAATGCTGCCATTCTTTTAGCTCAGATTCAAAAAAGCCTTTGCCCATGTTTTAATTTACTTTTTTTTCCTTATCTGCAACATCAAAAGTGTGCGGCCGGGCAGAGGAACATTGCTCATTTTCAGTACAGTGTCGTTTTAAATTGAACCACTTCTCAAGAAGGCTTGTTTATGAAACCATCATTAAATATGCCACTGAAGCCATCTGTTTGCGTCCCATGTCGCTCTGATGAAAATGATCAAATTAGAGATCAGCGAGTAACAATACTGGCATGTGTGACTCTAGTGGCTGTGCCAGACGCTAACCTTCTCTTTTTCTAAGAGTGTTATGGAAGCCTGTTTGAAGAGTAAATGATAACAGAAATACACCGGAAAAAGCCATATGTCAAATGCAGCTGTCTTGTTAGGCGTCTGGCACAAGAAAACCCACTGGACAGTGTGTGACGTGATGTCACAATGAAAGTTGGAAAGAGAAAACCGTGTGACTGCTGCAGATGAGAAGCTTGGATATACACAATGTTACCACAAATCTGGATGATTGATTCACACTAACATTTTGGGTTTTGTCAGACAGATTTCTTGTCATTCTGAAGTTGTATGATGACATCTTTGGGATGGGATTACTTAATATACCAATCTTTGTACTCTTCAAAATAACATATGGGGAGGAACGCCTCATCTAAAACTAGGCGCCTGGGAAGGGAATATCTGTATCTGCTCTTTCTTTTCATGTGGAAAATTACATGGCATCTCAAATGGTACAGTCAGAGTCTGAGGAAAGTGCTTGCCAAGCGTTGACAGATCTTCTGCTTCTCTTTATTTCACATTGGTGTTATCTCACTACACACAAAATCTGGGGCGGAACGAAGCACTGTATGTGGCATGTTTAATTCAGGGCACAATGTTCCTGTATTTGTGTGCTGGGTTAAAGAAATGTGACACTGGGTCTCATTTATTAATAATTGGATACAAGTTGCATACTTTTTTAAGTAACTTTGAAATTAGACATATTGTAGTGTCATGTACTTATTGCAAAATTGTCACAGATCTGTTTTTTGCTTTGTCATAATGGTGTATGGAGTGTAGATTGATGTGAAAAAAGTAATTTAACAAAACATAACAAAATGTGAAAAAAATGAAGGGCTTCTTTCGCAAGGCACTGTATGCACATATGTGTACAAGTTACTTATGTACACAGAAAAGTCCTTGTGTTTTTTTTTTATTCAACATTTTTACTTCGAAGGCCAGCAGTAGTGGGTGTTTTTTTCTGTACATACATATGGCTTCAGTTCTCAGTTTTATTCTACACTCTAAGTTTAAACTTATCATTGACTCATGCTTTTTGAGTTTGCACACAGGTTTTATGCACAAATATGAGCACATCGGCATGCCAAAGGGATTGGAGAACATGGTGGCTTGCTAAAGATAAGACAGACCCGAGGCCCTTTCCCTTATCCTGTTTTTTAATCACAAAGGAGACAGTGACTCAGTAATCAAGGGAAAAGCACCAAGCCCCTTTCCTGCAAAGATCCAGTGGCTAATTAATGGAGTACTTTGAAAGGGTTAGCTGTTAGCCCATAGGGATCTATAAATCAGAATTTTCTCCTGCACACTTTCCTTATAGATCCATTGTCAGGATGGATGCAAAGAGGCTGGCACACCCTAAACTTGTCACTCATTCACATAGAACTACGCATGAGACGCATTTGAGCCCAAACCCATTAGCAAAATGGATTTAGGGAGAGAACGAAGGACGTCTGGACACAAAGAAAAGAAAGCCTAAAGGAGGCGAGAAGACTCCAGAGTGGACAGTTATGTTCTCTCAGGCCTTCATTACTCAGGGAAGGTCAGCAAAGTGTTTCCGACACTGGAGAGGGAAAAAAAGGAACCAAAAAAATCCAATGTACTGTACAGCACTGGAGTGGTGGCCTCAGCAAGTCATTGAAGTAAGAGAGATAATCCAGTTAGAATGAGAAATGTGAATGTCAATGCGTCTCCATTTGTCTACATTAATCCATCGGTAGATCCATGTGCACTAATGGTTAAAGTGATTAGGATTGATATTTTTAAAGCTCCAGCAAAGCCACCAGATGCACTTGCGATATCGACAGAATGTTTTGTCGCTTTGCCTAAACCAGTATCCCTTTTGAAACCCTTTAAAAATAGGAAGGGTCATGTGCTCATCGCTGACTAAGTATAGGCGCATATTTCATACCTCAGGGTGTTGTCCACTGGGTGTTGAATGGGAAAGCTCACTGATCTGGCACGGTGACTGGCCTTTGTCTAGTTTCACACAAACTGGGGCATGGCATGTTGAGAGCTTCCCACTGAGGGATCTTTCAACCTTTCAACTCTGTATACCACCCACACTGAGACTCTGTTGCCCTTTTTCCACGACAAGTGTACCCCATCTGGAACCATTCCATGCACCTCCTCCCAGGGTTATGCACAGAACTGAACTGAAAATGCCTGTTAAATTCCAATTAAACTCCTGTATATATATATATATATATATATATATATATAATGTGTACACTCACCTAAAGGATTATTAGGAACACCTGTTCAATTTCTCATTAATGAAATTATCTAATCAACCAATCACATGGCAGTTGCTTCAATGCATTTAGGGGTGTGGTCCTGGTCAAGACAATCTCCTGAACTCCAAACTGAATGTCAGAATGGGAAAGAAAGGTGATTTAAGCAATTTTGAGCATGGCATGGTTGTTGGTGCCAGACGGGCCGGTCTGAGTATTTCACAATCTGCTCAGTTACTGGGATTTTCACGCACAACCATTTCTAGAGTTTACAAAGAATGGTGTGAAAATGGAAAAACATCCAGTATGCGGCAGTCCTGTGGGCGAAAATGCCTTGCTGATGCTAGAGGTCAGAGGAGAATGGGCCGACTGATTCAAACTGATAGAAGAGCAACTTTGACTGAAATAACCACTCGTTACAACCAAGGTATGCAGCAAAGCATTTGTGAAGCCACAACACGCACAACCTTGAGGCGGATGGGCTACAACAGCAGAAGACCCCACCGGGTACCACTCATCTCCACTACAAATAGGAAAAAGAGGCTACAATTTGCACGAGCTCACCAAAATTGGACAGTTGAAGACTGGAAAAATGTTGCCTGGTCTGATGAGTCTCGATTTCTGTTGAGACATTCAGATGGTAGAGTCAGAATTTGGCGTAAACAGAATGAGAACATGGATCCATCATGCCTTGTTACCACTGTGCAGGCTGGTGGTGGTGGTGTAATGGTGTGGGGGATGTTTTCTTGGCACACTTTAGGCCTCTTAGTGCCAATTGGGCATCATTTAAATGCCACAGCCTACCTCAGCATTGTTTCTGACCATGTCCATCCCTTTATGACCACCATGTACCCATCCTCTGATGGCTACTTCCAGCAGGATAATGCACCATGTCACAAAGCTCAAATCATTTCAAATTGGTTTCTTGAACATGACAATGAGTTCACTGTACTAAAATGGCCCCCACAGTCACCAGATCTCAACCCAATAGAGCATCTTTGGGATGTGGTGGAACGGGAGCTTCGTGCCCTGGATGTGCATCCCACAAATCTCCATCAACTGCAAGATGCTATCCTATCAATATGGGCCAACATTTCTAAAGAATGCTTTCAGCACCTTGTTAAATCAATGCCACGTAGAATTAAGGCAGTTCTGAAGGCGAAAGGGGGTCAAACACAGTATTAGTATGGTGTTCCTAATAATCCTTTAGGTGAGTGTATATGTGTGTGTGTGACCCTGGACCACAAAACCAGTCATAAGGTTTTTTTTTTAAATTGAGATGTATACATCTGAAGGAACAAGCTGAATGAATAAGCTTTCCATTGATGTATGGTTTGTTAGGATAGGCCAATATTGGTCGAGATACAACTATTTGAAAATATGGAATTTGAGGGTGCAAAAAAGTATAAACATTGAGAAAATCGCCTTTAAAGTTGTCCAAATGAATCCTTAACAGTGCATATTACTAATAATATTAATACATTTTTTATATATTTACGGTAGGAAATTTACAAAATATCTTCATGGAACATGATCTTTACTTAATATCCTAATGATTTTTGGCAAATTCTATAATTTTTACCTATACAATGTATTGTTGGCTATTGCCACAAATATACCCGTGCGACTTATGGCTGGTTTTGTGGTCCAGGGTCACATATATATATAGATGCATAACTTTTGAAGCAGCTTTAAGACTAATAATAATTAGAAATGTTTCTTGAGCAACATTCATGTGACACTGAAGACTGTAAAGAGTTGCTGAACATAATGGTTGCTGAAAAATGTATTATCACATTATCACAGCAATAAATTACATTTTAAATTATATAAAACATTTTTTTATTAAAAGTATTTTTGAATTATTTTAAATTGAACAATATTACTGATTTTACTAAATTTTTGATCGAATAAATGCAGTCTTTGTAAGCATAAGAGATTTTTTAACCATAAAAAAACCAACCCCAAACTTTTGAAGGGTAGTGTAAATTAATTTGGAATGTGTTCTCAAAATGTATATGATTTGTGAACAAAGACTGTGATGTGGCGTATTTATTTGTGGGCAGGTTAAGTGTTAACATAGTCAGCATTATATCAGTGGTAACACTGGCTGGTTTTGAAAACCAGCACTATTGGAATGTAAAGGGGGTTATTACCTCAAAAATGGTCACGTCCCGCAGGCAGAGCTCTGCCTACTAAATTACAGGCCTGTATGGTGCCCGCTACTATAAGAATAAATCTCAGTGAAAAATAGTGACGATATCGATGCACTTGTTAAAGTCTCCAACTTTGACGTGTAGTTGGTGTCCCTAAATTGTGGGTGTCACTTCTGGCAAGGTGTTTGATTAGAAACCTGAGATGATTTGCAGAAATATCTGTCTCTTTTCGTGCTGGTTGTGGCTCTAAAAGGGCAGGATGGAGCGTGCCGTAAATCTGCCCCTCTCACTTACACCCCGGCCCTCCCTGGGACATAATCTTAGAAGATCACTGCACAACACCCTTCGTACAAGGAAATACTGAAATTCTAAAAAATGATTCTTGCATTCACGTGACTTTCCAAGGTTGCCCGGGATTGATTTGAACACTGTGTTTGGAAAGAAATCATCTCTGTTTCACACTACAAGTGTTCTACTTAAACATCTGAGTCTGTATTTCTTTCTGGCTCTCACTTGTTGTCTTAATCTTTTTCTTTTCAGCTGGTGAAAGTTAACTGTAAGCATTCTCATTTATCTCTGTGGTGGTTGATCAGCTCCAGACATATTATTTGAGATCTGTCATCCTTTTTTTCAGGAAATGTTCAGTTCCACATCCAGGTTTGTTTTCAAGCCAATCCCCTGAGCTGTAAATGCCATGTGACTAATGAATCTTGAGTTGCAGGAAATTAAAATGCAGATTAATGGCACCATAAGAACACACACTCCCAATCCCTTCACTGGCGATGATGCTGAGCCTCCAAAAAATCAGGTACTGGTAGAACATTTATCATAATATATTAAAAATATTTGACCTTTATATGTTATTTGCCACTACTTTTTAATTGGGTATGTTTTTTGGGTCTATATGGTATAGATACACCATCTGCCTATCAAAACTTGGCCTCTTTTTTCTTTTGAATTTATAATATAATTTTTAGAAAGATTTTTTTTTTAATCAAGATATTTTTACTCACCTTCTTCTGATTAGTGTCACACTAAGGCAAGCAACTATTAGTCAAGCCGCTATAATGCTTTTAACCACAAGCTTTCTCAAAGCATTGGGCCTAATATTAGATTAGGTTAACTGGTGTGCTATTAATTATTATTATTATACTATGGGACTGTTGAATGTTTGAATCTGATTGGTCAATGAATGTTCTAAGGTGTGCATTTATTTTCAGGGAAATGCACAGCTAAAGTAGTTCCACGCAGATCTTGACCGCATTACTGTTCCATATCAACTCGCCAAATGATTTCAGTTATTTCAAAGGCCCTTCATTACAGACTACAACAGCAAAAGAACTAAAACCCACAACGGAACTGACCAAGAAAACAAATATAGTAAACAACAGGATAAAAACGACAATTTTACAAAATTACATTTTATTATACGGAAAGCACACACTCACTTTCTCCCACTCTCTCCCACTCAAACGCACACACATACACTACGGACACACACTCGCACAGAAACGTGTCGTCAGCGCTGCTCTGATGATTTTATCAGTAAAATAGTTTAACAACTTAAAAGCTACCTGACATTTCTCACTAGTGAGGAAATAACGGCACTGTTCAGCAGATAAACAGATAAAGCAGATAAACGTACAGTTTCGCTGTTAGTAGAGCTGCTGCTGCTGCCGAACACTGTTGAGAGATGCACAGATTCAAGTAATTCACATACTCTCTCTCTCTCTCTCTCTCTCTCTCTCTCTCTAATAACTGCATTAGTCTGCCATCAATGGCTCAAGCCTTCGTTACTAGCTCTAAAATTACATTTTGGAATTAGCAACGGAGGCTTGGGATGAGATGCATAAGAAATTAGTCCTATGCACAAGAGCTTTTAAAGGACAAAAACCTGACAAATGTCTTGAAATACATCTTCTGAACAACGTTTTAAGTGGAATAATTGACTCGGGGCCATTGATTTATTAAAAAATAATGCATACCTGAGGTGCAATGCTCCGCTTTGCTTCGTGGCCGCATTACCACCTCGGGTGTGCATTATTTTACTAATAATTCAACTACTCGTCATCAATAATTCCTAACTTAATTAATGCTGTTTGCTTTGTGGCTGCATTCTAACACCCGGCCATTATGTTCACTGTAAAAGGAATATTTGCGAAACGAATGCAGATTTATTTCATCATGTATTTATAGTTTATGAGTTCTAGTAATAATGCGACATTGGCAGCTGAAATTGCGCCATGTATTTCAGGATGTGGGGTGGTGAATGACTTTCCCTCAGTTCCCAATTTTTTAATGGTTTGTATTACAAAGAATGAAACAGGTTTTGTTCTTTAACATCTAATACTACTTTACTGTGGAATTTCAAATTATTGAAGTAATTGCGCAGTGATGACTAAGAAAGTAGGCTGTAATTTCTAAATGGTTGTCACACTGAGAAGAGAGAAGGTCCGGATAGAGCATCTTTCAGCCATCTATTGCCTTTGACATTTAAGCTCAGATTTATTTCTGTGAGCTTCAAATATTGTGGTCTTACTCACTGTCCTTAGAAATACACTCTTATGGTGCCATTTCTTAAAGGTTGATTTGTTTGGCGAAAGGTTTTGAGGACAGGGAAATGGTTGTTAAAAGAAATTGTGTCAAAAGAAGCCCTAGAAGCCCAATTCCCAACAGTTGGACACCACAATGCCCCATGTCTTGTGAATAAGTGGAATGTTTTTTTTATGGGTAGAGAGCTGTAATAGGGCATTTTAAACTTATCTTAAACTAGAGCTTCCATTTAGTTGATAGGACATTGCTATGTGGTTGCTAAGGTATTCTAAGTGGTTGTTATTTCAGTACTGTATATTTTGTAGGCCGTTTTGAGTGGTTACAAGGAAGTTGCTTACTAGCACAAGTCAAAAGCACCCACCCTCTAGGGGTTGAACGAATTCCGATTTTTTTAAAGTCAACATTTATGTGATGAAAGTCGAGTCGACTTCGACTAGTCGCTGATGACGTCATTAATGAACAAATAACCCTGAACCTTGAGCTGAGACGCGAACACAGGTTTTCTTGGGACAGCTATGGCATATGACACAGTGCTGCCCATAAGGTTATTGCTCCTACATAACAGCTTTTGTATTAGTTCTTTTATCTTTGGGTTGTTATATTTCTCATAGATTTCTACAGATAAAGTAGCACAATAAAGATTACATGTATATGAATGCATTGGTGAGAGAGCGAATTAATTCTACCTGCCAGCGTCTCTCTACTATGTGCGAGCTATGTGTGTGCGTTACAATGCAGCGCGCATTAGTTTAGAACGGTGAATAACTTACGTGTACAATAAGCGTGATTCTCCCGATCACTTTTGAGCATCCAGATGGTATAATCAAACATGTCTTGTGGAGAGCTCTCTGAGTATATATTTATTTGTCATTTTTAACTGTTGGAAACGGAGCTTGTGTGTTAGGAAATGGCTTATCCTGTTGCGCCTAGTCGACGTCAAGCTTAAAGCGTCATGGCCTTAAAGTCGACTAGTCGACTAGTCGGTGCAACCCCTACCACCCTTAAGTCTCTTTTTTTAATATATGAATTTTTTGCTCATTTAATCATCCGCCATATGCTAAAAACCCTAAATCCAATTACTTAGAAAAGTAATAGTACAGCTTTCTTCAATAAGCAACATGATTTGAGGTATTATTCGTGTCTGTAGCACAAACGGCGCAGGGTGAGTTGCGTGCCAATGTTTTAAACTTGTAAAAACATTGGTCAACACTTCTATATTGGTGTAATTAATTTCAGAGCAATTTTCCAGATGTGCTGTTGGACGTAATGAGGACACACTTGTATACTGAGTATCAGAGTAGAGCCTAAAAAGGCACTAGTGGCCTCTGTTTGTTTATACACACTCGCCACCAATATGGAGAGTCTGCCAGAAATATGACATTATGATAAACACAGATGATTCCAGACCCAGCTGAGTGACCCACATTTCAAGCCAATGAATTTCACTCCATTACATGAGCCAGAATTTTGTTTTTTTTAATGAGAATCTCTCCGTTTCTCGGCATTGCCTGATATCTCTAAGCTCCCGCTCACTGACACTGTAATTGTTTTGTTAAACTGCAACAGGAGACTGACGCAAGTCTCCCATGAAGAAAGCCGTGAAATTCAGTGTCTGCGACCAGGAGCTTTGATCAGCTGGCCGTGCTATCATATCTTCAAAGCCTTAGACTTGCGAAACCGGTCTCTGCAAGAGAGTTTCTGCTATTACAAGCTCATCAGCATATTTAGCCTGGACTGAAACATGTCTTCATTTGTGCCTATTTGGTATTCTACCACCATAGATAGTGTTGGTGCTTCACTGCTTCTAATGTTTCTAGACTTTGATGGGAAGCTCTTTGGTTCCCAGGAAACATTTGTAGCTAAAGTTTGTTTTGTAGTTCAGACCCTCAGGGAATGAAATCAGAGTTTATGCATGAAGTCATTCAGTTCAAATGGTACTGGCAAATTAATTTGAAGTCTCAGGTTGTGTTGGTTGCTTTGTGAACGTGATAATTTGTCATATAGGGGCATGCGGGGTAAGCTCACTATTAGTATTTAGCTGAATATTTTATGTGGTTTTATACATTTGCATAAAACACTTGATACATCTGTCTATCTTGACCACCACTTTGTTGGGAAAGCTGGATTTGGATCATACTAATCTCAGGAATTGCATAGCATGCAATCTGAGATGGATACAGTTTGATATCGTTTTTTAATTGAGACTCCTGGGGTTAGTGGTAATTACTGTAGCTATTCCATGTGAAAAAAGTACACACTGCTCTCATGTATTCGCTATTTTCAAACGAGACGACAGACAACACTGGTCAGGCATCTTAATTTGTGCACTGTTCCTGATGACTTTGACTGGAAACTTCTAATTAATTAAAACCGTTGTGCACTGAAGTTTTAATTAGGGTGGCCAGTATGTGGAAGTGATATTAAATGTAGCTCCAGCCGCTGGTTCATTATTGAAAATAATTGTCGCTTCCAGAGCGCTGCAACCAGAGCCAGCCAGCCTGCCTTTCTAAATGTATAACTCGCAGGACAAAAAGGGGTGTGTTAGGATGGTAAAAAAACGGTCCCAGGTGCTTTGTCGGCAGAGTGGGATGAGCGCCACACCAGCACGGTATAAAATGGGGGTCGGCACACTGCCAATACTCCTGTCACCCTCACACTGCACTGGGAATAAAATAATCCGTAAGCAAGTGACAAGGCCAATGCTGTTTTAACGAGCTTAGAGCAACCTTACAGAAGCAGGTTGATGGCTAGCATATAAAAGAAATGTGAGCAGCAAGGAGGAAAAGGTAATAATGGTTTGAATTAGTAGAGTCCGTCCTTCTTCCAGACTCTGTGCCGAAACTGATATAATTAGCCACCTCCTCACCCATCTCCTCCCAGCGCCCACCTCCCCGCTTGCTTTTTCCTCTCTTTTCATTATAGTGTCACACCAAGGAGGCTATATAGCAGCAATTAGTCGAGCCGCTAAAATGCTTTTAACCCCACAAGCTTTCTCAAAGCATTGGGCCCTAATATTAGATTAGGTTAATTGGCGTGCTATTAATTATTATTAATTAATGCTGTTCGCTTTGTGGCCGCATTCTAACCCCCGAGCCATTATGTACACTGTAAAAGGAATGTTTACGAATACAGATTTAGTAAGTCATGTATTTATGTCTCACTCACAGGCATCGCCCCGCTGATGAGTTCTGGTAATGATGCGGCATCGACGGCTAAAAATGCGGCATGTGTTTCGGGATGTGGGATGGTGAATGGCACGGACTTTACCATCAATTCCCAAGACGCATTCGTTTCCCTGCTCCCCTGTGGCGAGCCGGTTTGTTATATCTTCTGTAGAGCCAGAGCACTGTTAAGCACCTCACGTTCAATGCACATGCATACAAATCTCACAGTTCTGAAACAATCTGTGCTTATCCCATAAGAATGCTATGAGGAATTGTAGCATGCGCCCAGAATGTGATTATACCTCAGATGGATGTTGGTAAAGAGCGGTAAAGAACAACTGATCCACTTGACTGGCTGTGAGTGGCAGCTGAAGATATTACACTAGACTAGATATGAAAAGGGCCTCTTGGTTGCTTTCTTAATGTCCCTCTGTTTTAAATATTCCAAAGCATCACGTATGCAAAATATGGGCATATCTGCTCCCAATTTGCATGTCTCCGATCTCAAATCACTGCAGTTGGCTTGTCAGATTTCAGTATGCAAAATTGCCCTGCAGTTTAATCAGACAACCAGCCATTTTATTTTACAAGATTGTACTGGTCAACATTTTATGAGCCACAAGTCGCAAAAAAAAAGGAGTTATATACATTCAGATCGAAGAGCAACTCTCTTAAACAAAACCTTATTAATTCAGAGTTGTATAGATTAATACAAGCCTCAGGTTTTCCACAAAAAGTAGAACTGAATCTGTGGTCACAGCACATTGCCTCTCCATTCATCATACCAAATGCTCACAATTCAACAAAAATGCCTGCAGTTTAAAATGATTAATTAGATTATTAATCAACGGCAATCAGTGAGAGCTTCATTTAGCGGATTGAATTAATCTTTCAAACAATTAGTTTTTCACGCAATCAATGCATAGCTTTCTTAACACAGTTAATATAATTTTTTTAATATCCTATTGTTTTCTATTCAAGTAGATTTTTTTCATTAAGAGGTCTGATTTGTTATTGTGTGAGTCATAATTTAACTTTTTCATAATTATTAAGGATCTTTACTTTTTTCTGTTATAATATTAGCTGGAAAGGAAATTTAAAGATAGATGAATTGTAATTTTTATTCCATTCTTTTTTTATTATGAAAATGCAGCTTATTTTTCAGTTATGCATGTTTGAGAGAAAATCACTTATGTCAGAAGAAGACCTGGACATCAGACAGCTGCATCTTGATGGTGACTTAAAAATGACACAGTAAGAGGGGTCAAAACCAGCTAGCAACATAATGACATATTTGACCCCATGTGTCCCGTTATAGTGCAGATCAGTATTGATTTTATGACTTCCATGTCGCATGCCATTTAGAGCAGCTACTTACAATACACTAACCATACAGTCTCCTTGAGACTCTGGGGTTAAGTACTTTGCTTAAATATAATTGTAATGGGATTCTTTGAATATGTCACATGCCTTTCTGCAGTTGATGCAAAAACAATAGCTTTGCTGGCCCTTCACTGCTATCATTCTAGGTATCCATTATGCTTTGAACAATTGCTCTTGATGAAATGTACTAGCCACTAGGCCTGTTATCGGAGGTGAGCTACAGGGTGACATATAGAGGAGAATGGAAGAGGTCTAAGTAACCATAAATCAGGAGGCTGTCTGGCACAGTTTAACACACCCTCCCCCCATCATCTCTAAGCCAGTGTTGCGAAGACAAACGTGTCTGATCGAATCTGCTTCAAGCTGACATGCTCAAGCCCTTTTAATTTCCTTTCTTTGATTGAAATACACAATCTCATCAAGATAGAAGGAGCTTGAAAAGGGCTCATAAATGACAGCAATTAAGGTAAAACGCTCTGTATCCAAAATGACTCGGTTGAACATTGATGTGTGGTCTGTGGCTGGTTTTGTGTTCTTTCTGAATTGTAATGAGTTTTATAGTTAATGTTATACTGTAAAAAGAAATTACAGTCACTAAATAAAAAAAAGTCTGAAAGATAATGTTGACATGGAAAAAAGAGAAAAAAGGTGTCAAAATTGTACCTTTAGGGGAACAACAACTTGTCACTGGGGCAGTACCCTTAAAAGGACATCTTTGTACCTTTTTTACTCCTAAAAGGTGCATATTAGTACCTTAGGCCTAGTCCACACGTACACAGTTTTTCCCTCCTCCATTAAAAAAAAAAAAAATCACGTCCACATGAAAATGCAAAACACGCTAACCAACAGGTGGCAATAATACCCTAACCGTAAAGCCATGTTGGTCAATCAGAAGCCTGGAAAAAAGGTTATTGCCAGTTCCGGTTCTGACGCAACAAGCCAAAATCTCAGTTTTCACTGTCCACACGACAACACTGCAACCAGCATTTCTAAAAATGTTCACCCTGGCAGGAGTTTAAAAAAAAGTTTGGTTTCAGTGTCCGGATACCGCTTTTGCGTGCGGACAAACGGCCAAACCACATAGAAAAAGATGCAGTTTTGAAAATACCCGTGTTCGTGTGGACAGGGCCTTAGAGTACAAATACGTACCTTAAGGTACTACTATGAACCTTTTTGTGGTATAAGGGTACTGCCACAGTGACAAGCTGTTGTACCCCTAAAGATAGAATTTTGACACCTTTTTTCTCTGTGTAATCACCAGATAGCCAGGTTGATTTAAGAAATGTATAGTGCTGTCCAGTCATGACGTCAATTTGTAGGCCAACCTGGATGGATGTTATGGATTTGCTTGTAATTTCTAATTTGGGTCTCAAAGTTTTTAATTTGGGTCAGTGTGAGTTTGCAAAGTCCAGGAGACAACATTATCCATTGAAAATATATTTCTGTTCTTCCAATTCAACATGAGCGTTTGCAGTATATGTGATGTATTTTGGAGTACTCCTAAACTCAATCTCTTGTATGCCTTTACATGTTCAAGAAGTTGTTCCTGCAAGTAAAGGTCTGGTCCATTGTCATGAGGTATTTTCTTCCTTTACTGTCAGTATGTCTTCTCTCGCTGTTCTCTCTTTCTTAGTGACATTAGAAGTGTCACTAAACTGAAAAAGCCCTTGACAGGTTGATAATACTTTCTTTCAAACAGCTGTGTCCAAAAAAACTCGAATTGAAAGGACGAGAGCAAGGGGTTTTAAGATAAGGTGTTTAAAAAAAAAAACAACATCACTGGACAAAACGTGAATGGCAGAGGAGATGTTGTGCTGAATAAAAGAAGGCATTGAGACGCTCCAAAACGACAGCGGGTGAAAAAATGGCAATCCAACTAGAGCATCATGGGGGTTTTAGTCTCAATGTTTTTAATTTGAGTCAGATGTGAGTTCAAAAAGTGGAGGAGACAACATCATCTGTTGAAAAAGTGTTTCAGTTCTTCCAAGTCAACAGGAATGATGAATGTTTCACTGCCTTAAATGTATAGTGGAAATTACCCCATGATTCACTCACCCTCAAGCCATCCTAGGTGTATATGACATTCTTCTTTCAGACAAATAAAATCAGAGTTATATTAATAAATACCCTGGCTCTTCCAAGCAAAATTTGAAGACCAAAACAGTGCATCCATCCATTATAAAAGTACTCCACACAGCTCTGGGGGGTTAATAAAGGCCTTCTGAAGTGAATCACTGGGTTTTTATTAGAAAAATATCCATATTTAACACATTATAAAGTAAAATATCTAGCTTCTGGCGGACCGCCTTCTCTATTCAACTTACGAAAAAAGCGCAACTGCGCAATGTATAACGTCGGGCAAAGCATAAGTGTTTTGAATTGTGAGAGGTGTTACACTTTCTTTGTAAGTTGAATACAGTCTGCCGGAAACTAGATATTTTACTTTATAAAGTTTTAAATATGGATATTTTTCTTACAAAACCCATCAATTCGCTTCAGAAGGTCTTTATTAACCCCCTGGAGCCGTATTGATTACTTTTATAATCGATGGATGCACTTCTTCGGCCTTCAAATTTTGGGCTGCCATTTACTCCCGCATTATAATGCTTGGATTAGACAGGATATTTATTAATATAACTCACATTTTATTCGTCTGAAAGAAGAATGTCATATACACCTAGGATGGCTTGATTGTGAGTAAATCATGGGGTAATTTTCACTATAACTTAACTTTAAAGGAACACACCGACTTTTTGGGACTTTAGCTTATTCACCGTATCCCCCAGAGTTAGATAAGCCCATACATACCATTTTTATCTCCATGCGTGCCATAACTCTGTCTGACGCACCCACCGCTAGCCTAGCTTAGCACAAAGACTGGAGGTAAACGGCTCCAGCTAGCCTACTGCTCAATAAGTGACAAAATAACGCCAACATTTTCCTATTTACATGTTGTGATGTGTATAGTTACATTGTGTACTAAGACCGACGGAAAATAAAAAGTTGCAATTTTTTAGACCGATATGGCTAGGGACTATACTCTCATTCCTGCGTGATAATCCAGCAACTTTGCTGCCGTACCATGAGTGCAGCAGGCGCAATGATATTACGCGATATTATTTCCGTTAAGGCAGTGAAACATTAAACATTCCTGTTGACTTGGAAGAACTGAAACACTTTTTCAACAGATGATGTTGTCTCCTCCACTTTTTGAACTCACATCTGACTCAAATTAAAAATATTGAGACTAAAACCCCCATGATGCTCTAGTTGGATTGCCATTTTTTCACCCACTGTCGTTTTGGAGCGTCTCAATGCCTTCTTTTATTCAGCACAACATCTCCTCTGCCATTCACGTTTTGTCCAGTGATGTTGTTTTTTTTAAACACCTTATCTTAAAACCCCTCGCTCTCGTCCTTTCAATTTGATTTGGTTTTGGACACACAGCAGTTTGAAAGAAAGTTTTATCAACCTGTCAAGGCCTTTTTCGGTGAATCATAATTTTTGGGTGAACTATCCCTTTAATGTAATGTATTTCATGAATATTTTGTCCATTAGCAATCGATTAGATTGTGAAAAGTGATATGTGACATGTTTGGAGGGGAGAAGTTAAAGTATAAGGGATTGGTGATGTCATCCGAACAGTAAATTAATTTCAGTTGCATTTTGCAAAACAAATAAATACATAGAAAATAGGGTAGTATTTATATAAATAGTTTTTATAAAGATTTTTTTTTTATTTTATTTAGACTTTAAACACCAGAATTGTTATATCTAGATAAAAGTATAACCTTATTAATGTAGATATTTATGCTCTAAATGTGTTTAATAGAAGGTGCTTTGGCAAGACGGTCTCCAGATAAGGTCAGCTGAAGCTAAACACAGAATTTGTGCAGTACTTCAAAACCTTAAACCTTTTAAAATCACTTTTCTAACCCCTTTACTTTATGGGGCACATGATAAAGTATCTCCCAGTAATATAATAAAGAAACAATTTCTTTGTATAAGTGATGCTTATCTTCTGAATTATTATCTAAAATGATGCCGTTTTCTCATTTGTTGACAGTATTGGAATGGGCAGAGTGGCCATATTATTGATCAATGAGTCTCTTTAAGTCTGTAATATGTGGTTATTTTTTACTTTCATAGAGCAGTTTCGATTTATTTTCTACGCCAAAAAAAACATCCCTTTGTTCTTGAGCTGTTTGCTTTAGCGCTCAATTCTCTCTCCCGCTCCATCTCAATGCCCATTCGGCCACAGGAAGAGATTAATTAATGCCCAGCTGACATTTCTGTCTTTTTATTTGTGTTTTTTTACACTGTAATCTTAACCTGTCCAACAGGAATGCCCATTAGGCCTCTAGTAGAGCTGTGGATTTGGCTCTCTGTGCTTCAGGATGAAAATGCTGTGTATGGAAAATATGAAGCAAACCAAGATGAGTTTCTGAAAATATGTGCGATGTGCTGCATTCAAAGCTCAGAATTAGAATTTTGTATTAGGATAGATGTATATCCAATATAAGATGGATTCCAGGAGCAATTAGCATTTAGATTTAAATGAATATTGCTGCTTTGTCATTGATTTGTTGCCTGGAATCCACACGGTGTGTCCTCCTGTTTGATGTCCTCTTTTGCGATTCTTTAACTGTCAGTCTTTATGTGCAACTGTTCAGTTACTGTAAGCTTTTGTTATCTATACAACCTTTTTTGTTTTACTAGAGAACACAGATTGAACATGGTCTCTCTCTCTTTCTCTTTCTCTTTCTCTCCTCAGCCAAATCAAATTCCAGCAGTGCATAACATTAAGAAACTTTCAATAGAGTTTCAGAAAGGTCTCTGACTATGCATTTTAAGTCCTGTGTATTGCTTGCGCCAAGAACTTAATACCGTCTTTGTTTGGAATAGAAAACAGTGTTACGTTTCTTCTGTATCTATCTTCCACTGAAGATGTCAGATGCTTGACAGTCATGTTTAACTTGCACCTGATTTAAATAAGCTATGTAACATGTAGCAATGACTATTTTGTAGTTCCCTGTGTGATTTATTTGACATTTATTAGATTGTTTGTTTATCCGAGCTATTGTTTGCATTGGTATTTTGGTTTATTTATTAGCAAGGACAGCCGCCAAGCAGATGGGGCAATTGCTAGTCATCTGTGACATTTTTCCAACCCAGCTTGTCATGAACAAATAATCCTTCTCATTCACTATCTTAGATTTTTCTTCCTGAGAATTTTTTTAAATACTATTTAGTAGGCTATATAGCACATATAGACACATAGGATTTAAACACAGTTTTGATGTCTAGGATTATGAATGAACTAAACAAACTGGGGTATTTTTGAATGAGGATCTGCTGACTGACAGTGACTGGAGGAAAGGGGCCATGTTGTTCACTCAGTTTGGCACGCGAGTCAGTTACACAAGGATAGTGTAAAGATGACGGATGACTATACACTATCAAAATGATGAATGGACATTATTGACTCATAGTGCATTTATTTAAGCTATTGTTGGCTTTTTCTATAGCTTAAAGTCATTCCCAGAACTTGACAAAATGGAGGATAGAGGTTTGCTTAGTTCCTGAGTGAATCGTACGAGTGAATGATTCAGTGACTCACTATAAAGACATAAATACAGTCATTTGTTCAGTGAATCACTGTTTTGAGTTAAAGGGTTCACCCTCATGTAGTTCCAAACCCGTAAGACCTTCGTTCATCTTCGGAACACAAATTAAGATATTTTTGAGTAAATTGGAGAGCTCTCTGACCCCTCCATAGACAGCAATTTAATTACCACTTTAAAGGCCTAGAAAGGTAGTAAAGACATTGTTAAAATAGTGACTACGGGGTTCACCCTTAATTTTATGAAGTGACAAGAATACTTTTTGTGTGCAAAAAAACAAACAACGTTGTTGACGTAGTAAATACGGTGCAGCGCTTTTGAGTTCTACATCAGAACGCCGGCTTACCATTGGCCGACACTGCTCACGTGAGCACAACAACGCATGCGTGTGATGCTGACTCAGGAGCTGGCCAATGGTGAGCCACCGTTCTGCCGTAGAACTCGAAAGTGCTGCACTGTATTTACTATGTCAACAGCATAGGAGACTGCCACAGACGAGAAGAGATTGTTGAATAAAAGTATTCTCGTCGCTTCGTATGTCTTTACTACCTTGCCATAACTATACAGTATTTAAGCCGGGAGATAAACATGTTGATTTGTAAGTATTTTAGATTAGTACAGTTAGGATGATCATGCCTTTGAAACGCTGATGTGCTTGTTGTGCTATCTTTTGAAATGTAATTATAATGAGCGTGGGAGAAAAAAACTGCTTATTTTAGAGGTGCAGACTTTGCAGTCCAAGGAGTTTGCTTCTGGCAAAATTATGGTCTATGTATGTTTAATAAGCTGTCAATCTGCTGCTCTGAATGAACACTAGTGGAATTTGATCCTGTTGCTCTTTAAAGACAGAGGAAATCAAATGTATTGCCGCACTGCTCAACAAACTTATTGGTTATTAGTTCATTGATTGTTTGGCCGATTGATTGATTGAAAGATAATATATTGATTGACTGATTTTGCATGTTTAGTCAGAGTAGCAATAGCATCTTTGCATCTATATTTCTTCTACAGTGTCAACATGAATTATAATATTTGCATTCAACTTGTATCTATCCTCATGTATCATGAACGTTGATTCGTTTCTTTCTCATGACAGCAGTCTAAAAGGCTCGTGTAGAATTTGAATGATCTTATTAGGCAGTGAAGTTGTGACCCCTCTTTGAAAAGAGAACCTTATCTAGCCCATCCATTCATCATCAGAATCAGAATGAGCTTCATTTTATCATCTGTTTAGCTTCAATATGACTAGAATCTAATGTGTTTTGATGTATTCCTTTAATTTAATTTTACATTGACAAAAGGTGGCATAATAGTGAGCCATTGCTTAAATTCACAGGGCCCTAGACATCCTCAGGCCCCTCTTGTCACAGGACCATGCAGCCGTGAACAGCAAAATGTAATTTATTACATACCTCAGAAAGACAATTAGGTATTCTAAATTTAAATTGTGCAAAATCAGATACATCCAACGCTGTTTCTTTCTTTGTAAGCGATATACATGCAGGGAGCCGTTAAGATGTTTCATTAAAGCTGATGTTAACAGAATTAAGTACGCTAAGTTAACTTTTTCCCTAAAGTGTAGGCTCAGCAGTCTTTTCAAAACGTCAAGTCTAAAGCCGGTAATCATTGGACACCTGCATAAAGGGAAGTTATTCATCTGAATAAGAACCCTTGATAATCTTCACACTGATGCATCCGGATTTTTTTTGACAGATGTTTCGTATGTTGCTCGACTCTGACCGCGCATTTGATTATCCACATGCGAAGGAGAAGCTGTCCCGCACTTGACATCAGGTATCCTCCGTCCTCTCTCTCTTTCTTTCAGTCCTCTTTCCCCACACAATCTCCATTAATCTTTTTCCGCCTTCAAACCACTGTCTCCCTTTATGCATCACGTCCCCACATGCCAAGTCTCCATTACATGGTGTTTTTCAGTCAACAGATTTGCTCCACCGCTCCTGTCCTTCATTACCTGAGGCCAGTGCCTAATATTTCATATGTCTTTGCATTACATTTCAGGGTTGGATCCCTTGAAATGTGCATTAAGCTTAAAGTCATAACTCTGTAATGTGCAGGCTCGTGATTAAGTGATAAGAGCGCTTATCGTCTGTGCCATTCCCTATGATGCATGTTATACCCTTAGCTCCCCTAAGATTATTCACTCATGGACAGATTTTTTGGCAGCACTGTTCTTTGTATGCTACAGAAAGTTTTGTACTTTAAACACACATATTGTGATATTTAGAGAAGGTACAAACTGTTACCTGAAAAGAATTAAAGGTCACACTTGCATTAAAATATTACAATATTGTGACCTAATGGTTAGAGATTCTTGAGCAAGGCACCTAACCCCCAATCACTCCCCGGACACAAAAATGTCTGCCTACTGCTTGGGGTGTGTGTGTCCACAGTTTGCAGTGTGTGTGTGTTCACTACTCACTGCTCCTAATGTGTGTGCACTAACTTGGATGGGTTAAATGCAGAGGACAAATACAGAGAATGGGTTACCATACTTGGCCTTCACATGCTTTAAAACTTTTCACTTCAGTTTAAAAAAACATTATTTAACATTTTATTTTCCAGGAGGCATTGCTAGGTGGTTGCTACTACTCTAGGTGCCTACTTGTTAGGTTGTTGCTTACTGGCCCCTAAGCATTGTATACTTCTGGGGATGGGCCAGGCACTTTTAGACACAGCTAATGTTGTTTATAAGCGATGTATCTTAAGTTTTATTTTGTAAGTGTGTGTTATATTCACTGGCAATATAGCTCTGAAATTTGTTACTTTTAATGCTGTGCTCTTTGAGGGTGTTAAATGGACAGTTCATGCAAAAATTACAATTCTGTCATGACTTACTCACCCTCATGTCGTTCCAAGCCTCTGATTTTGTTTTTCTGTGGAACACAAGTGAAGATATTTTGAATGGTGGTAGCCAAACCGTTTTGGTGACAATACATTTTCAATGTATGGACACACACACACACACACACACACATACTCATGTCTGGTTCACTGTCTTTGTGGGGACTCTCCATAGATGTAATGGTTTTTATACTGTACAAACTGTATATTCTATCCCCTTACACTAACCCTACCCCTAAACCTACCCTTCACACAAAACTTTCTGCATTTTTACATTTTCAACAAACAAAAAAACCCATTCTGTATGATTTATAAGCTTGTTTCCTCATGGGGACCTCAATTTAAGTCCCCACGGTGACACGAGTGCCCATGAGTCAGTGTGCATTCAGGTTGAAGTCCCCACTGGGATAGAAAAACATGAACACACACAAACACACAAAGAAATCTCTCAAAATATCATTTTGTTTACTTGCTGGTGTATCTGGATAGTCTGTTGTTCACTAGCCAGATACACGTGCAATTTTTAATTCTTCAGATAAATAGTTATTGTAGGATATCTGACCTCCAAACTGACTGCAGATGTAGAGGTTCAATACATCCATTCTCAAATTAAATTATCAAATCAAATCTGTCACAAGTTAATTGCATCTTAAAACATTAAAAGATCATGCTAAATTATTGGCGCGCGTAACTTAATTAATATTCATGAAGTTAGCTTTCGCATTTGGTGACGTCAAAGTCAAACTAAAAGGTCTGTAAACCCCTACCTGTCTCTACCTCTTTTTTAAAACCAAAGTGATATTTTTTATTTAAAGTAAATTATTTATTGACTATTTTATTATTACTTTAATGTGATTTATAGTAACAAAAAGTAACCAAAATAAAAACGCAAAGGTCCCAGCTGGACGACAGTGCCCCCGCAAAAGACGAATCACCCCAACCCCCCGCGCCCCAACCAGGGAAGTATACAAGTTCTCCTCGCTTACCGCGCATCAGTCCGCTGTGTTCAGCACAGAGAGCGCGGCACCTCTTTACTGACACGCACACATCTCAAAGGGCTTTGGATTAGGACTGAACGAAAGGCGTTTGACTTTTGGTCTTGTGGGAGTGAATTCTTACACGGCTCATCTTACAGGCAGCTTTGGTAAATCGTGATGACCACTGTGAACGAGATTTCGCTTGGAGACATGAGATCCCTGAGGAAATGAACTGTCCTGTACTCTGTTGTATGTGATATGTGTTTCACGTGTTTGCGCACCACAGTGAGGTAGTTTGACTGACACACGTTCCCACGGACCGTTAAATGCCCGGGATCCGGCTTTGGGTGATCTATACGGTGGATGCGGCGGAAAGAAAGACCGTTCTGTGATCACCGGGAGCGGGGACAATATGAAGTATCTCAGAAAGTGGAATTCCGCCTGGACCATTTGGATTATTTACCCAGAGATGATTATTTTTCCATTTCTTTGGTTTTTATCTCAAACTCGGGCGGCCCCGTCTATAACAGCCGAGCAGATGGATATGGGGGTGGTAGGTGCTCTTTCAAGCCTGTCTTCCGATTAATAATGATCGTTTAGGGAAAAAGCATGAAAGAAAAACCTGTGGCCCGTGGGTAGCCTATAGATAATTACACGTATTAGACACGTCTATGAAATCGGAAATGTATTCGCACTTACACTCACACGCGTCTGAATGGACACACACAACGGATTTACTTCATTAATGTCTTCACAGAAGTCAAGTTTCACCCGCGCCGATTCAGCAGAACCAAATCGTGCGTGAGAGTCTTAAAGAAATCGTTCAGGCACAAATGAAAATCCTGTCATCGTTAACTCACCATCATTTTTGTTCCAGACCTGTATGACTTTCTGTCACACACAGAAGACTGACGCCCTCGGTCACCATTCGCTTTCATTGCATTTTTCTTCCCATACAATGAGATTATGGTGATTCTGAGACTGTCATTTCCTTTTATGTACCGCTGGAAAAAAAGGGATAATACGAGGGTGAGTGAATGATGACAGAATGGGCGAACTAACCCTTTAAATATCGAGCCGCTCACTTGTGGGTTATTTTTACATTCGTTGCCCTATTATGTGTGGTCTAACCTACATAACACCGTATATCTCATTCACACACGCACGCTCACCAATATTCTTCAATAAGACCGACGAGAAGGGTCCTGGTTGTATTTCTGCAAAACGTATTTTGTATGTTTACGCAATAGCTACTAACTGGAGAATGCCAGTAGGCTATGTTAAAACTTTGTTTACCCAGATGGTAGATTGTAGCGCATGTTAGACACTATTTTTTGTGTTTGTCTGTTTTTGGAACCATAATCAACCTCTTCTTAGGTACTTATTTATTCAAACACTTTCATGTTTCGCGCGGTCTCAGAAGTCAGAACTAATGTTGCCCTGACATTTTACGCGCACTGAGCTTTGGAGAGCGCGTGAACTGTGTGCACATCTGTTCGTTTGAAAGAGAAGTTGACTAAGAAATATATAGAAATGTTCGTTTATTGTATACGAGTTGTTGGGTGATCAGCTAATTTGGCCACTGCTCAAACTATATTGAAGCATTTATTTGTATTTTTTTGTTGTAGCACACTGGCAGTTCCTTCAAACATTTTAAATGGCAACAATGAGGTCAGACACTGACAAACGAAAAAAAAAGTTGCTAACTCCGTTTTATAGTTGCAATCAATTGTCCCTTGAACTTTTTCATCCTTTTATCGACATATTCATCTATGAAACAGGGGCGTTTGCAATTTTGTTTTGTAAGGATGCAACTTTGAAAAGCAAAACATTTTTTAACAACGAAGTAGTTCTGTCTGTGTATGATAGAATATTCTAGTGGTCCAGTTTTCATCTTGTGTGCAGAAAGATCTGGGTTCAAAAAATGGGTTGCAAACTTGCCGGATCGGTTTCCTGTGGGGAAAAAATCCAAGCTATTTATTAAAGAATAGTCTGAAGAATGTGCAGTTCAGTTTGACTGACCTAATTTAGTCATGTGCATAGACAAGGACATTAATAGATATGCTTAATAAATTCTACTTTTTTTTTTTTTTAAGTTTCTAAAATTATTTTGGCTCAAAAATCCCAGGTGTTCTGTATCCCTGCCTTTGAATGGGCATGAGGTTGTGATCTGACATTCATATTTGTGTGCGTATGTACATTACTGTAACAACAAATGCATGTGATTTTACACCAATACTCGCTTGTAAAGTTGTATATTTGATTTTCTTTTCAAAGAAATTGATTTTCCCAATCAATATCCTTTTATCTTTAATACCCAGTAACTTTCCAAGAAGCTTTTTTGGCATGAACATAGTCTTCATAAAGATGTGCTAAAAGTTTATTTAAATAAAGGGAAATTTGACCACAAGTGATCAATACACATGATCACATGTGGTCAGATATCCCTTCATTTAAATAACCCCTTGTAGTAGAAACTTTCAGCAGTGTCCAATAAGTTTGTCATTTAAACTTGCAAATGAATGGCAGCGAGTTTAAAGGCTCTGTAAGAACCTGCCTTTTTTAATGACCCTCACAAATCTAATGTGACGCTGAGCAGTTGGTCCGCGCATATAATAAAGCTTTTGATGTCTGCCAGCATGTGACAGTGCATGTCATCAAACCTCTGATCATTAAATGTGGCATATACACTCTGCAAATGATCTCTGATAGGTTACATCTCTCTGTGACAGCAGCTGATTATAACATGACACTTGCAGAAAGACACTTCTTCCAGATTACATCTCCCACCCTTTCTTGCGGTGTCCATATGATGAAACCGCAATCATAGCACTGTTGTTATTAACTTGGCACCCCAGACCACTCATGCTTGAATGAAGACTTAAGGAATCATGTCCACCTCCAGGGAGGCTGCATGGCTCTGTCTAAGACCAAAAGGCACAGCAACACCTGACAGGCGCAGACCATGCTTTTAGAGATCTAAAAGCCATGGGTGATGGCACAGATGGCGGCGTATTATTGTGTTGGAGTGGACGGGTGTTAAGTGAGGGTGTTGGGATGGAGCAGATGGACATGTGGCATGATGATTGGTTTTTAAGACTGTTGCTCGGACTGTACAGAATGGGTCAATGGTGACTGCAAACCTCATGTGACGCAGTGGACGTCGGTCAGCATCCATCCCCTTGAACAATGCATCTCTTAGAACCTCAACACAATTATAAAAATGTAAACTATGTAAATGTCCAAGTCACATTTAATAATTTTGCACGAAGAAAATGTAATCTACTAGTATGATCTTTTAGCATATTTTTGCATGGTAACACTATTTAAGCACACTTTATCTGTCAGTTCTCGTTACTGTATTTACTGTATTACAGGTTACACATTTTCTTTTTACTTATAGAGGTTAAAACAGTATCAGTAAAGTTTTTTTCAAGAGTTTTTAGAATTTTTAGAATTAAACTAAATATTAAATTAAAAACAGTACAACAAATTCTACCATGTAAATATCTAAATTTGACCCTGTATAAATATATACCATGTATAAATATATAAATATAATTCATATCTCATTAATCTTATATTTTTTCCCCTTTGCAGTAATGGCAATTGGAGGGTAACATGCTTAATTTTCCAGAAAATAGTGTAACAAAAACCTTAAAGGGAGGAAAATATTTTTTGTGCAAAATATATATTATTTTATTTGATTGATTGATTGATTGATTGATTGATGGTGAAATGTCCACCCCTTTGTGAGAATCACCAAAACAGGTAAAATCAGTAAGATTCTATGTGGTGAACATTACATTTTTCCCTTTTTTATAAGTTTGTGTAAGATGCTGCAAATATGTTTTTCTTGCCTTTGTATTCTGCATTACAGGTTACATTCTGTTTTAAAATCCTCTGAGTCAAACCAAAGCCACTTGAAGGCAAGCGCGTAATGTCTGCTAATGCTGTGGTACACAGGGAAGGAGACCAGAGGCCATTTTTTTTATATATGTCAATGGAAGAGGCTTCACTGCGCTGAATAAAAACTCACTTTCTAGGAAAACGGCTTATCATTTAATGAATCAACAGCCCATTGGCTAATCTTCAACATGTTTGCTCTTAAACATTAGTTTTGGATTGATCTATTTTTAAAGTTTACACCGAATAAAAATGCTGTTTTATAAGAGAAGTCACAGACAATTGCGCAACAGGTATAATTCAGTTTACGGCATTTCTCATTCATTTTTATGGTATCCGCAAACAGCGATCGATTGTCGCACAACTTCAATGACGTCAAGGCTGTAATGTGATTGGTTATCAAGGCACGTGATACAAGTTAGACGCTTTTTCCATTGGTAGAGCCACGGACCCCCCAAACAATGACTCTGGTCAAAATACTGGTCTTTAAAGAGAGCTCCAGCTGTATCAACAGATGCATGTAGCAGCGCATGAGCGCCACTGCCTGCCACCCTCACCCGTGCTATACTCATTATAGTACACACCATATTAGCTCACAAGCCCTGAGTGGCACATCCTCAACTGAGCCAAAGAGAGTCAGCCTCTGCTGTCATGAGCTTGTCCATCATTAACAATGTCAATCTGACCAATGTGCTCACTTACTGGCTCTCACTTTTAATTACCCAGAAAGACATAAGCATGAGTGGGGCGGGCCAACGATTGACATCCAAAGCAAGGTGGCTGAAGGCCAACACTGGCCCACAGCAAGAGTAATCAAGAGAAAGGGATGAGTATAAGAGCACAGCCTTGGAGACTAAAAAGGGCGACAGCATTTAGAGAACTGGTAAACATTAAATCGATAGCATTTCTCTTTGGCTAGATCTCTGGAATAATGTACTGTGGATTGATTTGCAGCTTCAGTAGATCAGGTGATTTTCCTGGAAAAAACTCCCATTAATTGTACCTGTCAGTCAGAATCGGCTCCCTTGTGCATTCCCTCATGCGGCTAAGACGGAGATATAACAATGCAACAGGATGTAGTAACTGTTTGGGGCCTGTGGTTTGGTGTCCTAGTTTTGGCTGTTGTTCTGGATTCTCATGACCTCGCGTCCATTGCCAGGCATCTGGAGTTTGGGATTTGGGACGAGGAGATTATTTCAGGAACGAGGTCTGCGGAGAGGTGGCGGAGGTGTTGATGAAAATAGATTTGGCACATCGAGGCAGGAGAGTACAATGTGTAGAATTAAGCACCTGCAAATGTTTTCTTTTTTTCTGTCTATCTATAGTCATATTTTTGAATGTTGCGTAATTAGATTTTCTTACAACCTGGAAGTCACGGTGCACAATACAGCAGGAAAACTAGTTGAAAGTTTGGGAGTCAGAGTAGCAACAACCCTAATGTATCTTTATCCCAAGCAATCACACTATTTTTGATTGTGTCCAGCCCAGAGTAGAGAAAAACACCAGGGAGGAATAGAAAAAGATGGAGGCTCATCACTCTCTTCTCACTCTTGTATTGTAACCCATTCGAAATAATCCCTGGGTGGTGTCTCTAGATATATAGAGTGTCAGATAGACGGACCTTTAAGGAGCCACAGATGCTTTTTCTCATTGGCACCCAGCACGACTCATCTCCCTGAGACAAATACCTTGCAGGGCTTGTGCTTTATCCTGACCCTGTAGCCTATCTGGATGCAGGGTCAGGCACATGGTTAGTGCTCTGTAATGAGATCCATCCCTGGTGGCAAACATGTGTAATCCAAATGGCTTTTGTAAAAGCTTGTATACATTGTCCTTAGGGTGCGTTCACACGTTCGGTTTGCAACATTTGGTCTTGGTTCGCTTAGCGTTCACAGTGGCATTTTATCACTGAATCTAAAGATACTGAACCTAAAGGCATAGGGATATGTTCACAACCTGATTGGTCGGCTTTTATTACGTATATTTCGTGACAGAACTTACTGAACATCCAAAACAATGCTGTGTGTTAGGCTAAATGCGCTTGTTGTATGTGTGTAGCCTACATATGATAGTATTTTAAACTCGTGAAGAGCTTATAAAATGTGTAAAGGAGTCAAAACAGAATCCCTCCGTCACACACACAAATGAAGATCTGCTGCGAGGAGACACAGTTCTGATGCCTGTACCGAACTGTGATGGGCAAACTCGCGACTATGGCGAGAAAAAACAGGTATGCTTGACATTCTGTCCTTTTTCAGGGTTGCATCATGTGACATCATATCCCGTTTTGGGTTCGTTTACATGTCTTTGGTCCATGTTGCATTCATATTTCATTCGAACCGCAGAGTTCGTTTGGAACCAGACCCATCTTTTTAGCGGTCTCGTCCGTTTGTTTGGTGCGCACCAGGGTTCGCACTTATTCAAATGCCAAGTGTGAACACACCCTTACTTTGAACAGGGGCACTGCAAACATTTATATTAACTCACTTTTTTGGAAGGAAAAAGAAAGGTGAGAACCCTGTAGATGTAATATATAATAGATAAATAATATATTTTATGCATTTCTGCCTGATATAATGAATGTATGTTGAGATATGTATACTGGCAAAAAATAGCTAGTCCTCTATGTACGGTAATGATGTATTTTTGGTATTCGCCCTCTGAATATTGCCGGCCAGGGTAGTGATTATACTGAAAGCCTCAATGGATAAACCTCAGGAAACATAGTGCCCTGTAATAAGTTAAATGCATGAGGGAATGAAAAGAGCGGGACCCTACGCCAGCAGTAGTAACAGATCAAACTGTGTGGTAAAGGAAGTAAGAAGGACATACTGTAGCTGCACGCAATATTACGTGCTTTCCATTGGATCACACCGACTGCTGCACTTCAGAACTAATGCTCCAATCCAAATCTCTCTAAAGAAAACCCCAAATCAACTCCATGTGCACCCTTGGTCTTATTTTAGCCAAGGGGTACCCCTATCCTCCCCAGGCAGGCTGAGATCAAGGGCGTCTATGCTATGGTTGTCCAAACAACCAACTGGCTCTTAGAATTACGGTGGTTTTGTGTTAGGTTGGTGTGCTCCTTTGCAGCTCAAAGCGACCATAAAACACCATCAAAAAAACCCAGCAACAACAGAACTTGTCTTAAATTGCTTGCAGAATTGTTTAAACAGTTGCTGTGTAGTTTGTAAGAGAGTTGTTTTCCTTTACTTAGCTCAACAGCCATCCCCACCATAAACTCGTCGGCAGAAGTCCAAATGATTTTAAAAAGCACCATGTAGATTTTGGTGACAACCCCATTATGGCCCTCTACTAAGTCTGTTCATTTTCCAGGTCTTCAGAGGCACACAGCAGGTGCTCCTGTGGTTTGTCTCTCATTTGCATTTTTTCAGTTCCTAACGAGATGACAGAGTGAGCTCAGAGTAGGGTGGAAGAAAGGACTTCTCGGATGCAAAGAAATCATTTTGCAAGAGCAAAGGCTTTTGATGTGCGGGGGGAAAAAAAATCAAGATACTGTATAGTTTAAATGACATGGCTCCTTCCCTGTCTTGTCCCTGTGAAAATGGCAGAGAGAAAGAAAGGTATGTTTGAGCCAGTAGCAAGGCTTTTCTGGTTAGATATACTTGGACATAAAACCTGAAGGTTTAGAGAGATTCAAGATGCATGACCTCGCCATGGTCAAATAGATAAGAGAGGCAGTATAATAAGGTATTCTCTCATTTCACCAAAAATTGATGAGTTGCCGCAGCATTTGAATTTTTCCACAGTTAAAAGAATGAAATATCAGCATTGTTAGATTTAATAAATGAAGCTTTCATTGAAATTACCTCATGAATACACACATTTTCATGGAGAAACTGAGGTAGGGTGCTGGCACACCATGATTTATTGATTTCAATGGGGATTGTGCGTTACAAGAAAGTAGAGGGAAAACACAAGGGTTTGTTAAAGTGACGCTCTCTCATGCAACCAAAAGTTGAGAAGTTTTGCTGCAACACACTGTAGAAGTAATCAAAGTAATGCATTTTTATTAAGTGGAGTTGGTTTTTGTATATCAATTATGTTTTTAGCGCTTTTGTCTTCATTTTGACAGGACAATTGAAGGAGAGACAGGAAGCGATAGGGAATGGGATAAGGAAAGGAGCACGGCCAGAAGTCAAACTTACACAGCATTTATTTTATATTAGTACAGTCTATTTATGTCAGTGCCGGGTGATGTAGTAAGGAGTGAGGCTTGATCCATCATCATGTGCCCTTGAGCAAGGCTCAAGGAGGAATTAATGAATGTACTGTACAGTCTTTTTAGGATAAAAGCTAAGTAACCACTTTACTACTCAACCTTCATTACTTGAACACAGCTGTAAGTTGAATGCAGGTATGTTATATAAAAATGATCACCTTCAAATGTAATTTATTACCACCCTTTAGTTGAATTTACTTGGATCAAGTGAGTACAATTTAATGAAAGCCTGGCCATCATACTTGCGGAGAACCATTTCTCCTGGTATTTTGATGTAAATCTACCATCTAATATTATTGAGTGCAGAGTGAAGGATTAAATTGCTATAGAGCACAACCGTGACTGCCCACTTTTTAAGCGGCCTTGGTTCCAGAATGTTTTTTTGTCCGATTTATTTTCATTAACATTTAAAAAAAAGTTCTAAAGTTCTAAACCATGAACTGAACCAATCCATTCCCAGATGAATCACAGCAGTACAGATTTTGTTTTACAGAAAAGTATTTGAAGTTTATTGGAAAACATTTAGATATAAAATATACAAGTAGTTAAAGTGTAGGTAGACTGATATATCATTTGCAGTTAAAACAAAAAAACTAATTTCCTCCTACAGCAGCATACAGAATATCATTGCTAAATCTCAGAGGCCATGGTGGGTTTGTCTTGAAAGGTTTATATATTATTGTTAAAAAATGAATGAGGCCCCTAATATTTGTGTTCTAGTGAGATATTAGTCTTAGGGCCATCATACACCCGGCGCAATGCAAATGTTTTCTGCTAGTTTCAGCCCGACGCAGGTCATTTTCACGTCCAGCGCCACGTTTTTTAAAGGGGGGGTATAGTCTGAGTTTAGCTAGACGTTTGAGGAGTATTTCTGTGCCAAAAATACTCCTTCCTCTTTCTTCGAGTTTTTCGAGTATGGGCCTATGTGACATCAACAAGGGCGGAATTTCCTTGTACGGGCACTTCTCCCGGAAGGGTGCGCGCACACGTCGACCAGAGCCCATCAACGCGCTTTGCTCGGCTTTAGGGAAGTCGTCAGCTGCGCTGCACAGGTCACAGGACTTCAACAATGTCACCAAAGAAGTGTGTTTTTGGATGTCAGGGCAAGATAACCCTGTTCAGCTTCCCAAAGAACCCAGTGTTAAGAGGGCAGTGATTGGAGTTTGTTTTTCCGGAACAGCAACAGAGTTGCGCAAGTGTTTTTGTTTGTTCTCTGCATTTCGGCAATGATTGTTTTATAAACAAGGCCCAGTTCAACTCTGGATTTGCAGATTGTCTAATGCTGAAAGATAGAGCAGTCCCAACAATAAAGGTTCACGGTCATGCGTTGAAACCGCAGGCGGTGAGTAAAACTGCTTCAAATGTCTGTGTGGTGTTGGCTATCGGCACGTAAAAGTGCACATCTTGGACTCTTTAGCACACAGTATACGCCTCCAGCCACTCGGTTTTATTCAGAAAGACTTGGTACAGCGTTTCTGTCTTTTATAAATATGATAAAACTAAAGACTTTTTGGAGATATGAAGGATGCAATACTACTCTATAGGTACTCAAGATTGACATGAGATTGGCAGAAACTGTGTGTGATACCCCCCCTTTTAATAGCAAATGCACTTGTGCCCATCTGTTCGCCCATGGGCATGCTGGTCTGAAAACAAGGTGTGTTCAGGCGCATTGTTGGCACGTTGCTATTTTGAGGCAACTGAAAACGACTGCGCCATTGACCAACAAAAACCTGGAACCCAGACATTTTTTTTAATATGTAAATAATGCTTTACAGTACAACAAAAAGCACTCGCGGTATCATGGCAGAAGTAAAAGTTTTGTTTAACAGTGTATTTATGATTTTTGGGGCACAATAACTGCAGGAGAAGTGTTAAGAACTATACATAAACCTTACTGGCCCTTGGTTGATCTTTCCACAACATTTGAAATGGGGAACAGGGAACTGCTGTAGGGGTTTCTGCTGAAACTTTATTCTATCTTAATTTAATGATGAGTCACTGATGAGTCCAGATGAGTCAGGACTGCATGCTGGCATCTTTGCTATTAAGACTGTGTATTGCACAACTTGCCCCAAGGATCCTGAAGACAGTACTGAACTTTAGGCTGGATGAGAACATCTTCACCATCATGGCATTTCAAGCAATTTTCAGGTTAACAATCACTACAAAGAACAGCTGAAAAGATGTATAGAATGAATCCAGCATATGTTGAAGATATGGTTGATGCCCACATCATCTAGCAGCAGTTTCGCTATGATGGTATACAACAGATGGTGGAGGTAGACAAAAAAGAAAGGATTCAGGAGGCACACATCCATGTCTATCCCTACTAGCTAAGTCACTTGTATTATTTGTCATGAAATTTGCATGTCTCAAAAGGAATTCTGTAATCCCTACAGAGCCCAACAATGAGGTAGAATCATTATTGGATATGATTCAGTACCATTAGTAGCCAAGGAAGCAAATTATCAAATTTTTCAGTTTGTTTGTTTATCAGGAGCCTCTTGTGACTCTTATAAACCTTTTTGGACTACTTGTTTGTCATGTTAATGTCTTGCAGTTGCTAAACGAGGGCCTTTGGGCAATTTTTCAGAATTTCTTTTCTCATTTGGATTGCTGCGATGAGTAGTTGGGTCAATGGGTCTGTTGGGAGGGAAAAATAACAGTTTTAAGTGTGCTTTTATGATAATTTCTGTTCTTAGCATATCAGGGAGATGAAATACAGAGCACACAAAGCGCCAAATAAAAATTACAGTTCACAGCAGCCAAGCTAAGGTGAATATATTACTTCTTAACAGTGTTGGGGAGTAACTAAGCCAAGTGTTGGTTGACAACCGCAAAGTTTTCCTCCATATTGTTTCATGACATTGTCAAGAATACTCCCCTGCTGCTTTGTGCATCAGTTTGCTTGAGATGTTGTGGTATTGTAGGTAGTTAGGAAGAGAATGATCTTGTAATTGACTTACCTAGACTGAGTCTCGCAAACAATGTTCACATCTGCAACTAGTGTGCACACTAGAAACGCATTGCTAATGATCCATGATCAGGTGGTATTAGAGGGTGGGATGTTGTCATTCAAGAGAGCATCTGATTGGACGAAAAGCTGTATAGCGCTGCATAATGCTGCCTTCACGTTGGAAATTTCGTACTTCCCACTTCTGAAGTTGTGATTACGAGCTCATCGCATTTAAGTTTTGACTTGAGAGGGCATTCGTGTCCAATTTTTTAACTAGAAAACTAGTATTTACGATAAATCTGATAGCACGTGAAGGCAGCTGTCACCAATATTTTTGCTTAATTTTACCTTAAAAAAACATCTGCGAGTTAGTTCAGGATATAAATTGCTTCAAAGCTAACAAAGGAATTAAATGGAAATTAATGAAGGAATGGAAGCTTTATTCTTTATTTGGATCCAAATTAGCTTCCACAGAGTGTTTGCTAATCTTCCTGGGTTTCACAAAGCATTGTAAAACAAAAAGCCATACAAATAAAATAAAATTAAAATAAAAACAAAAATACAATTACTCTAATAAAATCACCAAACTATACATCTTAGTGGTAGCTGCACATCAAACATACAACCTACATATTTATAAGAATATCTTTACATTGTCTTCTAAACACATATGTACTTTTACTCTTCCATATGTTTATGGGAACCAAGCAACAGAACCTTGATAAAGCACAGTCTTTTTCATAACATTTGTTTGTGGACAAGCTAAAAAGAGTTGAGCCTTACTCACTTGACGCGTTCTATAATCATGTCTAAAACCCACATATACAAGCTTTTCAAAGAAGAAACAGGGTGTGTGATACTTGATCACCTAAAAAAAATACCAGCAGTCGTAAATGTAATTTATCCTTCACTAACAGCCATGATAATTTTCTATGCATATCCATAACATTAGCCTGAAATGGATAATGAAGCACTAGCTTAGCTGTGTTAACCTAGCTAAGTGTTTCTCGGATGCACTTGACCATATCATTGGGCAGTACTCAAGATGCGATAAAAATAACGATTGCACAACATCTTTTAAAACCAAAGATGGAAGAAACGCAGAACATTTCATGGCCACAGCTATATATTTTCCTATAATGCTAATGATCTATATGTTCAGACCAAGACAGCGCCCAGCAACTTAACATTTGTTACTTGTTCCACTGGAATCCCATCAATAAATAAATTAAAGTCAGCAACCTTAGTGATATTATTTTTGTTACTAAAAATGATACATTTTTTTTATTTTTATATATGTTTAAAATTAATTTATTAGTTCTAACCCAGTTAGTAATTGTTTGTAGCTCCTCACTCAAATTCCTCTAAAGAAAACATTGTAGAATCATCTGCATACACAACTACACTCACCTAAAGGATTATTAGGAACACCATACTAATACTGTGTTTGACCCCCTTTCGCCTTCAGAGCTGCCTTAATTCTACGTGGCATTGATTCAACAAGGTGCTGAAAGCATTCTTTAGAAATGTTGGCCCATATTGATAGGATAGCATCTTGCAGTTGATGGAGATTTGTGGGATGCACATCCAGGGCACGAAGCTCCCGTTCCACCACATCCCAAAGATGCTCTATTGGGTTGAGATCTGGTGACTGTGGGGGCCATTTTAGTACAGTGAACTCATTGTCATGTTCAAGAAACCAATTTGAAATGATTCGAGCTTTGTGACATGGTGCATTATCCTGCTGGAAGTAGCCATCAGAGGATGGGTACATGGTGGTCATAAAGGGATGGACATGGTCAGAAACAATGCTCAGGTAGGCCGTGGCATTTAAACGATGCCCAATTGGCACTAAGGGTGCCAAGAAAACATCCCCCACACCATTACACCACCAGCCTGCACAGTGGTAACAAGGCATGATGGATCCATGTTCTCATTCTGTTTACGCCAAATTCTGACTCTACCATCTGAATGTCTCAATAGAAATCGAGACTCATCAGACCAGGCAACATTTTTCCAGTCTTCAACTGTCCAATTTTGGTGAGGTCGTGCAAATTGTAGCCTCTTTTTCCTATTTGTAGTGGAGATGAGTGGTACCCGGTGGGGTCTTCTGCTTTTGTAGCCCATCCGCCTCAAGGTTGTGCGTGTTGTGGCTTCACAAATGCTTTGCTGCATACCTCGGTTGTAACGAGTGGTTATTTCAGTCAAAGTTGCTCTTCTATCAGCTTGAATCAGTCGGCCCATTCTCCTCTGACCTCTAGCATCAACAAGGCATTTTCGCCCACAGGACTGCCGCATACTGGATGTTTTTCCCTTTTCACACCATTCTTTGTAAACTCTAGAAATGGTTGTGCGTGAAAATCCCAGTAACTGAGCAGATTGTGAAATATTTAGACCGGCCCGTCTGGCACCAACAACCATGCCACGCTCAAAATTGCTTAAATCACCTTTCTTTCCCATTCTGACATTCAGTTTGGAGTTCAGGAGATTGTCATGACCAGGACCACACCCCATGCCATGTGATTGGTTGATTAGATAATTGCATTAATGAGAAATTGAACAGGTGTTCCTAATAATCCTTTAGGTGAGTGTATATTAGCATTATCAACCACATATTCAAAAATAGAAAATAAGTGGACCTAAATAAATTCCTTGTGGAACACCACAGTAAGTATTTTTGGCCTCAGAAAAAGATCCATTATAAAATACACTCTGTTTTCTATTACAAAGATAACATCCGATCCAGTCAAGGGCTGCGAGTTAAAAACCATAACATTTTAGACTGGCAACAAGAATATCATGATCAATAAAATCTAAAAGTACAGCACCCACCACCCATCTGTGTATAAGAGCAGTACTGTAGAGTGTCCTGGTCTATAAGCATGTTGTGCATTAGCAAGCAATACATTTATACTAAAATAATGTAATATTTGCTTAAAAGTAAAGTAATCTCACATCCCCTTTTTAAGTAATGGTATCATTTTAGATTCTTTCCAAAGATTTGGTTATACACCACTAAGCAAACATCTATTAAAAATATGACAGATTGGTTGAGAAACTACATACTTTCAGTACCAAATTCCCTTTAAGGCAAGTCCTTTCACTCGGCAGCCATCTTTGAAAAGCAATTTTAAGTTATGCAAGTATAGCTCCTATCTCTTTGAATGGGGAAACATTATATTCTCCAAAGCTCACCAAGCTTACGATTAAATTTCATATCTGAAATCACCTATGAAATCTGACAACTTTGTTTCTAAATGCTCAAATATTGACAATTTTTTAGGCTGGACCATTCAGCGTCCAGTTCGCTACTGGAGCTTCTTAAGGCAGCTGCAGTGATGCAAAGACTTTACCAATTAGTGATTGGCTCTTTTATTTGGAAAGTAGGACCGCATTTACACTGCTGGTCTTGATGCCCAGTTCCGATTTTTTGTCTATTCGATTTTTTTTTTGACGACCCGCTTACATCTTCTTTTAAAAGTGACCCATATCTGATATCTGCATTTACACTACATTTGGCGAAACAAACAAAAAATAACATCATATCAATAAATCAATTTCAATAGTACATTGAGTTTAATTTATTGACATGGAATTCATAGAAACATTTTTAATGCAATAGTTTCATCCGTATATCAAAATCATTATATAGTACAAATTCTTCAAGACAGTGATTATGTACACAGATCCGCTGAAAAAGTTAGTGTGTATTAATGATCTGGTGGTAGAACTTTTGTTAAGCATGTCAGAGGTTCTGGGTTTGAATCTGTCATTGTATAGGTTTTTTTTCCTCATTAAAACCAAATGTGTTCATCAGTGATTGTATATCAAGAGCTGGGACATGTTTGTGTGCATTTTATTTTGTGATTTCACCGGAACGAATAGAGCGTCTCCACATCCGCATCTGGGCACGAGCCGCCGTCACTGATAACAGCGTCAACAAGCACTCAGGATGATTTCAAAAGCAACACATTTCTGCTCCAGATCGCCTCTTATTTAACACAAACAAACAAAATGAATACTCTGCTAGTCAACTATAGATGTTTGATTTGTTATAGATATATCTGTAACGCGAAATGCTTTTTTCAATGACGGACGACTCACATTGACGGGAATATCTGATCTGTCCGCTTACACAGCAGGCACAAATGCACATATCCAATTCATATCAGATTTATTTCCACATATGAATGAGGCCTGAAACCGATCTGAGAATATCGGAATCCATGTGCTTTTTTTTCCTGCTTACATGTTCGTGGGTCATATCCGATCTGTGCCACATGGGAGAAAAAATCGAAAGAATTGGGTCACCATGCAGTGTAAATGCGGCCTTTATTCGCCATATAGCGCGTTGCACTTTCTCCCATTCATAATATTATGAGTGCACAGTCTTTGTATATCTAAAGTCTTTGGTAAGAACTGATGACTTTTGAGAACATTATTCATGCTATAGAAATCTATATATCTATCTAAGTTATAAGAGAGAGTCTGTTGTATTAATACTTTGCAAAGGCAATATCAAAGCATGGCTGAAGCTGTATAGTCGATGCTTCAGCAGACAATATCTATTTTTCTGACAATATCTATTTTCTTTTCATTTAGAAGGTCAGAAATCTTCTGCAAGTGATGCTTGTACCATGCTCAGTGACAGTTTTATTGCTCTTTGTGGCCGTTCTGTTTCCACAGATAAGTATAAAACAAAGCCTTTAGTTTGTTGATAGTTATCTTTGTAAATATTGGAAGGTAACTCAATGCCACAACAGTACATGAGATATAAACTGAATCTAAAGACATCCTCCAACACAGGGGCCACTTGTCACAAGGGCTGTAACTAGAAGTTTTTTAATTAGACAAATGTGTTTTCTCTCCAGCAGTGGTTTTGTAAAGTCAAAATCCCCTTTTTAGTGCATTCAACAAATTGGAATTACTATATCGTTTTAATAAATGTCAGCTCACATGTTTTTAAATGTTATAAATGTTTACATTTTGTTGAAATGCCAATCATAGGCAGGTTCCATTGTGAAAACTTACCACATATAGCATTGACAACGTGTCCCAAAGGTCAGTATGCATTTAATGAACTGAAATATTTGTTTCTTGGCCAATAATACAATGTTATAGCTTTTCTTTTATAGCTAAAACTTTACAATATGTATGAAACTAAGTTTCCGCCTCAGAGTAAAACACTAATATGGTAATTATGACTTGATTTCTTATAATTGCGACTTTTCTCATAGTTGTAGCTCACAATGGTACTTTATTATTTCACAGTTGTGATTTTATATCTCACTAATGTTACTATGTCTCACAATTGCGACTTTATTTTCCCAAATTTCAACTTAATACTTAATAGCATGAGACTTTTTTTACAGGCAGGAACAGGCTTCCATAGGTATGTGCAGAAATTGACTTTCAAAAATGACTTACCCTGAGAAATGTTCACTGAAGTAAGAAGTGTGAAAGCTAACCTACTAGATACTAGGCCCTGAAAACAATCAAATATAATTTTGCCCTTTCTCATGTTTTGTAGATGTTGATGTAGTTGTTGACATTTAAACACCGTAATGTATTGAATTGTAAAGTCACAGACTCTTGTTTCAGTTTTAAATTTTTTATTACCTAACAGAACCTTTGGGGGCTCTTGGTAATTTCATAAACTGAATTTACTGTAGAGTTGACCTTCTCTGGTCGGGACTTATTTGGTTGACAAAAGTGACATTAGAGAACACGTTAATTTTCAGGGTGGCCTTCTCATCAATCACCTGTGTGCTTCTGTTCTGCACATTTATCTGCTTCAAAGTGAGCATCTGTGGTTCTGCTTTGTTGAAGTGCCCTGCAGCGAGGCCCAATGCTTACGTCACTGGACTCATGAGACTGGCCCCAGAAAAGATAGGAATTATGAGCTAATTAGCAGTTGTTAGTAGCTCAGGGCCCTGGGATGATTTGGAACATGAGGGTAGATAGGATTTCGTCTTTTGTTGTGGCCTCTCTAATGATATAACAGACCTTCCCTGATAGCACTGGCTCATCCACAAAAAACTCTCCCCCTCCCGCTGCACGATTTAAAGAAGAAGTAGAAGTATCTTATTTCATCTGGTTCAGAGCATCCTGCAAAAATGTATTCACTGATTCTGACAAGGACACAACAGCTATTTTTATGCCTTCCTAACTGAGTCACTTTATTCAACGGTGTGTGTTTGTTTGTTTTGGGATAAGCTGAGATATTATTACAAGAACGGAAATGCAATCAATTGTCTACTTTTTAGATTGTCTCTCCCCCAAGACTGATTTAGCAGTGCGAATGTTTTCATACAGTTCTCCCAAAATGTTTTTCTGTGAGTTCAAGTAAAAATAAACGCTTCCTTTTGTTGATGGAGAGTAACAAAACATGATATCTTATTACATTGTGCATTCAGTATTTATCATACGGTGACATTTGTCAGTCTAATGCAAAAGACGGCGTGCAAACAGAAAGTTAACTGCAACTTTTCATATCTTCCTAGGCATTTGTTCATGTCTATGAATACACATATTCTCCTGTCAACACTGAGCCCCAGTTGCCACCATTCTTCAGGTCTGTCTCAGACAGAACGCTTCCAGGCTCTGTGTGTGTGTGTGTGTGTGTGTGTGTGCGAGTTAATCTCCATCACAATGATGTCTCTGACCGCGACAGCTGTTCTAGAAGTGCATTGGTGTTCCACCACAGATAGAACCCATCAAAAGGCTTTTTTGTTAAGTATCAATCAAAAGTTTGGACACATTCTTTATTATTACCACAAATGTTACCAAATGTGATATATATTAATTGTTGCAAAATTCCCATATAATATTATATAAAATACTATTTAAATATAACTTGGAATGTATAGAAATATTTACTCTCTCTTTGTATGTATATATGAGTCACACACACACACACATATATATATATATATAAACAAGCCTAAAACAGTGCCGACCTGCTGAAGCATGGACTCTACAAGACCCCTGAACGTGTCCTGTGGTAAGACATTAACAGTAGATGCTTCAAGTCCTGTAAGTTGTGAGGTGGAGCCGCCGTAGGTCAAGCTTGTTGGTCCAGCACATCCCACAGATGCTAAATTAGATTGAGATCTGGGGAATTTCGAGGCCAGGGCAACACCTTAAAATCTTCATGTTCTTCAAACAATTCCTGAACAATAGCCCTGTTTCCATCCAAGGATTTGAAAATGGGATTTAACGCAAATAAATGTGGTGTCACATGACAGAATTAGCTTATCGGTGTGCGTGTTCCTGGTTGCTCCTGTTAAATCACCATTTATTTGCATTAAATCTGTTTTATTCATATTAATCAATATTAGATTGTATATTAAATTATTGTATTACTGTAAGAATAAGATGCATTACCTCTTAAACAACATGCATCCGTATTTTTGTAATTTTTGTCTGTTTTTTCTTCTTAATTACACATCTTAATTTGATGTTCCTTTTTTTTATAACAAGTTAAAATGTGTTTTGGTCTGAAGATGAATGTCTGTACACTAAAAAAACGTTTCACATTAATGTGTGTGCTTAAAATGTGAAGTTGTAATTAAGTGATAACTTGGATATTTGAGTTATCTTAAGGTAAATCTGGGGAAGTTATTCTGATGATAATTTGTGATGGCTAATTGCAACAAAAACAGAAGCTGGCTACTTGACAAATGAAAATCACAAGCTTAAAACTTCTAAATAAAAAATATGCAATATCATTTTATTTCAAACAAATTAGGAAAATAAAGTGGGTTGAATCCAAAAAGCTATACATTTTTTTTTTAGAATTGTTAAGACAGCATAGACCATTGAACAAAAGTTAAAAATAGGCCTACACAAATACAATGTTTAGGATACAACTGCATATGTGAGAAAAAAAATCAGCTGCGATTTGATGTTTTTGATCGATTTGATGTTATTGAACTCTGAAACCAGAATGAATAACTTTTTTTGGTTTGAATGATCCACAGTATATGCGTATCTTTTTTATGGACTGTAAAATTTTGCATATAGGACAAATGAGCTGCCCTGTGTCCAAACCCATGGGATTCATCACACAAAGGTAGTTACATGCAGTCCTGTCAGACAAGCTGTCCCACTTCACCGTGATCTTCTGAATTCCTAATATTTCCTAATTTAGTATTTTTCGTGAAAATAGTAGCTAAACAGTAATCTGGCGAATTTCAATTGTCTTATTACTCTCTGCATTTTACAATTATTTGGGATGTGAAAGATACAATATCATTTGCGATATACATGAAATTATGTATGGAAACAACTCAAGGGCAGATTTATTTAGCGATACAATAAAACTTATGCGATAACGCAGTTTTTTTAGGGATGACGTCATTACGCACACCATTTTATCGATAAAAGGCCAAATTGGATGGAAACAGGCTGGAGACAGCAAATTTCGCAATCTTTTTTTTTACTCTTATTCCCTTTGTCGATAACAAAGCAGTGCAAAAAGTGGATGGAAACTTGGGTGCATTATCCTACTGAAAGAGGCCACGTCCATCAGGGAACACCATTGTCATGAAGGGGTGTACCTGGTCTGCAACAATGTTTAGGTAGGTGGCACTTGTCAAATTTACGTGGAGCATCACACTCCCTCCACCGGATTGTCATTGTTCCACTTCCCCAGGTAAATGGCACACACATGTAAAAGAAAACGGGACTCATCAGACCAGGCAACCTTCTTCCACTGCTCCTGAGGTTTGCTTGCCTATTGTAGGGCTTTCGACGGTGGACAGGGGTCATCATTGGCCTCTGATTGGTCTGTGGCTACGCAGCCCCATACACCGCAGAGTGCGATGCACTGTGTTGTGACACATTCCTCCCATAACCATCATTAAAATTTTGAGCCATAGTAGGCCTTCTGTTGCCTCGGACCAGACAGGATAGCCTTTGTTGCCTTGGGCACCCAAAACCGGTTTGTGGTTTGTTCTTCCTCCGACCACTGTTGATAAATTCTCACCACTGCTGAACGGGAGTAACCCACAAGCCTTGCCGTTTCAGAGAAACTCTGACCCAGTCGCCTTGCCATAACAGTTTGGCCTAGCTTGCCCATTTCTCCTGTATCCAACACATTGATGCAGAAAACTTGTTCTCTTTTATCTAATCTACCCAGCCCTTAAATTCCTTGATGGGAAATGGTCAACGTTATCATCTTCACCTGTTATTGATAATAATGTTTTGGCTCATCAGTGTATATATATATATATATATATATATATATATATATATACATAGTACAATTATATATCTATTTTGATATTAAAGATCACAAATTCAGCCAATTACATTCAAACTTTTGACGGAAACTTTATCTGGCAATAATACTCTCCACTCTTGTGTTTGAAGAGCTAGTTTTCCCGCTTAAATTCTCTGGAGCTTTATTAAGAGTGTATTGGAGAGTCTGTCAGAAGGCACTGTGTATCTTTATGATTTTTATGCCCACGGTGCTCTATGTGGAACATGTAATAAATAACTCAGTCGGTCTTCTGTTCCAGGCGTATTCTTTCCCCTATTTGTGGGTTTTGGCTAACTGCCATTTCTGACTGGTGGCCAAAAGGGATGCAACTTCAAGTGCTTATTTCAGGGCTCAGTATGGCACTTAAATTTAACTACTGTAATAGAAAATTGTTCCTGGAGTCAGGGTTTGTTTATTTTTAAAACCATGCCGGCTCTTGATTACCGTTCTCCGCTTCCCATTGGGAAAAGAAGCCTGAACGTGAGCGCACATGAAAAGTGACAAGCTGCTTTGATGTGGGATTTCATCATTCCATTCTGACTAAATATTTGATTGGAAATATGTGGTTTGAAACTCTATATACGAGCGATGGAAATGCCTTCTTGGTAAATTTTGTCAACAGAAGCAGACAGATTAATTGCTGTTAACTTTCACACAGAAATGTTGGAATACATGAGTGACCGTGAGATGCCCAAGCTTTGTTGAACAACTCACTCACTCTCTCACTTATAAAAGAGGAATAGGAATTAGAGAGAATATGTCAAGTGATAGAAGCAGGAAAGCGTGGCGAGGAATACCAAGGAAAATAGGCCTAGCTTATTTAAATGCACCTAGCTTGTTCCGAATGGCACCCGCATACCATTGAATCTGAATTGATTTTCAAGTCTTTCAGCAAAGGGTGTTTCATTATGGCATTGTGCTTGGTGTTCTGTTTGGGGTAAATGTAAAAATAGTTTTTGCAGTTTAAGGCTAAGACTTTGAAACTTGTTCGCCCTAAATACAATTGTCTCTAGTGATCCATCATTTACAGCTGTTGACAGAAGATTAGGGCCTAAAATGAACTTTTTGCCACACCTGGGTGAGTTCAGAAACTTTCCACTGGTTTAACAGACAAGGCTTAAACCTTTTAGCAGTTTTAACTAAAAGCAACTTGCACTGTCATATGTCAGTGCCATAGTTTTTTCTCAAGATGCACGCCAGTAATGTTTTTCTAAGGCACATTTATAAAAACTTAATCCTGGTTTAAAGGCGACATATTATGCCCCTTTTCACAAAATGTAATATAAATCTCTGGTGTCCCCAGGATGTCTGTAAAGTTTCAGCTCAAAATACCCCCCAGATCATTTATTATAGCTTGTCAAATTTGCCCCTATTTGGGTGTGAGCAAAAAAAGGGCCGTTTTTGTGTGTCCCTTTAAATGCAAATGAGCTCCTTTACACAAGCTTTGGATACTCCATCAACAACAAAACGTCAGAAATAACCAGTTGTGGAGTGCAGCCTTACATGTTTGAACCCGAGTCGGACACCGATTGAGAGACTCAGGAAGAGGTTGCAACTTTTAGACTGCACCTGGATGTTTCTGAACGGTTAGTGGATAAATTTATGTAGGCTAACGTCCATCACCTGACTATACAATGCATAATAAATGTGCGTTTATGAATTATGCAGATGGTGAGCGTTTTCAGGATAAAACTAGTCTCTGTGAATACAATGATTTGCGCAAATATATAAAAATTTTTACAGACATTCTTTGGCACATTTCCTTCAAAAATTTAATTCAACCACAGTGTCCTCAGTGGCTCGGAAGTCTATGGAGACTCATGTTCGTTGGTACATCCAACAACAGAACATTAGTAATGTTTTTTTGGCGCAGATATTGCAATACTCTAGATAGCTGATACAGTGAGTAAACAGAAATGGGTCTCTGTGCTTCTCACTCTGGGGTGTGTCTGTGCTAAAAGGGCAGATCATCAACAGTCATGGGTGGGGTAGGAGGAAATATGAAAGCACCTTATGAGAGATTGATAATGATTGATGGGGATTATAAAAAAAAGGAGTGTTGATTTTTACCATTATAGGCTGGTTGTTTACACACACTGTGGACACACATCTGTGTTCAAACACCTTATAAAAGTGAATTTTGCATAATAGGTCTTTAATCTGAGCCCTGTCTGTAAAACTGGGCCTATACCTTCCATATATTAGTCTTATACTGGCCTTTAAAAACTGTATTTGCATTATTCTAAAAATCTATATTTGTCCTTATAAATTACACAGTTTTTTTTTTTGTTTTTTTTTCATGTCACACAGCATATACAAGATGAGTCACCTGCTGTCTCACAGTGAAACTGCACCTGCCACTTTTATGCATCCTAGATACTTCTGATTGCAAACTTTCCATTGGCAATGTGCAAGTGATAAATGGGCACTTCAGTTGAAGTTTTCATGTCTTGATTTGAATTGCTTACAAGCAAGGTTTCATTAAATTAGCAGTTAAGTGACAGGGAAGACTTTTACATTGTTACAAAAAATATTTCAGATAAATGCCGTCCTTTTGATTTTTCTATTCATCAAAAAATCTATAAATAATCACTTTTTGAACATTGATAATAAGAAATGTTTCTTGAACACTAAATCAGCATAATGATTTCTGAAGGATCATGTGACACTGAAGACTGGAGTAATGTCTGCTGAAAATTAAGTTTTTCCATCAAAGGAATAAACTGGATAACAGTGTCCTTGTTGCACATTACATGTAGTTACTATATAAATTACTATAAATTGTGCATAATTACATGCAACTAACCCTAACCCTAAACCAAACCCTAACCCTATATTAAGTACAACACATTCTCACTCCAAACTCGTCACATATTGACGGACCCTGGCGTCACTTTTTAACGCACAGGGTACCCATTTAACATAATTTTCCAATGCGCAGGGTATTCCATTCATTTCAGTTGTTTGCCCAATGTGTCAGATAAAGACACATTTAATTCTTTGCATTTGTAAAAGTAGACATGATTTTATGAATATTTATAGGCTACTTTTATATTTTGGAGCAACTAACCCCACTCTTACTCTAAACCACCCACTTCTAAACAATATAAAACGTGTAACAGGCAAATAAAAGTACAATCACAGGTATTTATTGCAAAAACAGTATAAGAAGTATTAACTCATGTTGCATTCCAAGTCTTCTGAAGTCATACGATATCTTAATTGAAAGAACAGAGTTGATCTTAACGTTTTAATCGCTGAAATTATGATCCCGCCACTCCGTGAACGTACACACGCACTCAAATTCATTCAAATGATACACCCGACTCTTTAGCATGACACAATCGGTCACGAGACATACAAGAGCCAATGCAATTTCACTATTAAATCTGATGTAACATTTCTTCGGGCGGCAATTTTTGAAAGTGTGCATGATCTTCGGCGGACGGAGACGTTCGCTTTTGGGGATTTTCTTAACACAAGTCAATCGTTTGGCCTCGGAACACTTGGAATATTTGTACTTTTTGAATAAATTGTGTCTGCAGTCATATCTGCCTGTTATATCTCGTGTTTTATATCATATAACACACAAATAGGTAGGTTTAGGGATGGGGTTGGGTTACGTGTTCAAACGTGTCTAAATAGCGTAAATAAAAAAAGTAAACAAATAAACAAAAGTATGCTGGCTGATTAAGAGAATCACACTCCAACATGTCATAATGGCAAAGTCAAAACCCAATATATAATTTCATCATGACAATAACATTCCCAATAACATGCGTCGAAAAGGGGTACCCTGTGCATTAAAAAGTGACGGCAAAGGGTTCTGACCAAGCGTCAGTATGTGACGATTTGGGAGTGAGAACGTGTTGGTAAGGGCTTTTAACACTGTGCTTAACCCCGGGTTATTGTTGTTCTAAACACCGCTTTTAACCCCAGGTAAAGAAACGTTTCACACCGCTTTTTACCCAGGGTTATGAAACCCTGCTCTAGCACCATTTTTGCGGTGTTAACTCAGCATTGCGGTGCCAAACTTTATGTAAACAGGTCACATGCTGCGTTTGTCCAGTCAATAACACTGACACAGCAAATATGCTAAATAAAGACTTTAACACAGGGTTTAGGAATGTGCAGTGTGAAACGGCATTTTATGAACACCCAGGATTAACTGTTAACCCCGGGTATAGTATGAGCAGTGTGAAATGTGAATTAATATAACTCAGGATTCTGTTTACCCGGGGTTTAAATTGACCCAGGGCTAACTATTTCAAGTGTGAAAAGCCCTGTAGTTAACTATTATTCTAAACCCAGTACTTAAATGCATAGTTACACTGTAACATGGACTCCTTGAAATAAAGTGTATCCATAAACTGTAATGAGAGATATTCTTCTATATCTTTATGTAACCCTTTAAGTTGTTTCAAACAATGTATTACTTTGCAGTTACAGTCACTATAAGACCATGCATTTTTTACCTGCATTTAGTGATTGGCAAGTGTTAATTTTGGACGATTCTGCTTCCTCAGTTGTAGCCCCTCTGTCCTGTAACACGCTTGTGATGATTTTTTGTATGATTGAGCTGTAAGGAGATAAAATTAACCTAGACCATTCGCCTGACACAGAAGGTGGCTGTTTGAAGGATCTGACATATTGATCCCCTTCAAGTCTTTAATGAATCTGCTTGCATGTGTCCACCAGTGGTTTCCACTCAAATTTAATGGAGTGTGACGTCCATTAGCCTCTGCTCAGTAATGTTTCAGATGAAGACAGATTTGACACATCCTCACTTTCTTTTTTTCTCTCTCTCTTATTGTCTTTTTGTTCTCGCCTCTGTGTAACTCATGATGGTAGTCTCGCTCCAGAAAATGAGATATCTATTACTACAGAAAATCATTTTAAATGATCCTGTTTTTTTAAAGCACAAAACATAGTTTCAGTTAAGGCACTTAAAATTGAAGTACACATGACCAAGCAGTACATTTTAAATAAATGACACTTTTTCCAAATGTATATCCTCAAGTCAAACATTACATGTGTTAGCATGAGACATTCAAAGTTATATCCAATCTTTTAAATTTGTCATGAAAATGCAGCTTTGGTAAACTTGGTAACTTTCACATGATATGTGCAAAGACACCCGAAAGAGGTGTGACGCAACTGAATATTACAGAACTGTTTACATAGAGCAGAACTCCACCCACAAGAATTGCAATGGTAGCGTGTAACCAAAAGCTCATCCACCTAGAAAAGCTGTCCTACATAAAAATTAATGATTTAGACAACTTTACAGCTGAAATAATAATGGGCTTTGCCTGAATAATTCATGAAAGTGCTTTAACAAAACTACAAGCTTCACATTTGGGCTTTTAAACCTTTTTTTTAACAGAATGCTGCCCTGGTTTACATCAATTGTAAGTGTATTTACTGTAATCATGATTTATGTATGTATTTATTTATTTTTTATTTATTTGGTTAAACTTTATTTTAATAGTCCACTTTGGACATTCTAATAAGTAACCTTTAAACTACATGTCAGCTAACTCTCATTAATTTGCAACTACATGTCAGCTAACTCGTATTAGAGTAATAGACTGTTAGGTTAGGTTTAGTAGAATAAGTTATCGTTCTTACAAAGATACTTATAGTCAGTCTGTTGTTGGACCATCAAAATAAAGTGTTAGCAGATATTAAGCAATGCTACAAAAGATCTCATGACTGTTCTTAACACTTTTGATATATCGATCTCTCCTGCCATTGAAGCTAAATCAGTCTCTGTCAAAAAGAGATGCTTAAATGAGAACACTTGTGTACTATATATGAAGGCCATATCTCTGACACCAAGCATATCCACAGACTCAAGAATGTAATTGATGATATTGCTCCTGAGAAAGTCAGGAAAAAGAATGGCAGACCTAAAGCACCTTGGAGAAACACAACAGCAGTTCAAAGTATGAAAAGAAAATGCAGGAAAGCTGAACGCATGTGGCGGAAGACAAAACTTGTAGTCCATTATAACATCAATAAAGACAGCCTTCATGATTTCAATGTGGAACTAGGCACAGCTAGACAGAACTTCTCATCAAATATTATAAACAGCAACATAAATAACACCCGCACTCTTTTTGCTACTGTCGAGAGACTAACAAACCCCCCAAGTTACATTCCCAATTGCTCTCCGAAAGCAAATGCAATGAGTTTGCTTCCTTCTTTTCTGAGAAGATCAATAATATCAGAAAGGCGATCAGTATATCCTCATGCTGTGCTGAGGTCAGACAGACACAATTCAGAAATTAGTCCACAATTTCAGAAATTAGTCACTATGTCTGATTTCGAAGCAATTGACGGTAAAATTTTAGAAGAAACGGTACAGCACCTTAAAAGATCAACTTGCGCTCTTGACACACTCCCCACTTCTTTTTTTCAAAAGTGTGTTTAACTGTTTAGAGACAGATCTCCTAGAAGTGGTAAATTCCTCACTTCTTTCTGGGACTTTTCCAAACTCCCTGAAAACTGCAGTTGTTAAGCCCCTCCTGAAAAAAAGCAATCTGGATAAGACCATATTGAGCAATGACAGACCAATCTCAAATCTTCCCTTCATAGGCAAGATCATTGAAAAAGTTGTTTTCAATCAGCTGAACAAATTCTTAAGCTCAAACGGATACTTTGACAATTTTCAATCTGGTTTCCAACCGCATCACAGCACAGAGACAGCGCTCATAAAGATAATAAATGATATTCGCCTCAATACTGATACAGGTAAATTATCAGTGCTGGTGATACTAGATCACTTGCTACTTGACACTGTCGATCACAACATACTTCTTGACAGGCTGGAAAACTGGGTCTGGCTTTCTGGGAGAGTCCTCAAATGGTTCAGATCATACTTAGAAGGGAGAGGTTATTATGTGAGTATAGGTGACCATAAGTCTGAGTGGACATCCATGACATGCGGAGTCCCACAAGGCTCAATTCTTGCGCCACTCCTATTCAACCTCTATATGCTCCCACTGAGCCAAATAATGAAAAAGAACAAAATTGCTTACCACAGCTATGCAGACGACACACAGATCTACTTAGCCCTATCGCCTAAAGACTACAGACCCATTGACTCCCTGTGCAAATGCATTGATGAATTTAACAGTTGGATGTGCCAAAACTTTCTTCAGTTAAACCATGAAAAAACTCATTTGGAACTCACATGAAAAAAGTCATTGCATTTGGAAACAAAGATGAAATTCTCAAGGTGAATGCATACCTTGACACTAGGGGTCAAACAACTAAAAATCAAGTCAGGAATCTTGGTGTGATTCTGGAGTCTGACCTTAGTAGTCATGTAAAAGCAATAACTAAATCAGCCTACTATCATCTCAAAAATATATCAAGAATTAGATGCTTTGTTTCCAGACAAGACTTAGAGAAACTTTATGTTTTCATCACCAGCAGGATGAACTATTGTAATGGACACCTCAACAAACCATAGTGGTTGGGCTGGCTCTGTGGTAATGTAGCATGGTTAAGAAGTTTCTGGAAGAGAAATTGAGATCACGTGGGTAAATGCAGGGCAGTTAAGAAGTTTCTGGAAGAGAAATTGAAACTGAGTGGGTAATTAATCGTACCGTGGACTAAAATAGTCCAGCTCTGCCTGGCCGATTTTAGGTGAAAGATCGGATCTGCTAGAGCCGTCCGACAAATGATTTAGGCGCGCTGAAAGAAATCCACAGAGAAAGAGACAACCAGTATGGGGAAGTCCCAGAGCAAGTGGGGAAATTAATTAAATATAAGCTGAAATGTTTTACCAGATGTGAAGTCTATCTATGTAGCATCTTTGTCTCTCTTTTAATTACTTTCATAACTGTTTTAATTTTCCTTACTTTTATTTTGTGATTATTTTAATTACCTTTTATATGTAAAACACTTTGAATTACCATAGTGTATGAAATGTGCTATATAAATAAACTTGCCTTGCCTTGCCTTGCCGAGCTGAGCCGAAGCAGACAGTCTACTAATACTTAGCTCTTTCCCTGCCAGCGTAAAAAAAAAAAAAAAAAAAAAATGCCAGCCACTGCCAGCATTTTTGTTCATTTTCACAAAAATGTCATGGCCCCCACAATAGACCCTATGCTTTTAAACAAACTAAAACCTGTTTTATTCTAGCTTCATGCATTCTTTTTTTATCGACACTTAAATATGGGTAAGTTTCATAAAAAAGCAACATTTTAAAGCAAAAAGCTGAGAAAATCACATTTTTGTCAAAGACTAATCATACATCATGCATACACTATATTGCCAAAAGTTTGGATACACCTGCCGTTACATGTACATAAACTTTAATGACATCCCATTCTTAATCAGTAGGGTTTAATATGGAGTTAGCCCACCCTTTGCAGCTGTTACAGCTTCAACTCTTCTGGGAAGGCTTTTCCCAAAGGTGTTCTATCGGGTTGAGGTCAGGACTCAAGTTACTCCACACCAAACTCACTCATCCATGTCTTTATGGACCTTGCTTTGTGCACTGGTGTGCAATCATGTTGGAACTGGAAGGGGCTATCCCTGAACTGTTCCCACAAAGTTGGGAGCATGAAATTGTCCAAAATGTCTTGGTATGCTGAAGCATTGAGAGTTCCTTTCACTGGAACTAAAGGCCCAAGCCCAACCCCTGAAAAACAACCCCACACCATAATCCCCCCTCCGCCAAACTTTACATGTCAGGCAAGTACCGTTCTCGTGGCAACCGCCAGACTCGTCCATCGGATTGCCAGACAGAGAAGCGTGATTTGTCACTCCAGAGAACACGTCTCCACTGCTCTAGAGTCCAGTGGCGGCGTGCTTTACACCACTGCATCCGACGCTTTGCATTGCACTTGGTGTAAGGCTTGTATGCAGCTGCTCGGCCATGAAAAATCCATTCCATGAAGCTCTCTACACACTGTTCTTGAGCTAATCTGAAGGCCACACTAAGTTTGGAGTTCTGTAGCTTTTGACTCTGCAGAAATCTGGCGACTTCTGCGCACTGTGCGCCTCAGCATGTGCTGACCTCGCTCTGTGATTTTACGTGGCCTACCACTTTGTGGCTGAGTTACTGTTGTTCCCAATTGCTTCCACTTTGTTATAATACAACTGACAGTTGACCGTGGAATATTTAGTAGTGAGGAAATGTAACGAATGGACTTATTGGTGGCAACCTATCACGGCACCACGCTCAAACTCACTGTGCTCCTGAGAGCGATCCATTCTTTCACAAATGTTTGTAGAAGCAGTCTTGATTTTATACAACTGTGGCCATGGAAGTGATTGGAACACCTGAATTCAATGATTTGGAGAGGTGTCCCAATACTTTTGGCAATATACTGTAGATGGAGTTAAACGAGTCCATCAACACCTCTAATGCTTTCACAGTCCTATAGCTCATCCTGGGTCGACATTTCATTCAGTAACATTAGGCAGTTTGGATTTATATGCTGTTTATTGTTGGTGATTGCATTATTTTACATATGCATATGATTACATATGATATAGCTTGTTTCAGCTTCTTTTTTTTGTTTTGATCCGGAGATTCAGTACTCTTTTAGAAGATGTGTCATAGCGCCCCCTAGCGTATAACAGTGAAAACACAGAAAATTCTGTGTTTGGCGGGGAAGTGTTTTCTCACAAATAACGGAAAATTCTGTGTTTGGCAAGGAAACAGTTAATTACTGGTAGTTGCAAAGTTACTTATAGTTAGTAGAATGTATAGTGGACAATGTTACCATTTATTTATTTAACAAGTCTGTGTTTTATTATTATTAATAGTAATAATAAAATGCTATATTTGCTTTAAGAGCCATTTTTTATTAATATATACTAAAATGTATTTATTTATTTTTTTGTTTATTACAAATGCTATCAGTTTTGGTTAGCTCTGTGTGCCAACATTTGTCTCAATTCAATTTTTCTAAGACAAAGTTAACTTAAGTGAAACATAACCGACATCTCTATTAAGCCTCCTGAGCTTTGAAAGAGTCACATCTGAGAAATACTTTTTCTCTGGAAGTTGCTTTTTCATTTCAGCGTGGAAGTTTGAGTAGACAGAATGCCACTTGTCTATCCTCCAAGTACAGCCACGAGTAAAGCGTGAGTGTTTGGTTGAGGACAGATCTGCCCCAGATCTTCAGTATTGTTAAACACAGGGAATTTCCTATTGAAGCTACCAGAGTGCCTTTAAAACATGTGCACGTATGTGGGAGAGATAGCCGAAGTCAGAATGGCAGAGATGGAGAGGGTTCTCTCTTATTTTCTAAAAGATATCTCTTGTACTCTCACTCCTCTCTGCTGCATGTAAAATATATATAAAGATAAATAAAAAAGTGCTCATATGGAAAGACATCCACAAACACTGTGATATAAACCAGTGGAGACACACACTTCTTTGCTCTCTATGGGTACCACAGGAGGTTAAAGCAGAAGTTTTTGATATGTATTATTACCACACATACTCCACTGATCCAACACCTGTGCAATATTGATCAGCTTAAACCCCTTAGGCCCCACAGAAAGCCTGCACATCTGAGCCTTCATATGTCAGATTGCCCATTTAATAGTGCGGTGTGTGTGTGTATGTGTGTGTGTGTGTGTGTGTGTGTGTGTGTGTGTGTGTGTGTGTGTTTGTGTGTGTTCATGTTTTTCTATCCCGGTGGGGACTTCGGCCTGAATGCACACTGACTGAGGAAAAAAGCTTATAAATCATACAGAATTAGTTTTTTTGAGAATGTAAAAATGCAGAAAGTTTTTCTGTGATGGGTAGGTTTAGGAGTAGGGCTAGTGTAAGGGGATAGAATATACAGTTTGTATGTACATGGAGAAAGCTCTCATAGGTAGGACCAGATGGAATTTGCCAACTTTTTTTCACATTTTCTGTAGTTTTGTTCAAAATCTGTGGAATTCAGCTGAATGGAATGTTAAATGAGGCTGAGAATACTACACTAGTGGGAAAAAAATAATCAAATGAGCCTAATTATTTGACAAACAAATTTGCAAGGATCATTAAAAAGAGAAAAACATCTGGAAGGTGTCGCCTTTGTTTTGCTTTGTACTCTTTCAGAAGATACGTAATAGCTCTCCTTACCATATACCAACAGTGAAAACACGGATTGCTGGAAACTTCCGTCAATGGCAGGGAAAGAGTTAAAAACCTTTTGATCTAAAATGTTTATGCTTAAATGCTTGAAATTAGTTTCTGACTGCTTGAAATTTATGTATTAAAGACAAACTTAAAGTTTCACCTGCATATGAGTTTATTTACCCAACTATTTTTTTAATTTATACATTTTATAAGCATCATGTTATTTATTGGCCAATATCAACAAACCCTTAGTGGCATGTCAGCAGATTGTACTAAAATGTAGGAATGAGACTGTACAAATTAAATGTTAGTGTATACACATACACTAACATTTAAGCCTTGACATGCAGATTAATAAATAATAGCAGAACTTTCTTCCTAACATTTTAGGAAGTGTTTCCTTGTCGCTGTATCACATTAGTCTGTGCTTTCATGTGGTAATAGTCAGAGAAGGTATAAGGAGGAAAACTTAAATGAAACAAAAATGAATGGAACAAAGTGCAGTGCACAACATGGTTGCTGTAGAAAATAAAGATTGTCTTTTGATTAAATGAACTAACCTTCTTATTGGTGAAAGCATCATGTGGTCTTGCTTATTCTAGAACATGCATGCACATTAGCTGGACCAACCTGAAAAATTATGGGCTGAAGTTTCTTTGCCTGATATGAGCTAAAAAAGCTAAATTATGAATTCAGTGGGGTCCAATATTCTGAAAGCACCAGTGAAAATACTTGCCATTTTTTAATAGATTTTTACCAATTTTGTTTTCAGCATAACACTTTGAGTGAAAGGTTGAATTTAAAAATAATATTGTGAATATCAGAAAGACCCTGTCCCAAATGGCACACTTCATGTGCACTCATGGTCTTGTGGACTTAAAATAGCTGCAGTGGGCGCATGTCTGTTAAGTCCACAAGACCACAGGCTGTCCTATTTGTCATTTCAGGTTTCAGAAGGGTGCGGCTCAATGCGCACTTTTGCCGAGTAGAAAAGCCTGTGAGCTCCACAGCAGACTTCTACCTGACAGTCAAAGTGCCATTATGTCACGAAATTGTAGAGTCGGAGGAAAATCATGAGGGCTCAGTGTTCCATTTGGCACAGGGCCAAAGTCTTAGTATTTGGTTTGTCCCACTTTCCTTTAATGGAAGAAGCATTTGAGCTGCATGAATTCCACAAGTTTGTGTAAAACTTGATGAAAACACCATCTTGTCCTTCAGTGAAAACAAGAACATCTGATCATCTGCACAAAGGTGTGACGTTTTGAGTTTGAGTTTCTCTTTTCAGTTAATATCCCTATTCGGACGGTAATTGTGTCTCATGTGGACGTCTGTAAAAAATGAATTTGCATGCCACCTCAGTAATAAAACTTATGCATTCGGATGGCGATTAGGAAAGAAAAATCTCTTTAGCATCTAAAATGTTTCTCCTAGACAATAATGAGGTTAGTTTAAGATCAAATGGAGACATTTGCTTGAGTCTCCTGTTTCTTACACTTGTCTCCTGAGACAAAAACTCTAACACTCTCACAGTGGTCTCCTTTAAAGTTTTAGAATAGATCTCAACAACATCACACACTGTGCTCAGATTCTTCTGAAAAAAAATGAAAAAAAACCCCTCTGAAATTATTTTTTTATAATGGAGCTTTGAAAGAGATTACAGCAAGACAATAAGATATCTCCCATGTTTCTTTTTTCTCATTTTGGACTCCTTTCTCTCAGATATTTCTCATGTCTCCTAAGGAATCTGAGACAATGATTCACCCTTTATTGATTCTACAATGAAAGATAAATGAGAATCACAGCTAAGTCTCATAAACTTAGAAAGAGCAACCTCTGAGCAATAAAATATTCCTATAATGGAGTCTTGAAAGAGATTGCAGCAAGATGATACAGAGATGTTGTATGTTTCTTGTCTCAGTTCTACTCTTATTTCTCCTAAGGAATTTTAGGAGAAACATCTGAAACTCTGTTGATACTAAAATGAGAGATATATGAGAATCACAACTTAGTCTCATGAGCTTAGGAAAAGCAGCCACTGAGAAATACATGTTTTCTTATGGGTTATTCACGGTGGAGGAGCGAGTTTTGTGATCATACGAACCTGGGAACGCGCTGCTCACGTGGTCAGTCGAATGATTGTCTGCTGTAAATAAAATGTTGTCTTGAAATAATACGAATAAATTCATATTTAATTTAATAATAGGAAATTATTAATTATTTAATTATTTAAATCTGTTTAAAAAATAGGAAGATAGGATGTCATTTTAAAAATGTGGAAATGAGCAGAAATAAGTTAATACAGCCTCTTATTTACATGAGGTAAACATGCTGCTAATTTAACGTATATAACGTTAATTACTGCCGTAATAATGGCCCATTTCAAATGTTTACGTGTTTTTCTTCTCTTTTTCTTTTAAACGGTAATAAAAGATTATTCTTGTAACTACTTCCCAGCATTTCAGTAATAAAAGTGTAGGCTAGATTTTTAAAATGCATCCAAATTACAGCGAAGCGCAACGATACGGTGCTCCGCAGTGGTCAAAAAGGATATAAATAGTGCATTTTGAATGCAATCTCTTTTGAAAACACTGACATTCTGGATTCGGACGGCAATAAAATCACAGACTATCCCCTGTAAATGATGAAAATACCTTACGACCCCATGAGAAACAATTACCATCCGAATAGGGCTAATGAGTTTTAGACAAGTTTTCATTTGTATTCCTTTCGTGTTTGCCCATGTGTTTGTTGGCTGGGGTGCCTCCAGGACAGGTTTGAAAACCACTGCTCTAGGGACTACGTGGAGTGGGTACTCCTCAACAATGGTTCCCCCTTCACCATCTGTGAGAGCGAGGAGGAGACCAGCACACCAGTCTTTAGCCAAGATGGCCTCCGCCGGAAATCAGCCCTCACCAGAACCAGGACTACTGGTTGATAAACTTTTGGTCAGCACCAGTGATGTCTCCTGTCCCCGTCCAGAGTCTGGTGACGTCTCCTGTCCCCATCCAGAGTCCGGTGACGGCTCCAGCCCCATGACCAGAGTTCTGTGACGGCCCTAGCCCCACTAACAGAGTCCTGTGACAGCCCCGGCCCCAGCCCCACGACCAGAATCCGGTGATGGCCCCAGCCCCAGCCCCACGACCAGAATCCGGTGATGGCCCCAGCCCTAGCCCCACGACCAGAGTCTGGTGACGGCCCCAGCCCCACGACCAGAGACCGATGACAGCTCCAGCCCCCGACCAGAGTTCTGTGATGGCTCCAGCCCCCGACCAGAGTCCTGTGACGGCCCCAGCTCCATCTCCCATCTCGATTCCAGAGAGGACTCTGTCTCCCGTCCTGAGTCCAGAGAGGACCCTAGTAATTAATTTAATTTCATAACATTTCTTCAAAATCCTTAAAGGGTACATAACACACACAGTTTCTGCCAGTCTATTGTTAATCTTGAGAACCTATAGAGTAGTATTGCATTCTTCATATCTCTGAAGAGTCTTTAGTTTTATCATGTTTATAAAAGACAGATACGTTGTACCGATCCTTTCTGAAAATAGCCGAGCTTGTGCAGGCGTGCAGTGGGAGGAGCTAAAGAGTCACGAGTACACACACACATACGAAATACATCATGGCATTATCCCTGCATAACTTTTGAACTCAACTAAATAATTTACTTTACAAAACTTTGGGCGGCGGACAGTTTTCTAAAACTGCTAAAAATTAAACAACCCAGGATAGCAATAAAACCCACCATTTACATAAAGACACAGAACATTTCAACACTTCAGTTTCACAGAAAATTTTATTTATAATTTTAATATAATTAATTCCTTAATTGGGCACAGTGATCAATTTGGCGTGACTGAACAGTTTAGTGGGACCTCATCATGCTCCAGGATGAAAAGAAACAGCCTTGGTCTCGTGAACAGCTCACCAAGCATAGCCGATCTTAGAAGTGCATCGCTTCAGAAATCAACAGACTCCGCGTTGTACCAGACAGCGTGCACAGAGAACATCAGATGAACCAACGGCCGTCTTTCCACTTTTCACGATAACCAAATCCTTCTCTCAAAAAACCCCTCGCTCATGAAGACATGAAAGACATTTCTCAGGTGAAATAGACCTCACCCCTATTTCCATTTCCACCATTAATTAACTCACTCCACATTTCCATTTCAAAGTGAAAGTGAAAGTAAATATTATTTACTGCGCTGTCACATGTTGTTTACATTATACTTACATTATACGATTGCCAACAAAACACAAACATTTGATGCAGTTTCACTCACCATCTGCGGTTTCAACTCATGACCGGAACAAACACACTTGCACAACACCATTGCTGCTCCGGAAAAACAAACTGCATCCACTGTTTCTTTAACGCTGGGTTATTTGGGAAGCTGAACATGGTTATCTTTCCCTCACAACCAAAAACACACTTCTTTAGTCACATTGTTGATTTCGTGGTCTAAAAACAAAATGACAGTGCTGCCGATGGCTACCGTAACCGAACAAAGCTTGTTGATGGGCGCACTCTTGCTCTCGCTCTGGTTGATGTGTGTATGCGCTCATCTGGGAGAAGTGCCCATACAAGCAATTCCACCCTTTATGAAGTCATACAGGGCCATACTCGGAAAAAAAACTTTACGAAACTTGTTTGAATCCTGAAGGAGGTGTATGTGGCATGGTGTATTTTTTGGCCATGTTTAGCATGAGAATCCAACTCTTTAACAGTGTAAATAAGTCAGCATGCATGAAATAGAATTAGACCCCCCCCCACCCCCATTTAAACTTTCCAGTTTATTTCCCGGTTTAAATTAGATTTTAAATCCCATAATTTCAAATCTCAGCCTTTTGCCAATATGCTATCATACTGTGCTAAAGAAGTGTCAAAAAGCTTGAGTTACAGCAAAGTCACAGAACCAAGGGGGGGAGTGTCAAGCTTGTGTACACAGCCGCTGTCATCCCCAGATGCAGTACAGATGTCTTTTTATTGATGCATTGTGCTTAAGATGATTACACAGAGATGCAAAAACAAAACCCTTTGTTTGACTTTGTAAAGGACTACGTTATTCCATCCTTGCCACGCTCTATTATTATATAAGCAACATGGCAGGTTGTTAGACGAAAGACCTGCATGCTGGTGTCGTAGGTGGTCTGTGTCTGAGAGATGATTGATCACCGGTCTCTTGATTGTGTATTAAAGCAGTTCTGTTCTGAATGCTTGAAGTTGTTACTGTATTGATTTAGCTGGCCTGTTTGTGTTGCCACTGCGCTGCCACTCTGAATATGGATGGCCAGGGAATGGCAGACAGCTCAGCTTTATCTCCTGCTTTTTTCATGCACACCTTTCACTCACTCGATCTCCCTCACCTAATCTTTCAGCTTTGTCATTGCAGCTCATGAAATTCAGCAAACATTTCTATAGCAAAGTGAATTTCTTACCCCGTAAGTCTTTGTGTGATTTATCCTCTGTGTGTCTATGTTTGACTCTGGAATTCTGCAAGTGGATAAAACCTGCTTTTTTTCATATGCATTACTTTATTTCTTTTTCACCTTCCCCTTCGGCTTGTTTACAGTCTCCCAGTCCTCTTTTGGTAGCTCGGGCTGGGCATTGTGATTGATGGATGGCTGGGTTTCCATTCTCTGCTTCAGCTGCGATGATGCCCAAATCCTTCCTGTCCTCTTACTCTTTCGATTATAAACTTTCGTCAGTCCCTGTGGTGCAAGGTAATAGATTATAAAGTTTATGTGGATGGAGAACAGTACCTAAATCTTTCATCATGTACAATGCCAGTAAAAAGTAAGGACACACTTGACTAAATTTTGTTTCTTGTGATCTTAAAAACATTTCTGTCTAAAAACCTGTGCGTGAAATGGTTTTGTTGACAAAAAAAATTGTGCCTACAAATGAATTGCATTATAACTAAATTCAACTTTTATTTTACTTTAACTTTTATTGTATTGTATTTATTTGATTTATTACAACTAAACTAAATCAATAAGTGTCCATTATAACTACAATACTGTGCTTCAATAAGCGTCCTAGGATGCATCTCATGAAGAGAATGTCCAGATTGTGCAGAATGATCTAAGGTAGATAAAGTGTGATTTCCCCCTATAGTCAATAATTATATCCCTTAAAACTCACATTTGATCACCAAAATTACATATTTAAAGAAAAAATCTTGTGAAAAAAATGTATTCATGCCTTAAAATAATAACTCTACACCCTTGCTTTATTTAGCATATATGGAATCATGAATATGCAAATTAGCCCCGCCTCCACTCACTCACAGCAGCTCAAAGCTCCACTCGCTCAACTTTACTGTAGTAAACGCTGCACAATGGTAATGCTTTTTACAATGTCGGACACATAGCGGTAATTAATATGATTAGCCTGTGGCTTGACTACATTATCAAGCAGCTAATAATGTGTTGCTAATGTTACACCAACCATGCTCCCGTTCACCATCTCAGAGTCAGTCAGCTTCCCTCTTAAAATCAGTATTCTTAAAAACGCTTTGAAAAACTCAGAACATCAGTGACGAAAGGCATATAGTTTGTCATAACATCGTATTATACATCATATACATAATTCACTCGCTATATTGCTAAATTTTTCATATAAACAAAAAAAATATACTGGGATAACCTGGCTTTTCTTGAGACTCCCCTGCTTCAGAGCGTAGTTAATGATATGCTAAAGCCTGCCCAGACATTGATGTGATTGGTTACATGGTTGTTTGTGGAGTAAGAAACACTGGCGATTTCAAACCGCGTCTTTGGTTCACTGCAGTTTTAAAGACCAAATATTCAGCAATGGTGTTGACTTTGAATTTGAACATGGTTTGTCTTAAAGCATATTAAAAACACCACATAGACGTATAAACAACATTAAAAACTTGATTTTCACTGCAGGGGTCTTTAAGAAATCAGTTTAACATTGGCCACCTCAACATTCCCATAATTCTGTTTGTTATTTCGTAATTTTTATGATTTTACTATTATTCCAAAATGTGAAAAACATTAACAAAATCCAAACTTTAACTGGTGTTCTTACTTGCTTTTCAGCGAGACTGAATATACTCATTGCAGAGCCAATCACTCCTGAAGTGGAGTGAGGTTAAGTGCCCGAGTCAATTGTGATTTAACAGGAAAGTGGTATCAGAAACTCTCCATTTCTTCAAACACTCCTGTGTGGAGCTGAACCTGTAACCTTTATGTTAGCAGAAGCATATCATTCACCACAAGGTTGTCCATGTTTTTATGGTACCATGCCCAAATGCCATGCTATTAAATATGTATATAATTGGTGGTAGCTAAATTAATTGGACAGTGGCATGTCATTCTCAGAGGTACAATATGAAGTTATCTCTTGAGTAATGTTCGACCGGAATGGGGCCAATCTGCATTGAAAATAGATTTCTGTATATTTTCAGTAAAGCCAGGAGTTTGTTTCATGAAGGGGAATGGAGGTGGTATTTGGATGGTCTCACCAAGGATTTATTCACACTTTCTCGTTTTGTAATCCTACATAAATCTTATAAAGGATAACAGTGGGCCAAGAAAAAAATGGAGCTTTGGCTCTCTGCCTTCTCTACATTGATCCCTGTATTTTCATAGATAAACATAATTTGCCTGTATTTTATTTAATTAATTGCACATTTATAAGAGGATTTACATCCTCTCAAAAAGGCCCAGTGAGTATTTATTTATTTATTTTGAGAATTAGATGGAGACCTTTCAGTTTGCATATATTTTTAGAGATGACTTTTACTTTAAAGCTTGATAAGAAACAGCTCAGGTTTTTACGAAACTGCTTTTTCTAAGATTTTTAGACACTTTTGGTGGAAAGATTGTTTGAACTTTAAGCTTTATATATTTAGATGTATTTGCTTGTGTCTGTATTATTGTTTATATGCAATAATGATGATACTAAATGTATCCCACTATTCCATCTGTCCTCTGCTCACACAATGGCTGAGTCCGAATCTGTAGACAGCTGCCTGACAGTAGTTGTTCTAAAAAAAGAAAACTGGCTATAATAGGAGACTGTGCATCCGGGTCATGCTGTATACTTCATTTCATTTCATATTTAAAGCACAAAAAGAAGCTGCATATTTTATATTTTTCTATTATATTTTATTTTATAATTGAGGTCAGTAAGATTTTTGGAAATACATTTTAATAAAAATAATCTTTTTATTTAGCAAGGATTCTACAAAAAAACAAAAGATTTCTATTTCAAATAAATGCTGTTCTTTTTTAACTTTCTATTCATCAAAGAATCTCCCCAAAAAGGTGGTTTAAGCAGCACAACTGTTTACAACATTGATGATAATAATAATAAATGTTTCTTGAGCAGCAAATCCCCATATTAGAGGGATTTCTGAAGGATCATGTGACACTGACGACTGGAGTGAAGATGCTGAAAATTTAGCTTTGCCATCACAGGAATAAATTACACTTTAAAATATATTCAATTAGAAAAGTTATTTTTTGGGGGTCATGACCCCAAGGTTAAGAAACATGACCTGTGTGTGTGTGTGTGGTGCTGGCAGGTCTGCAGAAGTCACTGTAATGGAAATTTTGTAGATTGAATATATCACTCATCAGCCACTTTCCCTGACATTTAGCTCTGTAAACAAGCTTTATTCACTGCATCCATGAGCAGACACGATGACAAGCTTGACAGGGATGTCAGTGTCTGGGGGGAGCCCGACTAATGACTCACTTCCTCTCAGAAAGAGAGATGAAGGGGTTTTGTCAAATGAGCCTGTTGACTGGACACAACAGACTGCAATGAGCTGCTGTGTGTTTAGATGTTGCCTATTAGTCAGAGACAATGGCACTCTTCATAGGAGAGACGCAGCTGAGTGACCGCTGTGACTCGCTCCACGGAGGCCGCGCAGAGGATAAGGGAAGTGTCTTGCCATTTGACTCTTCCGCTTGACCTTTCAGGGCTTCGTGTGAAAGCACCCTCTGTGATGACAGCTCTACCTAAATTTAATTATGGACATCACATGATAATGTGGGTATTTTAATCAGATGCTCTTTAATCAAAGGGTGAACGGGTAAATGGTGGTCAAAAACAGAGCCATTTCCACCGCAGGAACATTCCCCAGGAACTAGGGACTTTGGGGTGGTACTCAGTGTGTTTCGACCACAGGAACCAGGGTCTAAATGAAGCTCCGGGTAAAAATCTGAAAGTCTGAGAAAGTCCTTGCTCATGACGTAGTACTTTTTCAAAGTTCAGGAACTTTCGGGGGTGCTGAACATGCTGATTGGCTGAGTTCATACAGCATTTTGATTGGTTGACTCTATGCAGCATTTTATTTCAACCACCATTTTTTAAAAGATTTTTTAAAATTTGCATGCAATAAGAGTTGTTTGCTATTCAAATCAACAATGGAGTTTAAAAAATACAACTGATGGACCGACGTCAAAGTTAAGGCTTTATTAAAGGAACACGCCGACTTTTGGGGACTTTAGCTTATTCACTGTATCCCCCAGAGTTAGATAAGTCCATACATACCATTCTCATCTCTGTGCGTGCCATAACTCTGTCGGATGCACCCACCGCTAGCCTAGCTTAGCACAAAGACTAGAGGTAAACGGCTCCATCTAGCAATGATATTATGCAGCGCCTGAAAATAGTCCCCAGCACGCTCTCTGTGCAAGCAGGTTGGTTATGTTGAAGGTGGTTGCAAGGGTAGTTGTAAGGGCATTCTGGGTGGTTGCAGTTCTAACCATTTGCTAAGATGTTTTGGGTGGCATGTATATATACATAAAATGAAAATTACCCCATGATTTACACACCCTCAATCCTAGGTGTATATGACATTCTTCTTTCAGATTAATACAATTGGAGTATTAAAAAATGTCCTGGCTAATCCAAGCTTTACAATGGCAGTGAATGGGAGCCCAAAATTTGAAGCCCAAAAAAGTGCATCCATTCATTATAAAAAATAATCCACAAGGCAGGGGTTAATAAAGGCCTTTTGAAGCGAATCGATGCATTTGTGCAAGTTAAATATCCATATTTAACACGTTATAAAGCAAAATATCTAGCTGCTGCCAGACCACCTTCCGTATTCAACTTAAGACGCAAAGCGCTTACGCTACGCTACGTTGACGTCATACGTCGCGGCAGTTGCACTTTTTCCGTAAATTGAATGCAGTCATATACACCTAGGATGGCTTGAAATTATGGGTAATTGTGTAATTTTATGAGTAATTGTTGTTAGGGGATTTTGACAAGACAATATACACTGCCCGGACAAAAGAAAAAAGTCACTGTTTGGAATTAAATAGGCAAGTGCTTAAGTGCTCTTTGATTGGATCATTATTGCAGTGATTATTTCTAGCATGATATATGTTTGGCAATGAAAATGTCAATATTCATCAGGCTCAAATTGTGAACGAATGGTTGGGAGGGAGCATGAAGAATCATTTTCACACATGAATTGGCACCTCTGAGTCCAGACCTTAAATTCATTTAAAGTCTTTGGAATGTGCTGGAGTAGACTTTACAGAGTGCTTGACTCTTGCATTGTCAATACAAGATCTTGACCAAAATTGATGCACCTCTTGATAGAAATAAATGTTGTGATGTTATTTCAACTGATTGTCATTGCATCAATTTTTGGTCAGGCTACACCAATTAGGGTTAGAAGCACTGTTGCCAAACATATTACATGCTAGAAACATAATAATCACTGCAATAATGGTCCAATCATAGACTCTAAAGCATTTGCCTATTTAAATAGATAATAATAATACTGATGCTTGCCTGCATGCACCACTTATAAAATAAGCATTCAACACAACACGTAGAATACTTTACAGCTCTCTCTCTTTCTCTCACTATTGTTTTCTCTCTATCTTAGTTCTATGTGTCCAGGCGTAATGAATGTTGCTGTTTATTAGAGCATGCTGATTTAAATGAAACATACAGCTGTGAAGAAGCAAAAGTCAGTGGGTCTCATTCACTAATAATTGCGAACACATAAGTTGCCTCATTCTAATGTTGATGAATCTGGATCATATTAGATGAGGGAGCTCATGCTCACACTAATTAGCATAACACATGCCCAAACTATCTGCTTTATAAGGGTGTTTCCACACAGCCTGTCCTTTACAGGTATGAATGTGGAGAAAAGAGCTGAGCCCATAGATGTTGGCGTCTTAATTATGATACCTTTTAAAACACCTAATTTTAACCAAATTCAAAGGAAGCATTAGCCTACATAAATTCTTCACTGAGACTATTTCAGTGAAAAAAAAAAAAATCCAAGGTGGCAGACGAGGTATGAGAAATGTTGATTGTATAAAATTTTTTACTTATTTCATTCAATGCTGACAAGCAACAACAACAACAACAAAAATGTAAAATACTTGTTTATCCTAGGTCATTTTATGCTTGTTAGAGTACCATGTGGTTAGTTTAGCAACATGCTAATGTTAAACACTATTAAAAATTTATTGTAAGGTGTTTGTAAAGTGTGTCAAAGGACATAATATTTAGGCCTGTGTGCACAGGTTTTATGCACAGATATGAATGAGAGAGAGGGAGAGAATTAACCTTTTTTCTCTTTATTGTTGTTTTCAGTGTATCATGCACAGTTGCATGTTGTCTGACAATATGGATTAGTGCAGCAAGGATTAGGTTTATGAAGGAATTAGAGACCGTTTTACAATCCAAAAGAAGTTACTTACACACACTGCAGAGGTGAGATTTGGCAGCTCATGAGTTTGTGACTATAGTGAGAACACCGGCATTGAGATATAGGGATTACAGCATGACTCCTCTGTGTTTGCTCTGCCCTCTTCTTCTATTCTGCTACAAAGTCGGTTTAAACTTTAGAGGTTAAGTCCCATGGAAGTTCCACCTGTCCAGCTCTAGATCAGCCCTTGACCTGTGACCTGTGACATTTAGGAGGTTTGATCTGCAGAGCCACAGTAAGAGGATTGATTTTCCCCTTTGAACTTGTGTTCTCTACTGTGCTCTGGTGTGAGACGTGAGAGGTGTGCAGGAAGAGTTGGTCCTAACTCCCAAAATTAAATATATTTTCTAAATTAGGTTCTAATTGAATTAGAGCACATTACACATTAAATTACACATAAAAAATGTGCAGAGTATTTTTAGAGGCTGTAAGTTTCACTTACGTTTGTGCTAATAACTTTTGAAGGTTTTCCGAAAAACCTACTTTCTCTAACTCCTCCTAGGCCGTTGCTCTGAATTTCACGAAAATTTAACCAGCTCATCTTCAGACCATACTGACAAAAAGTTATGGAATTCAAAGTGATTCGGCAAAGCGTTCTCAAATAACGTGCAAACGAATTAGATGAAGTGCCTGCCAAAATAAATATGAGACTATATCTCCGCAACGCTTTAGCATATTCTGATGTGTATGTTATGACAACCATGACCTGAGTGCCACAGTGCCACCTAGTGGTCAGGAGATATAAAAAAAATTTAATTTTTGCTTATAACTTCTGAACGCTTTGGACAAAAATCACTCTTTAGATTCGAGATACAATACCCAAATTTGTCGGCCATTTTGAATTTTGTCGTAAAAATGCTATATTTTACTAACACATTAACCTATCGTTACGAAACTCGGTATGTGTCTTCGGCACAAAAAGTTTTAGGGGCAGCGCCGCCTTGTGGTCAAAAGTTATAATAAAATGTCCAAAAATGCTAACTTTTGATTAAATTAGCCTGAAATTGCGATGAAACTTAATATATTCCTTGGGTCATGCTGAGAACATAACAATTTCGCCATATTTGGCCAAACTTCCTGCCCGCCATTTAGATTCTCTTTCAAAATCTACTTTTTCGAATTCCTCCTAGACCGTTTGTCCTATTTTCACCAATTTAATCATATCATCTTCAGACCATGCTGGTAAAAAGTTATGGATTGTGTGTCGATAGTATTTTTTTGTCGGTAAACTGTCTTTTGTATACCGCATTAACTAAGTCGAGGCATGATGCTAAAACGACTCTGAGGCTGTATCTCTGCAATGCTTTGACATATTGACACCAAACTTTGCATGTGTCATTGTCACCTCACTCTGACCACAACATACATTTGGTCACAGCGCCATCTATTGGTCGAAAGTGATAAACCATTAAATCATATTACTAGAGACTGTATTTATGATTTTTAAAATGTCTTTAATTGCTCGTTGTTGCAGTTGGTCTGATGCTCCCAGCCATGGTGGCATGACTTATCATGTTCTTTGTGGCCCCGATAGTTGCTGCTTGCATTATTATTAGGGCCCGAGCACCGATGGTGTGAGGACCCTATTGGAATTGCTCAGCCTATTATTATTCTTTTCCCAAATGAATCGCATTTTTGAGGGCCTAAACATGCTCGAAAACTCATGAAACTTTGCACACGCATCAAAAGTGGTGAAAATTTACGTCTGATATGGGTTTCAGAATTAGGTGTGGCAAAATGGCTCGATAGTGCCACCTACAAAATTTCAATTAATTGCCGTTCGAGCTACGTTTCATGTACGAGTATGAAATTCGGTAGACACATGTAAAAGCCCAATACCTACAAAAAAGACCCTGGATTCAAAATCTGAGATATTTTTTATTTTCTCTGCCAAATTTTAGCAGTTTTTGCCATTTCCAGATGTTGTACTTTAACAAACTCCTCCTAGAGATTTAATCAGATCAACATTGTATTTGCACAGTCTAATCTAAAGGCCTTTGCGATGTTAAATTGCAAAGATATTGAGTTTTTCCTGAAGGGCGTGTCCATGGCGGCCTGACAAATTTCGATGTTTCGCCATAAAACAGGAAGTTGTTGTAACTCAGGCATACAATGTCCGATCTGCCCCAAACTTCACATGTATTATTAGAGTCCTGGACTGAAGACATCTACATGCCAATATTTAGTTACAGTCATAGCGCCACCTACTGGAAACAGGAAATGTCATGTTTTACACTGTGATTAACTCCTTATAGTGATTTAACCAGATCATCATCATATTTGGTCAGTCTAATCTAGGCCTTTGCAACATTAAATTGTGAAGATCTTGAGTTTTCGCTGAAGGGTGTGTCCCTGGCAGCCTGACAAAGTCTAATGTTTCGCCATGAAACAGGAAGTTGTTGTAACTCAGACATACAATGTCCGATCTGACCCAAACTTCATGTTTTATTAGAGTCCTGGCCTGAAGACATCTACATGCCAATATTCAATTACAGTCATAGCGCCACCTGAGGGCAACAGGAAAGGCCATGTTTTACACTGTGATGAGTATCCTCATTGAGATTTACCCAGAACAACATCATGTTTGGTCAGTCTAATCTTAAGGCCTTGGTGATGTTAAATTGCGAAGATCTTGAGTTTTCGCTGAAGGGCGTGTCCGTGGCGGCCTGTCAAAGTCTGATGTTTCGCCATGACATTGGAAGCTGTTGTAAGTCAGGCATACAATCTCCGATACGCCCCAAACTTCATATGTTTGATAAGAGTCCTGGCCTGAAGACATCTACATGCCAATATTAGTTATTCATAGCGCCACCTGCTGGCAACAGGAAATGGCATGCTTTACACTGTAATTCCCTCCCAGAAACACACTTAAATATGCCATCAAGTCCCAAACATGCTAGAAACACATTAAATCAAGCAACACTCGGCTAAGTGCTAATGTATGCGATTTACGCCACAAAACAGGAAGTTGTTGTAACTCAGGCATACAATGTCCAATCTGCCCCAAACTTCACTTGTTTAAGAATAGTCCTGGCCTGAAGACAACTACATGCAAATATTCAGTTATATTCAAAGCGCCACCTGATGGCAGCAGGAAATGTGGCACATTGTAGTGACTTTGCCATATTTCTCCTATATTTACCGGCTTAAATGCATGTCGCCCACTATTCACTGTTTTCCCGAGGCCACCAGGTGGCGGTGCTCCCGTGTGCAAGGGCCCTTTCATCACTGCTTGCAGCTTTAATTATTATTATTATTATTATTATTGTATTAATAATAATGTATTATTATTACATGTATTATTTATGCACTAAAGGAAAAAGTATTTCTAATACAATTATTTTGTTTCTAGATAAAATCATTTAAATGTTTGTTGTGATAAACTTTTGTTATTGAGAGAAAGTGTGTGTATAATATTTAATTGTGTATATTGTATAATGTTATATATTTACTAATTTATGAATTGCCTTTATTATTTTATTTAATAAAATTATAACATTATACGTAATATTAATATAAACAATTTAAATTATTATATAGCTAGTTATGAACAAAATAATTATATCCTTAGAAAGCTAAGACTTTTTACTTCAGTGTCAAAATAGGATAATGCATAGGATAATGTATGAGAAGATGTGCTGTTTTTTTCTTTGTAATATTTCATGGCACCCAGTTTTCTCTCTCATCACATTAAGTACAGACTGCAAACTCATAACTAGGTTGAAATATCTTCTTTTTTTTGCCGTGCAGCTGTATCTTCAGAGATGGCTCAGGAAACACTGGTTTGCTCTGTTGAGCAACACTCAGAATGTTAACAGATGATGCTGTTTGCATACACTCTGACCAAAAATAGCCAAAACCAAGCCTGCAGCTTGTCTGTTTCTTCTGTTTCTTCTCAGAAATAAAACTTTGAGGCATTTTTTTTCTGAAAAGAAGCAGAAGAAACGGACATGCTGCCGCCTTTCAGAAATATCCAGCAACGCAGACAGATTTTGGGAGGCAGGCGGATGGTGGACAATGACTGACTGCTCTACAGAAAAGTGCTAAACCCTGACTCCGAGGAACACGAAGCAGCCAGCTTTAAAGACCATGGAGGAAAAAGAAAGACAGCATCCTTTTGGTTCCCTCTTTTCTTTTCTTTTTTTCTCCAGAAGCCAGATTTTTTTTTGTCACTTATCCTAATGCATTTCTGAAAGATGTCAAGAATGGAATGAAGCAAAATATTTTTCCCTGCCAGAAATGCCTTAAAATCTGTTTTTTTCTGAAAACACAAGGTTGCAAATATTTTAAAAAAGCTAGCACATTTATAAAAAATAAAAAAAATACATCATGATTAGGTTCAGCAATTTGTATAGCATTTAGCAAAAAATTTAACAGCCTTAAATATATCTCATTTATATCCTGCATTTATATCCTGCATTAAAATGTTAACTTAAAGATCCCCTGTGGTGAAAATCAAGTTCCATGTGGTGTTTTTAATGTGCTTTAAGACAAACCATGTCTCAAAAATGCGGTTTGAAACCACCCGTTTCCTTTCTGGCACAAACGTAACCAATCCCGTCAACGTACAGGGCAGGGCTTTTCTCCACTGAATTTCTATGATGTTGAAAGTGTTTCTATGGATGATGTATTTAGCTTCTGATCCTAAGATGGTGAATGAGAACATGGTTTGTGTAACATTAGCAGCACATTATTGTTTGATAATGTAGTCAAGCCAAAAACTAATCATATCAATTACCGTTATGTGTCCGACGTTGTAGAGAGCAATACATTAAATGCATTACCATTCTAATACAACGACCTGTAGACGCCACCTTATAATTCACTCTTCGTCTTCTTCTGAATCAGTTTATGGTTCAAACATGGCTGAATTAAACCAGTATTTCCATTTGCAATTGCTGTTTACTACAGTTGACCGAGTGGATCAGGTAGCCTCTGAGCTAGTGTGATTGAGTGGAGGCGGGGACCAATTTGCATAATCATGGATCCGTGTATAATAAATGAAGCAAGGGAGTTACATTCAAGCTATTTTATGGTATGCAGAAGTAATTTTCAGAAGAAAACAACATTTAAATAAGCCATTTTGATTATCAAAGATGAGATTATTTACTGCAGGGGGACTTTAAACATCCTGTATAGCAGTGTTTCCCAACCACGTTCCTGGAGGCCCCCCAACACTGCACATTTTGCATGTCTCCTTTATCTGACACGCCCATTTCAGGTCTTGGAGTCTCCACTAATAAGATCATTTGAATCAGGTGTGTTTGATTAGGGAGACATTCAAAATGTGCAGTGTTAGGGGGCCTCCAGGATCATGGTTGGGAAACACTGCTGTATAGGTTTGATTAATTAAAAAAATACCTATAAATTCACCATTTACTAATAAACAGGTGCTATGTGTCTTTTGTGTGCATTCATTGTGGCTCAAATCGGTTCCAACCATCTCCAAAGTGTACGAAAAGTTTTTATATCCGATAAGTTTTTTGAATAAATGTGTTAACGCTGTTAACACAAAAAAACTGCCTTAAATATATCTAATGTATCTCATTTTAATTTATGTAATTTATCTCATGCATTAAGGTGTTAACTTAAAGGGGACCTATTATGCCCCTTTTTACAAGATGTAATATAAGTCTCAGGTTTCCTCAGAATGTATCTGTGAAGTTTCAGCTCAAAATAAGATGTTGTAAATGCCCATTTTTGAGTGTAATGAAAAACATGCTGATTTTGTGCATGTATCTTCAAAAGCAAATGAGCTGCTGCTCCCCACCCTGCTTTCCAGAAGAGGGCAGAGCCTGTACAGCCCGTTCTATGCTAATAGGGCAGAGTCCGTTAGCAGTCGTGGGCGGGGCCTAATAAATGTGGCAACACATTGTATGGAAACTGCAAACGGCTTGTTCGGAGACACTGCTTATGATTTATGGGGATTAAAAAGGGAGGTGTGGGTGGATTTTTACTATTTTACTCTACACTGCCGACACACATTTATGTTCAAACACCATGTTAAAGTGAATTTTGCATAATAGTTCCCCTTTAAGGCAAAACATATTACGCTTGTTCAACTTCATGTAGCGATGCGCAGACAAATCGGCGGCTAACTTGAAGCAGTGCATGCCGGTTTGAAATGTTGTCCAACTTTAGGCAGCGCCGACACCACGTGACTGTGACGTATGTCAACAAAGTGCTGCGAGAGCGATTCGAAGCAGCAGTCGGCTGGTGTATTTTGCGCAGCTTCTCCAGAGCGACTGCACGAGCTCTGATGACGACACAGCTGTTCCACCTGTTCCACCTTATGACAGTGATCACGTGCGTTTCGTGTGTATATTCTAAAACCTTCAGTTCCACTAATGCCCGCAAACCTGTTTTTTTTTATAACGGTAAAACCTCTTTTCATGTAGTCGCGATGTTATATTGTCATGTTTATAAAAAAAAAAACAGATAAAAACGTAGACCCTACTTCATTGACAGCGTAGGCTTATATGTTGAACTTTATTCTTGTACAAACAGACGCTGTATTATGCAGTACATAAAGTATTGAATGAAAATGTCTCTGAAACATTTGACAAATATTGAATTTCTTCCGCTTCATCTGTGATAAAGTATGCAAACACAGCGCAAGTGTCACTACTGGAAGCAGAAAATGTCCAACTTCACGTCTCCGTTTGCAGCTCCTCCCCGCCTGCATGCAGCAACTCTGGCTGATCGGTTACATCCAGCCACAGCCGATGTCGAACACACCTAATGCCAAAAACTTGCTCTTCCTGTTCCAAGCCCTCAACCACTCACTGAAATCTTTCCTTGTGAAAAGAACTTTCATTCATATTGCCATTGACTGACGTCCCGGACTATTAGCCTCTCGGCGGCACATTAGTCTGTTAACCTTTCTCGGTGTGGCATAATGATCCGTGACACCTCATAGGAGATGAGGAGGAACATAGAGTCAGAATTGACTGTAAGACGCTGGGGAGAAATCTCAGAGTTTGGCGCGGTTAGGTCAGGGCTATAAATCTGTAGTAAAAGTCTTCTGTGAAACCAAGAGACTGGAACTGGCTTTGATGCACCGAGCTGGGACTCAATTGGTGCGTGCACACTCTTCAAAGCATAAACAGCTGCGCTGGAGTTTATTTTCAGGTTTATACAGCTTTGTCTAATTGTCTATCAATTCTCCGCCCATATTCTATGAAGGTTTAATATACCTTTGACCATTCTCACCTCCCTATGCTAAACAATTCATAGAGGCTTTTGGATTTCATGTGAAGAGAAGCCTCACCTTTCCACTAGCTGTCCACTGGGTCATAGTAAGACAGATAACATGCTTGAGGATTCTAAGCACCGCTGCACACTGACCTTCACCACTGAACACATTTACTCATCATCACCTCCAGACTGCCAGGGCTGGTATGTCTTTTCGGGCCCCTCAGAGCACAGTAATGCACTTGATCAAAGCCAGCAAGCCTGGCTGAGTTGATCTTTTGGAAAATGTGCCTCAGTCAAGCCTGCGACTTCTCTGACATTTTTTAGGTCACCCCTAACCATTAAAGGTTGTGCGATGACAATCCTCTCTAAATTTGAGAGCTCTGTCAGAAAAGTGGCTTGGCTGATAATGTATGTGCGTGAACATATCTGGCTCATGTCATATCCTGACAACTCCAACCTCCTTCTCTCTATCAGCTCCTGTTATGTATCCAGTAAAGGCAAGAAAAGATTATTTATAAATCATATATATGTGTATGTATATATGTATATCTTGGTTGAAGATTAGCTTAAATGACATACTGTTAGCTACTGTAAAAGGATTTGATATTGGCTGTGATGTTGTGGGCAATTGTAACACTGTTGTATGAGTGATATACAAAAATTGTATGAATGATTTGAGAAGTTGAAATGTGATAAACATTATTTCATTAAGGTATATGGGCGAAGCTATTGAAGACATTAGGTGTCTTTTCAGATTTCAGATAATGGTCACGTCGATTTTGCTTTAAACATATTATTTCTGACAGCTTAAAGATATGAAAGGAAAACCCATTCAGTTTTATTAACAAATGTTAAAGCAATGGCATTACATTGAGGTGTTCTCTTTATTAAGATGCAGAGAATTAATATTTATTTAGCAAATAGATATTACAATTTAATAAATATTACAATTGCCCCCAACTGCTATTAAATCATCCCTTGATGTATTAAATGTATTATTATAAACAAGTCATTCTTGAAGGCACAATATGTAAGATTTTTTAATTAAAATATCTACATATTGTGTAGATAACATGTCCGTGCGTTGCCTATCAATGACATCATACCCTAGCTACCCTCGATTTCTGAAACCATGGAAACACCAAAGACGCTTTAATATGCGTTTTATTAGACAGATGAGCAAGTGTTTGGATACATTCATCGACAGAAAAATAATCATTGTTACATAGCTCAACACAGTTAGTCTTATTATTTAAATCTCGTTTTCTTGATTTACTGCGAGTACCATGTTTTACCATGCCTAATATTGATCTATCTTACTGCAGTGTGCAACAAGTGTCTCATAGTAGCCACCGAGTGAACAGAGAAGCATTGTAACATATCTTTCAACACTCAAATAATGCATCTAATATAATAAAACAGCGCTGTGTTACCCCACATACGCATGAGCGGAAGTGGTCGCCTATGGCGCAATAAAAGCTCTGAGAAAAAACAAGCTACCCCTTTGTTTTGAATAAGCGACCTCTAGCAGCGGAAAATTACATTTTGTGGCTGTAATGTAAATGTTCATGATATTATTTGTAAGGATTGCACCAATATGAACATTCTGGGTGATAAAAAGCTATATCAAATATGTTGCTTAAATAAACTAAAAATAAAACATTGTCATGCAACCCTATTAGTACTGGCACATACACTCACCTAAAGGATTATTAGGAACACCTGTTCAATTTCTCATTAATGCAATTATCTAATCAACCAATCACATGGCAGTTGCTTCAATGCATTTAGGGGTGTGGTCCTGGTCAAGACAATCTCCTGAACTCCAAACTGAATGTCAGAATGGGAAAGAAAGGTGATTTAAGCAATTTTGAGCGTGGCATGGTTGTTGGTGCCAGACGGGCCGGTCTGAGTATTTCACAATCTGCTCAGTTACTGGGATTTTCACGCACAACGATTCCTAGAGTTTACAAAGAATGGTGTGAAAAGGGAAAAACATCCAGTATGCGGCAGTCCTGTGGGCGAAAATGCCTTGTTGATGCTAGAGGTCAGAGGAGAATGGGCCGACTGATTCAAGCTGATAGAAGAGCAACTTTGACTGAAATAACCACTCGTTACAACGAGGTATGCAGCAAAGCATTTGTGAAGCCACAACACGCACAACCTTGAGGCGGATGGGCTACAACAGCAGAAGACCCCACCGGGTACCACTCATCTCCACTACAAATAGGAAAAAGAGGCTACAATTTGCACGAGCTCACCAAAATTGGACAGTTGAAGACTGGAAAAATGTTGCCTGGTCTGATGAGTCTCGATTTCTGTTAAGACATTCAGATGGTAGAGTCAGAATTTGGCGTAAACAGAAAGAGAACATGGATCCATCATGCCTTGTTACCACTGTGCAGGCTGGTGGTGGTGGTGTAATGGTGTGGGGGATGTTTTCTTGGCACACTTTAGGCCCCTTAGTGCCAATTGGGCATCGTTTAAATGCCACGGCCTACCTGAGCATTGTTTCTGACCATGTCCATCCCTTTATGACCACCATGTACCCATCCTCTGATGGCTACTTCCAGCAGGATAGTGCACCATGTCACAAAGCTCGAATCATTTCAAATTGGTTTCTTGAACATGACAATGAGTTCACTGTACTAAAATGGCCCCCACAGTCACCAGATCTCAACCCAATAGAGCATCTTTGGGATGTGGTGGAACGGGAGCTTCGTGCCCTGGATGTGCATCCCACAAATCTCCATCAACTGCAAGATGCTATCCTATCAATATGGGCCAACATTTCTAAAGAATGCTTTCAGCACCTTGTTGAATCAATGCCACATAAAAATTAAGGCAGTTCTGAAGGCGAAAGGGGGTCAAACACAGTATTAGTATGGTGTTCCTAATAATTTTTTAGGTGAGTGTATGACGGCAGATAGATTTTGCCGCCAGTCCTATCTGATGATTTTAGCATGAAGATAATTTTAATAACAATGCTGATGTATGCTAACACAAGATAGTAATGTTAGGATGCCCTCTTAATGATCACACAGCAAGTTGTCCTTTTCTCTGGAACAGTGGACACTTGTACTTTTTGGATATTTGTGCTGGTGTGTGTGACTGTCATTGTGAGTAATATGTGTTGGTACTTGAGTGTGTATATATGTTTTTTTGTGTGTGTATGCATAGGAGATATGAGATATTGAGTATGCACAGTGGCTTGTCGTTGTGCATCAATATTTCAGCCAGCGGGAAAAGAACTCACAAAAAGATTTAGCCTCCTCTCCACACTTTTACACAGCTGGACAGTGTGTCAACACACAAATTATGTCAGCTGGCAGCGAGGAGGGAAACCGAGTAGGCAGCAGTCAGCGCAGCATAGCGCCACATAGCTGAAGATGGCCGTGATTTATCAACCCACATAATGACAATTTGTTAATATAGTCTTGTGCAGCACTTTTAAACTATGGGTGATTTATTTTTTATTTTTTTGTGATTTATTAGAAATCATTTACAAAATCACATTCTGTAAAATATGGTTTCATGTCCAGATTGCCACCTTTGAATTATAAGGTTCTATCTGCATTCTGAGCGGTTTTGAGATATTGAGCTTCAAAGTTTTTGCATTCCATTTGACTTTGTAGGTAGAATCTTTTTGTTTTCCAAATAAAAAGTCTCAAAATGTATATAACTTTATAAAAAAAAAAAAAACGTAATGTAAATAAGTTGTCACAGAATAAGAATATGTGAATAATTAAATTGACAAAAATGTCAGATGTCAATGTCATGTTTCAGTGCTTAGAATTGGATAGCAGGATTAGAATTGTCCATCAGTCACTGTTTGCTCAAATTTCAGGTAACCTTATATTGGATATAATTGTGTTCTATTTTATTTTATTTTTAAATTTAATATTTGATTTATAGTGTATCTATTTTGTTATTTTATTTTATACAATTTAATATTTAGTCTATAGTGTACCTATTTTAATTTATTAAATGATAATTAAATCTGCAGTGTAGCTATTGCATTTACTTTTTTTAATTAAAATATTATTGGGTCTAGAGTGTACCTATTGTTATTTTATTTTTGGTAAATATTGCTCTTGTGTGATTTTCATGAATTTATTTTGTTACACATATAGTTCATACACAGAGAGAAAAAAAGGTGTCAAAATTTTATTTTTAGGGGTACAACAGCTTGTCACTGTGGCAGTACCCTTATACCACAAAAAGGTTCATAGTAGTACCCTAAGGTACGTATTTGTACTCTAAGGCCCTGTCCACACGAACACAGGTATTTTCAAAACTGCATCTTTTTCTATGTGGTTTGGCCGTTTGTCCACACGCAAACGCAGTATCCGGACACTGAAACCAAACTTTTCTTTAAACTCCTGCCAGGGTGAACATTTTTAGAAATGCTGGTTGCAGTGTTGTCGTGTGGACAGTGAAAACTGAGATTTTGGCTTGTTGCGTCAGAACCGGAACCGGCAATAACCTTTTTTCCAGGCTTCTGATTGGCCAACATGGCTTTACGGTTAGGGTTATATTGCCACCTGTTGGTTTGGCATGCTCTTGACAGCGCTTCATAGTGTGTTTTGCGTTTTTCATGTGGATGTGATTTTTTTTTTTTAAACGGAGGAGGGAAAAACTCAGTTTATAAAAATACCCGTGCACGTGGGGACTAGGCCTAAGGTACTAATATGCACCTTTAGGAGTAAAAAAGGTACAAAGATATCCTTTTAAGGGTACTGCCCCAGTGACAAGCTGTTGTACCCCTAAAGGTACAATTTTTTTCTCTGTGTGTAAAAACGACCCTCTTGTGCTGTTCCAAACCCATATGAGTTTCTTTCTTTTATTATTTATTATTTGTTTTCAAGGAAAGAAAGTCAAATGGTTTGGAATCAAATACAAGTAAGGAAATTGAATCTCTTTTTTATTTTTCATTTTTGGGTGAACTATTTTAGTACCTTACACACTTATTTTACTCTTCTGACTTATTTTGAAGTGATTCCTAACTCGCACTCTAGCCTTGTTACAGGGAAGCATGCTAGAACTTGAGTGTGGAGCTTGACAAAGTTAACTTTAAGAAGTGAACTTTTCAACTCTTCGGTTATTCATATTCAAAGACGGGGTATGAATGCAATATTGATGGTGTTTTTAGCTCTTGTACTTGATGTTCTAGTTATTTTGCCTGTCAGTGTCATCATTTGTTACACTGAGGTGAAGAGGTTTGTTTGCGCCCCTGTTCTAAAAGACCTTGGTCCGTCCACACACAGTATGTCCTTAGTCTTTTATTGACACCTAAATGAAAACCCACATCCTCAATGTCTTAAGTCAGCCAGCTTTGACGTTTTTAATCACTCTCTTTTGCTCTTATAATTAATGTAGCCATAATGGTGTTTTTCTAGATGATGAAGGTGGCATGATTAATCAAGCGAGAACCCTTTCAGAGATCATACATTTTAATGAACCGTATTACACTGGCGTTGTGTTTTAGCACAATACTATATGAAATTAAATCCATATGCAAACAGTTTGGCCGCAGGCCTGAGCTGACGTGCAGCTGGGATGCCTCCATGCTCTGCTGAGTTTGCTGCGCTGGCACAAAACAACTTTACTAATGGAATCATTTGAATTGTGAGGAGATGGTCTCAGTTATTGATCTGACTGACAAAACACCATTAAAATTCAACATAGTCTGGCTTAACGCACAATAATGGAGAAAAAAAAACAGGCTTGAGTTTGTCAGAATCTTTAATATCGCCCCCTGAATTTTCAACTCCAATCGATTCTTGTTAATAGTCATTCAGCACAATCGCAATAGTCATCAATGTCAAGTAGATGAGCTGCAGAGTTGAGTCAACTTAAAGTGAGTGGGTGCTAGTATGGTGATTGTCTCTTTAGAATCTGTGGTGATTTCTTGAGGTTTGATAAACCACGCTGGACATGGACGTAGGCCCCCAATCTATTAATTAACTTATTTATTAACACAATGGTAAAAAAAAAAAAATATATATATATATATATATATATATATATATATATATATACACTCACCTAAAGGATTATTAGGAACACCATACTAATACTGTGTTTGACCCCCTTTCGCCTTCAGAACTGCCTTAATTCTACGTGGCATTGATTCAACAAGGTGCTGAAAGCATTCTTTAGAAATGTTGGCCCATATTGATAGGATAGCATCTTGCAGTTGATGGAGATTTGTGGGATGCACATCCAGGGCACGAAGCTCCCGTTCCACCACAACCCAAAGATGCTCTATTGGGTTGAGATCTGGTGACTGTGGGGGCCATTTTAGTACAGTGAACTCATTGTCATGTTCAAGAAACCAATTTGAAATGATTCGAGCTTTGTGACATGGTGCATTATCCTGCTGGAAGTAGCCATCAGAGGATGGGTACATGGTGGTCATAAAGGGATGGACATGGTCAGAAACAAAGCTCAGGTAGGCCGTGGCATTTAAACGATGCCCAATTGGCACTAAGGGGCCTAAAGTGTGCCAAGAAAACATCCCCCACACCATTACACCACCACCACCAGCCTGCACAGTGGTAACAAGGCATGATGGATCCATGTTCTCATTCTGTTTACGCCAAATTCTGACTCTACCATCTGAATGTCTCAACAGAAATCGAGACTCATCAGACCAGGCAACATTTTTCCAGTCTTCAACTGTCCAATTTTGGTGAGCTCGTGCAAATTGTAGCCTCTTTTTCCTATTTGTAGTGGAGATGAGTGGTACCCGGTGGGGTCTTCTGCTGTTGTAGCCCATCCGCCTCAAGGTTGTGCGTGTTGTGGCTTCACAAATGCTTTGCTGCATACCTCGGTTGTAACGAGTGGTTATTTCAGTCAAAGTTGCTCTTCTATCAGCTTGAATCAGTCGGCCCATTCTCCTCTGACCTCTAGCATCAACAAGGCATTTTCGCCCACAGGACTGCCGCATACTGGATGTTTTTCCCTTTTCACACCATTCTTTGTAAACTCTAGAAATGGTTGTGCGTGAAAATCCCAGTAATTGAGCAGATTGTGAAATACTCAGACCGGCCCGTCTGGCACCAACAACCATGCCACGCTCAAAATTGCTTAAATCACATTCAGTTTGGAGTTCAGGAGATTGTCTTGACCAGGACCACACCCCTAAATGCATTGAAGCAACTGCCATGTGATTGGTTGATTAGATAATTGCATTAATGAGAAATTGAACAGGTGTTCCTAATAATCCTTTAGGTGAGTGTATATAGGATGGAAATAAAAAGCTAAATTTCTTCCATAACAGCTCGCTTAGTGTTTGGCATGGTAATGGATATGACAGTGTTGATATATTTGGTCTTGGTGGAATAGATCTGCTACGCTGTTGTAGAGCAAGTATGGGACTTGCTACTGCCAATACATACACTGTTTTATCCCAGTGTTTTATCATCCACATACTGACAATGGATATCTGACTGCCAATACATACTTACTTTGCTGTGAGCAAGTAAGACATGCTGCTGCTGTACAATAGCATACATGGATTAACCATAGCAGATCTATACAGGTGGAGCTGAGAAAGGTGGAGGGTTTCTGAATGTGCACTGCAACTGATACAGCAACTGCTGACCAAGAATGTGAAGGTTGAGCAGCGAGTTCATACTGCAGGCTACTGATACAGCAGGAACCAATCAGCTTTGCCCTATAGAGAATGATATGATTGCAAGCAGATTGAGTTACGAACCTTTCAGCTTGCATCATCTAGAGTTTCATGACAGAACTTTCTATTTAGCCATTGCTCAGTGATTGATTGATTGATTGATTGACTGTTAGGATATCATCTTATAGTTCTCAGTATTATCATACCAATTTCTGTAGTTTTATCATTTGTTTTACTGTGAGACAAACACTAAATACCACAAAATAATTCATCAAATCCATTGCTAAAAGTTACTTTTGTCATTAATTACTCACCCTAATGTCGTTCCAAAACTGAAAAGACCTTCGTTCCTCTTCGGAACTCAGATTAAGATATTTTTGATGAAATCCGAGACCCTCTGACCCCCTCCATAGACTCCAATTTAATTAACACTTTCAAGGTCCAGAAAGGTAGAAAAGACATTGTTAAAATAGTCCATGTGACTCCAGTGGTTCAACCTTAATTTTATGAAGCGACAAGAATAAATTTTGTGCGCAAAAAACAAACAAAGGTAACAACTTTATTCAACAATTTCTTCACGTCTGTGTCAGTCTCCTATGCTGTTGACTTCCGAGTTGCGTCAGAGCTACGCCAGAACGCTGGCTTACCATTGGCCGATCCTGTTCACGTGAAAAACACGACGCATGCGTGTGATGCTGACGCAGGAGCTGCCCAACGTAAACTGCGTTGGAGACTGACACAGACGAGAAGAAATTGTTGAATAAAGTCGTTATTTTTTTGTTTTTTTGCACACAAAAAGTATTCTTGTCGCTTAATAAAATTAAGGTTGAACCACTGGAGTCACATGGAGGGGTCAGAGAGCTCTTGGATATCTTAATTTGTGTTCTGAAGATGAACAAAGGTCTTACGGTTTGGAATGATACGTGGGTAACGAGTAATTAATGACAGAATTTTCATTTTTGGGTGAACTAACCCTTTAAAGTTGAAGATTTATAAATGACTGACAGGATGGAAAGTGAAATTAAGGACATATGAAAATATATGACATGATTACCAATGAAAACATTTTTCCTAAGAAAACGGAAACTTTGATTAGAGTAAAACCTGAAAAAGCACCTGGGATATTTCTTAATAAACTGCCAGTTTTTTATGTTAGAAGTTGCATCTGAAGACATGACAAAAATTGCTACATCTGTCATCTGAAATGTCTGCTAACTTAATTATGATATTGTGATAAAAGAAAACAAACTGATAAGATTGCCATCTTTAGAAATAGAAAGAAAACGTTTCATATTTTAGCCAATTAAACCCAGTACATGTTCACAAGTGCCCACTAGTTGTCAGAAATGTATAATTTTAGTGAAAGCATACAAATTGTGATGCAATGCTCTTCAACAATACCTGCTTTTTTTACTACAGGATTGGCTGAGCAAGTTTGGGTATCTCCCACCCTCGGATCCTGTGAATGGACAGCTACAGACCAAGGAAGCTCTGACAAGAGCCATCAAAGCCATGCAGAGGTTTGGAGGGCTGGAGGAAACTGGAGTGTTAGGTCAGTACATGCTTTAATTTTCATAATAAAACTCTGATCCACATTGTCCTTGGTGGTTCTCCTTGCATTTTTGGATGTTTTAGGAGATACGCAATTCTCAATTTTCTTTGTAGTCTCATGTCCATCTGGCTTATTGCAGCTGGCAGATTCTCTTTTGCAGTCTACAGGACCAAAAAAGCATCACCCTATCTGCATGCTGCACATGTCTGGGTCTGTATTTATGCATGTATGTGTTTCCCTGCAGACCAAGCAACCTTGGGCTTAATGAAGACCCCTCGCTGCTCTCTGCCAGATGTGTCAGAGCCAGAGATGTCAGCAGGAAGACGAAAGCGAGCACTAGCCCCTCAGAATAAGTGGAACAAGAGGCATCTTTCCTGGAGGTACATTCACCGTATTGGGTCTGAAACTGTCTGAGTGATTCCTGTCCAAAGAAACAGATTTAGTGATGCAACGAAGTTCTTGGCCAAGGCTGGAAATTCTGGACATACTGGGCTAGAACATATTTTGGTGATTTTATTACTAGACAATATCAGGCTGCATTGTTATTTTATAGTTAGAAAATACTGGCTTATATTGTGATTTTTCAGAATTTTCTAATTTTGTAGCTAAAAATATTGGGTTATATTCTGATTTTATTGCTACAAAATATTGGCTTATTCTAATTTCTTAGCTAGAAAAAAATTCTGGTTTTATATCTAGGAAATATATGTGACCCATGCTGGCAAAATGAGTCAGAATACACACAGGATAATTTCGAGCTACAGGCAAAACAAGTGAAAAATGGGTTTTCACAAAAATTTGTTCATTAAGCCCTCGTTTAGCGATCCCAATGCTCCAAATAGCAATTAAACATCTAAAAGTATCTTTATTTGTATGTTTTCTGAGAGGAGTGCCTTTCCTTTGTCCATGAAAAACGATCTTACTCGCGCTGACTGACAGATCCAAAGCGCGCGCACAGATGCCCCAGGCAGCGTGCAATCCCAATATACACAGAATTACAGTATTTCAAAATATCCGTCTTGGCCAGTATCCACGCACACATTATCTGTTATGTCTTAAGTGAACGTTTGGTTAATCTTAAAGTATGGTTGCTAGGTGATTTTGTTTTGGAACCTTCAGAAAACTTTAACTTGATTTTTCTCAAAACTGACTTTGCTGACTCTATCGACTTTAAACATGTATAGCTCAGTCATTTTTTGTCCGATGCAAACAAATCATACATCATACATCAAGTTTGTTTAATAGAGAATGTTAAAATAACATTAACAATTTTTTTTTCATTTGCTCATTGCAACAAATTTTGCCAGCACAGGTCACATTTGGTTATATTCTGATTTTTATGTCGTGAAAATATTGGCTTATACTCTAACTAAAATTGTATTCTAGTTTTATAGCTAGATAATATTGGCCATGTCAGAAATACCTCAACACAAGCTTTTACCATTTCATCACAGAAACTATCCTCAACACCAGTCTTAAGGCTGACTGTTTTGAAGACAGACTGACAGTGTGAATGTGTCTGTTCTTGAAGTGTATGTGCATGTTGTGTGTGTGTGTTGTGTGTAAGATTGGGTTTTGTTTACAGACACTTGTCTTGGGTTTCATACTATGTTGTTTCCTGTTTCTCATTATAGAAGCCCACTGTGATCTCACATTCTCTGTGTTGTCAATCACAAAGGCCTACACTCAATCCCCTCTTATAGTGTGAAATACACCTCTGCGACTACCTGTTATTTTGTATTTGGTAAAACATCAATGTTTAGGCATGTTTGTTAGTTGTAGGTAGAGTTATTTTATGACCTGCAAATTAGGTCTCCGTGCACATTCTCTGTGCTGGGAAATATATTGTCTTGCGATCAATACAGCATTTCAATGATAAATGTATCTACTTCTTCATCCACACACGGATAAGAACATTTAAGAATTTATTCCGGATCACCAGGATGTGATTTTCCATTTATTGGCGATGTCCTCATCTGAATGGCATCATCAGTTGTAGGGCGTTAGTAATTTCCTGACATTGAACTCTCACATGCGCTGACATTTGTGCTTTTTTCAGTTGCTTATAAACACATTAATGGCAAAAGTGTCATTGCCTAGAGTTTTTGCTTTGAGAATCATTGCCTACTCATTCACATAAAACAATATATTGATTTAAATTTTGAATTTTGTAAGACACTTTTTCTTTACAAAGGATGTATGCGAAGGGGTGTGAATGATCATGAATAATGCTGTGAATCACACCTGAGAGACAAAAGAATGCATAATGAGCCACATAATAAATGAGGTTTTGAGTCAGGTATGTGACTGAGAGGGAGCTAAGGAACAGGACAAAGGAAATATATTTTTTTGTAGTTTATTTAGAATATAGTTAACAATACAAAGTGAGAGCCAGAGACACAGTGTCCTATGTGGACCAGTATCAGGTCACTATGATTCTCAAATCTGTGAGATAAAAAAAAAAAAACTGATAATCTGTGAGGATACTGATAACAGGATCAACTATTGTATTAACCTTAATATAATGTCCACGCGTAACAGAAAACAGGATTGCTGATATTGTACAGCATGTGAACAAAATTTTGTATCAGCCTATTATATTTAAATTATATACAGTACCGGTCAAAAGATTGGACACATTACTATTTTTAATGTTTTTGAATGAAGTCTCATGGTCATCAAGCCTGCATTTATTTGATCAAAAATACAGAAAAAAACATGAATATTGTGAATTATTATTACAATTTAAAATAATGGGTTTCTATTTTAATATACTTTAAAATCTAATTTATTTTGGTGATGTAAAACTGAATTTTAATCAGCCATTACTCCAGTCTTCAGTGTCACATGATCCTTATATGCTGATTTATTATCAATGCTAGAAACTGCTGTGCTTCTTAATATTTTTTTATAACCTGGGATACTTTTTTCAGGATTCTTGGATGAATAAATGAAGTAATGGCTGATGAAAAATCCGCATTGCATCACAGAAATAAATGATATTTTACAGTATATTAAAATAGAAAACCGTTATTTTAAATTGATCTTTTCTGACAAAATACGTTTTAATGGCTACAATAAGTAGCGTATTGAAAACAAAACGTTTGACTGGTACTATATTTATAGCATCTGAGCAGAAATTTGCGAACAAAAGCTTTATTGATGTGACACTAGGCTATTTTACAATAAGCACTTCATAATCTGTCCAAAAACAGGCCAAAGAAATACGTCTACGACATTTTATGTTGCAGCAGGATTCATATTTAAACGGTCTATTTGCGTTTAATATTCACAGACACTAACAGAATAAAGTTACCTCACAATCATCGGCTGGATCCGTTGCTCTTAGAAATAAACAGCTTTTCACCTGAGGTAAATTATTCCAGGATTATTCCTCCTCACCGCGTCTCAAAACGATGTAAAGTACATGCACAAATCTTGATGTGTTTATTTGAGTTGATGTGGGCGTTGACTCTGTTGGCATGGATCGCGTCAGTATTTGACTTTCAAAAGAACACGTGCTCCGTGGGCGTGGCTGCATTAACACTAATGAAGAGGCTCGCGAACGACTGACATCTCTCTCTTTTCAAACAGATTACATAAACAAAGAATATCAATGTTTCTTTAGACATATGCCTCATGTTTGTGTGACAAGTATTCACTAAGTTACAGTTAATTTTCTAAAGAGAATCAGATTAGACTTCATTGAGAGAGAGGCTGCAGATCACGCATCATGTTTGTTTTCTTTATTTTGCAAAAAGCACAACATTTAGTTTTTATTGTTAGTATACACAAATCAAAAGTAGAAACTTAACAGATTATAATGATGTATAACACTTGCCTGTTTGACCAAAATCGACAGAGTATTTTGAGCCTCCGCCAACTTCAGAGAGTTAAATACCTCATGAAATAGATTGAGTGCTGTTTTCTTTCCTTTATTAAAACAAAGTTGGCAAAAAATCTGGCAAAAATAGCCAATATACCTTTTAGAGTAAGTGCAGAAGTATTAACTCTTTCCCTGGCATTGACGAGTTGACTCGTCATTCATGAGAAAACGTGTCCCTGTCATTGAGTTTTTATGGCTTTCTGTGTTTTCACTGTAATACACTAGCAGGCGCTATTACGCATCTCTTAAATGTGTACAGTATCCAGTGTTGCCAAGTCTATGGTTTTCCCACGAAATTGGGCTACTTTAAGTTGTTGCCATGGGTAAAAAAAATCTGCAGGTTGATTTCCACCCTCGTAAGTGCGAATTAAGCAATCCAACACCCCCAAAACACCCCCAGACGTACAAATTCAGTGGAATTCGCATTGGGCTATTTTTAGGTTACTTTGGACTAGCCATTGGGCTACGTTTGTTGCAGAGAACTGGCAACCCTGACAGTATCTCCAGATCAAAACACAGGAAAAAAAGAAGCAGAAATGAGCGATCTCATATGTGACTCTGGACCACAAAACCAGTCATAAGTCGCACGGTTATATTTGTGGCAATAGCCAACAATACATTGTATGGGTCAAAATTAGTGCATTTTCTTTTATGCCAAAAATCATTAGGATATTAAGTAAAGATCATGTTCCATGAAGATATTTTGTAAAATTCCTATATATATAAAAAATGTATTATTAGTAGTAATATGCATTGCTAAGGACTTCATTTGGACAACTTTAAAGGTGATTTTCTCAATATTTAATTTTTTTTGCACCCTCAGATTCCAGATTTTCAAATAGTTGCATCTTGGACAAATATTGTCCTTATTTATTCAGCTTTCAGATGATGTATAAATCTCAATTAAAAAAAAATTGACCTGTATGACTGGTTTTGTGGTGCAGGGTCACATATGTAAGCAGATGCATATGAAAAATAATGTGATTTTCAATTTAATCAGCAATTATCATTTTATTTACATTCATTTTATTTTAGTTTTTTATTTACACTATTTGGACATGTTTGAGCGTGTAACCCAACCCTTACCCCAAAACCTACCGATTTGTATATTATATAATATAAAACACAGGATACCTTGAATGCAAGTCACTTCGAAGAAAGAAAATCATACAGATTTAGAACAACATGAGGGAAATTTTGAGAAACTAGTTTTGAGTGAACTATCAAATGCAGAGACATTTCCGACATTCTAGAGCTGATAAACCCATTCAGATGTGTGGTGAACATCTTTAACACATACACCCAGATCTTTCGGTTTAAATTGCACAAGACATCTGACCTCAAAGACATGCAGTTTAATAAATGTTTGGCTTTCTGACTCAGCAGGGTCATTTGAGAGTTTGACCAGTGGCGATTGCTTTAAGGCTACACAGGAAGCACGGCATCCCTATAAGAATTCCTCAGAAATGCAGCAATGATATGATTATCAATGAATGATATAGCTATTTAGCTAAATAATATACACAGCTATTTTAAAAATCACTCTGGGTACATTTCAATGTTTTAGCAAATAAAAATGTGATATATTACACAACACTATCACTCTGGCCTTTGAAGATAATTGTGTGTGATGTGTATGACTCACAGTGCTTGAAACATCATTCACTGAGTGTTCGGAGATACAGATGGAGATAGAAATCTGTTGTAGCATTTAGCCTAGCATTTATAATCTCGTTTTTGACCTATTGACATTTAAAAATACTTCTAAGCACTTCTAAGCCATTTCACTGTTTAGTTGTAGTTTGAGAATGAGCTTTTTGGAAGCAACATTGTGTACATTCTTGTACATTTTGGAGTCAAATAGAATTGAATGTACCTATACATTTTACCACTTGATATCTGTGCTTCCTCAATTTCCTCATTCTTTCTCCCTCTGCTTTTGGATTATTTTTGTGTGACCTTAATTTTAGCTTGAACCTACCTTCTCTGTGTTGATGAGTTTGGGCAGACCCAGCTGGATGACCTCCTCAGAGCCGCCCAGTGCTGGCAGGGGGGAAATGACTCCTATAACTGTGCTGGGAGAACTCGATCAGTTCTTGTACAATGCATGTCAGAAGCTTTGCACCCCTGGTTCAGTTGTAGCGACAGAGGTGTGCCTGTACACCAGCTGAGAAGCCAGTTTCTGTAATAAAGCCTGTAATGGCTTGTTTTAGGAGCAGTGATAAAAAGCCTGTACAGAAAGAGACAGGATGGGAGAGGGGACTATGATGGATTCTGAGTGATTATTGCACTGCACCATCATACAGGTTTGTGTAAGGAGAGCTTTTAAAATGGGTTTGAGCAAGGGAAGAATCGATATCACAGCAAATGTACAGACTGTATAAAACTCTGAGCTTTTGATCAGCACAGCACATTTTTGGCCTCTTTATACGCATCAAGATTCTTAAGGGATACAACTCTTTCTGCAGTTATATTGCAAAAAGAAAAGAAAATCTGTAAAAATATCTAAACAACCTTAAATATGAATTCACTTTATTGATTTTTTTTTTAAAGCATGTACATTAATTAGATTAATTATAATGTTGTTCAATTTTAATGTATAACAAGAAAACAACTGCAAATGCAAACTTCATTTAAGATCATATTCTGACTAACAATTAAAGGGGACCTATTATGCAAAATTCAGTTTTATATTGTTTTCTAACATATTTATGTCTGCAGTGTGTGTACACAACCACCCTATTGTAGTAAAAACACAGTCCCGCCATGTTTAGTTCTCCTCGTATTTAACATTTAACAACAGCATTCAAGTAAGAAATGTATAATTATTAAAGCTACTAAGTTACTCAGTAAAGAGCAGTGAGTATTTTCTGTTTTTCTTTTGTTGTTTTATTCACATTAACAGCATATACTTTGGATGTGTGCACTCAGCAAAACCATGTATCAGAAGTTTAAACTGATATGGTTTTAAAATGCATGTAAATAAAAAAAAATGCCATGATGATGAAGAACTGTAATGTCATGTGAGCTTGACCGCGATAAAGATGATCTAAACCGATGTTTTGTTCGTTTTTGGAAGCGTTTCGGACAGAGGCACGGACAGAGGCACGAGCTGTACAGGCTCCACCCTCTTCTGGAAAGAGGGGTGGGAAGCAGCAGCTCATTTGCATTTAAAAATACATGACCGAAGCATTGAGTTGAACTTGAGAACTGAATCAATGAATGATTCATGCTTTTGAGCAGACTCAATCAGAATCATTCAAACTAAATGATTCATACCTGAATCAAACTGGTTTGCTCATGAATCAGAGCTCAACTCACTGACTCAGTGATCTGTTCTCAGGGGTTCTTGGGTTAACAGCTCAGTGGAGGAAAAAATTGTCAGTGAATAATGCCTCAATTTTGTTCTGTTGCTCTTGACTTGAACTGTTGCGTATGAATCCTGTGGACTGATTTTATGATGTTAAAGTCACATTAAATCAGAGGCGGACAGTAGTGAAGTATTTTTACTTTCTACTCAAGTATATACACTCACCTAAAGGATTATTAGGAACACCATACTAATACTGCATTTGACACCCTTTGCCTTCAGAACTGCCTTAATTCTACATGGCATTGATTCAACAAGGTGCTGAAAGCATTCTTTAGAAATGTTGGCCCATATTGATAGGATAGCATCTTGCAGTTGATGGAGATTTGTGGGATGCACATCCAGGGCACGAAGCTCCCGTTCCACCACATCCCAAAGATGCTCTATTGGGTTGAGATCTGGTGACTGTGGGGGCCATTTTAGTACAGTGAACTCATTGTCATGTTCAAGAAACCAATTTGAAATGATTGGAGCTTTGTGACATGGTGCATTATCCTGCTGGAAGTAGCCATCAGAGGATGGGTACATGGTGGTCATAAAGGGATGGACATGGTCAGAAACAATGCTCAGGTAGGCCGTGGCATTTAAACGATGCCCAATTGGCACTAAGGGGCCTAAAGTGTGCCAAGAAAACATCCCCCACACCATTACACCACCACCACCAGCCTGCACAGTGGTAACAAGGCATGATGGATCCATGTTCTCATTCTGTTTACGCCAAATTCTGACTCTACCATCTGAATGTCTCAACAGAAATCGAGACTCATCAGACCAGGCAACATTTTTCCAGTCTTCAACTGTCCAATTTTGGTGAGCTCGTGCAAATTGTAGCCTCTTTTTCCAATTTGTAGTGGAGATGAGTGGTACCCGGTGGGGTCTTCTGCTGTTGTAGCCCATCCGCCTCAAGGTTGTGCGTGTTGTGGCTTCACAAATGCTTTGCTGCATACCTCGGTTGTAACGAGTGGTTATTTCAGTCAAAGTTGCTCTTCTATCAGCTTGAATCAGTCGGCCCATTCTCCTCTGACCTCTAGCATCAACAAGGCATTTTCGCCCACAGGACTGCCGCATACTGGATGTTTTTCCCTTTTCACACCATTCTTTATAAACTCTAGAAATGGTTGTGCGTGAAAATCCCAGTAACTGAGCAGATTGTGAAATACTCAGACCGGCCCCTCTGGCACCAACAACCATGCCACGCTCAAAATTGCTTAAATCACCTTTCTTTCCCATTCTGACATTCAGTTTGGAGTTCAGGAGATTGTCTTGACCAGGACCACACCCCTAAATGCATTGAAGCAACTGCCATGTGATTGGTTGATTAGATAATTGCATTAATGAGAAATTGAACAGGTGTTCCTAATAATCCTTTAGGTGAGTGTATTTCAAGTAAATGTACTTTATCACTGTTTTTATTTAGAAAACTTTAACTTTACTTCATTTCAAAGCATAATGTCGTACTTTTTACTGCACTAAATTTCATACATTAAAGGGGTTTTTTTTCCTTTAATACTTAATTACATTATAAAAATGTAGTACTTTCTTTCTTGTACTCAAGTAAAACAAAAGAAAAGTACTACATTTTTAAAATGTAATTAAGTATTAAATGATATTCAATATGAAACGTAGTGCAGTAAAAAGTACAATATTATGTTTAGGAATGTTGTGAAGTAAACATTTTCCAAAGAAGAACACTGATAAAGTACATATACTTAAAAATAAAATTACTTGGAAAGTAAAAATACTTCACCACTGTCCGCCTCTGAATTCGATCGAGATTAAGATTCTTTAAAACATCTCTTTTTTTTCCACAAAAGAAAGTCATACACAGTCATTTAAAAATTCAACATTTTTGGGTTTCGTTTTTGAAACAACATGAGGGTGAGTAAATGATGAAATTTTATGTTTGGGTGAACTGGTTTTGACAGGCATCAAAACATGTTGGAAAAAAGTTTCTTTTTTTGTATTTTTCTGGTCCAGACAGTAGGATGGCCTCTCAGGATGCTGATGAATAAATAATTGATCAGTAAGAACAAGGTTCAGAGATCCAGCTCAATCAGTCACAACTGGAAACGGCCCCTCATCATGACTCCATCACTCCACATTAGACCCTCACTATACTCTAGGGCCACCGCCTGCTCGTTAACGCTCTCATTAATTACCCAAATAGATTAGGAGTGACTGCTTTGAAGACAATGTGTTTTTCCCCCCAGACTCACGTTGTGTGTCTTTGGGGTTGATTTCCCAAGCTGATTAGTAGGGAGCAGAGTGAAATGGCTTTATGATAAGCATCTCTTTCCTCACCACCCTCCATTACTCCCATCACATTTCTGTCTATCAAACCCCTTGACGCTCCTAATCCTTTCCGTGCCGGCTGAAAATGGGAACATCTCTCACAATTGCTCAATATGCTCCAGGCGATACCCAATGAGAGTGTGAAGGAGCTGTTGTGTGATTTCTGTATCATGGGCATCTATGTGTTCGCTTGAGCATCTATCCCAGATGCCAGCTCACAATGAGGGCGGAGGTTGTAAATCATCACGCTGTAGTTTAGCTAGATAATCCCACCCATGTCCAAAGGACTCAAATGACGATAATCCGTCAGGGTTGGATTTCTTTTCATCCCTCATGGCGCGTGCCTGTTTGATTGGAGAGAGTAACTAAAAACCATGTCACTGAACAGGCTGGGGGGATCTTTAAAGGGAAAGTGCACTCAAAAAGTCAAAATATTGTTATCAATTATTCACCCTCATGTCGTTCAAAACCTGCATGACTTTCTTTCTTCTGTGAAAAACAATATATATTAAATGTAGCCCAAAACTTTCAAGTGTCAAAAAGGATGCAAAAGCATCATAAAAGTGGTCCAATATGATTCATACACTATATACAAGTTTTCTGAATGTAATGGAGGCCAGCTAGTAGTTGCTGTGTGAGTGAACCTCACTTCTCTGATCTCAAGAGACACTCTAGCGACTGACGCTAGAGGTTGCAGCCTTTAGCCTCCTTGTTAGAGCGTCCTACTCTCATGCCGGCGGACTCCGATTCGAGTCCCGCTTAGAACGGGCAGGTTTGAACAGGAGGGGTTACATTGGTGCCGTGACCTGGATGGGAGTGAGGTTTAGGAGGGTGAGTGTAATGGAGGCCAGCTTGTAATCGCTGTGTGAGTAAACCTCACTTCTCTGATCTCAAGAGACACTCTAGCGACTGACGCTAGAGGTTGCAGCCTTTAGCCTCCTTGTTAGAGCGTCTGACTCTCATGCCGGCGGACCCGGGTTCAAGTCCCGCTTGGAGCGGCTGGTTCGAACAGGAGGGGTTACATGAAGTCATATAATCTTGTCTTCCAGTGAGTTTCTAACCACTGTGAATCATTGAGTCAGGAACCAAATCAGTCTGATTTGTGAAAAAATAATTCAGGCTGGTTCATTTGATTCATTGAAAAGATTGAATGATTAATTCATGAATTGGACAATGATACTTCTTTTAAAAAAAGAAAAGGGGAACATTTTATGGATTTAGTTTTAATTAAGTCATTTTGTTAATTCATTTTTAACTGTAATGAAATTTTATGAATTATACAGCTCATAAACATACTTTATCACTAGAATGAATTGAAATATCCCGTTAAACATTTCCCCTATATGGAATCTTTTTGCATAATGGGTTCTTTAAAATTGAGTCAAAAACAAAAATCTATGTAGAACCACATGCGAATCTGAGGAATCATTGCTTTAAAACACCCGTCTGACTGTGAATCACTCTCAGAGCCTAGTTGTGAGTGTGGAGGATTGATTTGATGTGCGATTATCACCATACAGTAAATGTCCTGTCTGGACCACTGATCTGCAGGGGTTAGACCCGCTGTGAGAATTACACCAGAATAGAGGAAATGAGTTCTTTTGAACTTGCTCCTCCTGATTTCTATTTGCCATTTTCTCTCTTTTTATCCCTTTCCCCTCGTGTCCGTCTAATCAGTCTTGTATCACATGGAGACAAAGAAGGGGGATTGTGACTGAAAATTAAACTTCAACATTTAAGCGTTTACATGCTGCTGGAATGGCCAATCTTCCCAGATGCACTTTGTCAGGCTTTCAGGTTAGCTGCCACTGCTAGTGCCTGTATAATAACCAGATGACATGAAGAAAAAAAACTGCCTTGATTATTCTCCAATTTATGCCGACCGTCCATTGAAACCCTGTTGAGGGCACATTTTGGTGAAAATGGATGGAAAATTGAACTTGAAATTCATACTCCCTTCCCCAGCTTCCCCAATTTTCATGTGACCATATTAGGCCATTGTATATATACTTACAGGGCAGACTGAACAAAAACACAAAATGCCAGGTCCTCATAAGCAGCCTTAAAGGACCAGTGTGTAATATTTATGAGGATCTATTGATAGAAATTCAATATAATATACATAACTATGTTTTCAGTGGTGTATACAGACCTTACATAATGAACAGTTATGTTTTTATTACCTTAGAATGAGCCATTTCTATCTACATACACCGCGGGTCCCCTTACAGTGAAATCACCATTTTGCGCCGTCATGTTTCTACAGTAGCCCTAAACGGACAAACTTCTATACAGAGCGCTAGTCACTCTGTGCTCTCTCCGACGACGACAATTTTTTCCTGTGTCGGCTACCTTAGCACTGAACAATTGCAATTCACAACCTCACCACTAGATGTCGCTAACATTTTTATCATTGTAGGGTGGTTGTGTCCACACACTGCAAAGACACATTTATATGCAAACACCATTTAAAAGTAAATTTTGCATCATATGACCCATTTAAAGTGACAGCAGCCTAATATACCAACAGTCTGTGTCATTAAAGGCTTACTTCAGCGATTTAGCATTAAGCTTTGTATCAGTAGAAACCCGGTAGTATATTCGAATGATTGTGTCATTTTAGTTTCGAGCAGACACGTTCAGTTTTTAATTGTAGTGTCTGTTCTCTAACTGAAGTAAATTATTTTATTACTATAAAAATCAAAACAACGGTGGGGTGGTGCCGCGTTGGGCAAGTGATGTAACCGGTGGGAGTGGCCTCGTAGGGCAGCAAAGCAAGTGCATTCTGGGAGTTGTTGTCTTTCATCCATATGAGCCAAAAATGAATTTTCTGGCTTTTCTCAGTCTAGAAGGCACCAACTTCTAAAATAATTTCACATTTCTACTACATAAATGACCCAATTTAAAATACACATTCATCTTTCCAGCGCTGAAGTACCCATTTAATGTTAATTAAACAACAAAAGACAAAGAGAAAATCCCTCACTGCTCTTGACTGAGTAACTTTTGTACCTTTTAATAAGGATTAATCTATATTTGATTTATACAGTGAAGACTATGCAGTGTTATTTTACATTTGATTACTTTATTACATTTTGTTGAGCCCTGCTATTTTAAAGGCACAGCTAAATATGACATTTACTCTAATGGGTTTATGTAAAGATTGTTATAAGTATAATTAAATTCAATGTAACTAATTAAATATTAAAAATGATGGCTTTCAATTATACTGCAATGTTGAGTGGCTATAATTACTCATTTCACCCCCCAAAAATTCACGACTAATTACAGAAAAGTGCAATTAGTTGTTTTTTTTAATTGATTGACTGAACTAATATATATTTACTATATAATTGTTTACTATGTACTATACTATATATTATTTACAATATAATTGTATAACTTATAATATTTTTAATTACATATATAATCATGTAATAAATTTAAAAATGAAGAAAGAACAAATATGTATGTAATTTATGTATATAATATACAGATATGTATACTAAGGGCCAGATTTACTAACAGATTGCATTAACGCAAACCCTCTTTTGGTGTTAAAAAATGATTGTCAGGATTTACTAAAGACACGCAGTGAAAAATTAGCACTGAAAAGGCGTGGACAGGGTTATGTTTTGCGGCTGACCTTATTGCATATGCACTTGTAGGTGTTTTCCTTGCAGATGCAAAATTTATGGGAGGAGACTATTTAAATGAATCATGCAAGGTGATTTACTAAGATTTGTGCTAGTCAATTTATTGGCATTTGTGCCATTTATTTACCACCCAAAAAAGCATGTCTTAAACCAGATGCTAATTTGCACTGCTCTTGGTAGATTGCATTGGTCATTATGGAAATTATCCGGCTACGTCGGTGTTCTTTGATTTGTGTGTCGTCAGTATGGCTCTTTTTTGGAATTGCACTCCCATGCTAATTTGCCCTGTTTAGTACTGTAAATCTGGCCCTTTATATGTGTGTAATATATATATATATATACATACATACACACACACACACACACATATATATGTATGTGTGGTTCTAGGCTACACCATAAACATGAGCATAAATTGTACACTATTTTACCTTAAATTATTCTTTGCAGCATGTGAAAGTGTGAAATACTTGGGGTTTTACCTGCATATCTGGCACAAGTCAAGCAGAAGAGCCTTGGGGTGAGATGAATAAATGTACACACCATGTAGCACATCACAGGGAGAATGTTAGCACACAAAGAGGTCACTTAGCTCATTGTAAATGCAGCTGGGGGTAGCGTTGACCTTGGCACGACGCTATTGTGCCTCTCTTGCCTTTCCATTTGAACCAACCTGGCTGTAAACTTATTGTAGAACCAGCTGTTACCACCTAAACTGCCATAGAAGTTGACTGAATTTATATGCTGACCTTGAGCAACCAGTGCAAATACGTTACCATTACCCAAAGTGCCCTAATAACTCCATTGGGAGACCCAATGTTCTGCAAATGTAATAGAATGCCTGAACCCGGTGCAGAAAGGATAAGTGTATTCTGTGCAGAAGGCACACTTCTTAGTGGGCATGCACTTACAGAGCCGGCACTCTGAAATTAATTTCTCATCGATCTGTGTCTTTACTTGGAAAGAGGGCTCAAATTGCCCTTGGAAGAAGTGATTACCATGATTGTGGGGTGTAGTGGACCTCCAAATCACACTTACTTGTTTCTGAATTACCTTAAGTGAAACAGAAAAGAGGAAGATAGGAAGAAGATGTGTTGTAACTGTTGTGTATCCTAAATGTATTACCGTGGAAGTAACTCTGAGTTAGAAAGAGCCACGAGACAGGATTTCAGAGCTCATTTTGACAGCCTACTGCATGTCGTCCTATATATGCGTTCAAACGTCAAAGCGGTGTTGAATTTATCTTCTTGCACTGTCGGTGGTCTTACAAAAGGATTCTTGTCTATTTCAAGCCATGTTTCTGCTCTAACAGGGTGAGGACGTTTCCAAAGGAGTCAGTTTTGCTGGGTCGAGACACTGTGAGGGCGCTCATGTACTACGCCCTGAAAGTGTGGAGTGACATCGCACCACTCAACTTCCATGAGGTGGCGGGGAATGAGGCGGACATTCAGATTGACTTTACCAAAGCGGACCATAATGACGGATACCCTTTCGATGGACCCGGTGGCACAGTAGCCCACGCCTTCTTTCCCGGAGAACGATTCACAGCTGGCGACACACACTTTGATGATGATGAAGCCTGGACCTTCAGGTCCCCAGGTAAGATTGCAAGAGAATATGTGAATGAGCAGGTATGTTTGTTGCCTTGTGTTTATCCTAGGAGCTCTATCTTTAAAACCACCCTATTTTATAAATGTTGATGTTCTCAAAAAAAAAAAAAAAATATATATATATATATATATATATATATATATATATATATATACATACACCAATACACGTATGTTCAAAATATTGTGGTGGGTAAGATTTTTTATGTTTATGAAAGAAGTCTCTTGTGCTCACCAAGGTTGCATTTAATTGATAAAAAAAAAACAATAATAATATTGTGAGATATTATCACAATTTAAAATGACTTTTTTCTGTGTTCATATTTTTAAAAAAAAATATTTATTCCTTTATGGCAAAGCTGAATTTTCAGCAACATTCTTAAGTGTTACATGATCCTTCAGAAATATTTCTAATATGCTCATTTGGTGATCACAAAACTTTTCTTTTTATTATTAATGTTGAAAATGATCATATTTTTGTGTAAATCATGACAATTTTTTTCAGGATTCTTTGATGAATAGAAAGGGCAAAAGAACAGCATTTAATAGAAATATTGTTTTTGTAACAATAGCTGCTTTTCCACCGTTGGGCCAAACCGCTCTCATTGCTCAAGCATTCCATTCCAAGAGAACACCACAGCAATAAAACTGTTTGAATGTATTTCTAAACCCAATGTAAACGTTTCTCTTTGTGAGCTTTGGTTAGGGGTGTCTGAAATGCAACTTTACGCACAACTGCCAGCCTGCATGGAGAGGTTCTTGAGATTTCAGAGACACCAGCAGCTTCAAATACCTGTTTTCTGCTCAACAGTGGCTTTTTTTTTTTTATAGCAGCCCTTTTAATACAATTCATTTGTTTGACAGAAACTTGACTAAGCCTTTATCTGATCGGGTTCTTCTATCTTATAATAGTTTGATCATCTCTATCCAGCTTTCACAAATTATTATTTGTTTTCATGCCTTTTGCATAAAATTGCACCATTTCATCTTCAATCTTTCTTCCTCCCCATATTGCATGAGAATTGTGACTTGCTTAATAATGTGGAAAAACCTCTTTAAGTAGGTTTCTCATTTTCCTAAGTAGAACTGGCAAACTATATAACAAACCTATCTGAAATTGATACCAGTTATCTAAAAATATATAAAAAATAAAACAAACACTTTCTTTGTAAAACAAAAATCTGAATGTTTACTGAAATCCTACTGATATGTCACTTGCATAATAATTTGGAACACATTATATAACTGTTGTTTATTATATTATATTATATTATTATATATTGTATTATATTATATTATATTATATTATATTATATTATATTATATTATATTATATTATATATGTTGTTTTGTGCATATTAATTGTATTATTTTACTTAAAGGGCACCTATTATGCCCCTTTTTACAAGATGTTTTTACAAGGTGTGTGTCTGTGAAGTCCTAACAGATCATTTAATATACCATTTTGAAAATGGCAATTTTTGGATTTGAGAAAAATGAGCTGTTTTGTGTGTGTCTCCTTTAAATGCAAATGAGCTGCTGCGCCCCACCCCAGAGGGCGGAGCCTTCACAGCTCGTGAACACGCAAATGAAAACTGAAACATGATACATCTGTTTGGTTTTTATGATCATCTCTATTGCGAACACGCTCACGTGACATTGCAGTTCTTCATCATCATTAAATATATTCTTATGCATACGATGCATATCACTCTCAGCTTGAGCACACACACCTGACGCATGCGCACAGAGAGCTGGATATCGGTGTGTCCGTGAATATTAAACTACTAGACTAGTTCTCTTTCATGTGTTATTGCAATTAAACTGTCAAATGCACACAAGGTTATGTCAGAAACACACAAAGTTCACATGAAAACAGTTGGTTATGTCTGTGCACGCATGCAGTACAGAAATCCTGTGTGTATATTAGATCTGTGTACTAAAGTGAAAGCAGTGTAATATACCTACTGCTATATACACCGATCAGGCATAATCTGCAATGCGCTTCTGGCTGGACTTCCATCGTGTGCAATCAAAACACTTCAAATGATTCAGAACGCAGCGGCACGTCTTGTCTTCAATGAGCCCAAAAGGGCCCATGTCACACCTCTCTTCATCTCTCTGCACTGGCTACCACTCGCTGACCGCATTAAGTTCAAGGCTTTGACGCTTGCTTATGGATCCACCACAAGCTCAGCACCCGCATACTTCGACTCGATCCTACGAGTCTACACCCCTACCAGAAGCCTCCGCTCAGCTAAAGAGCGGCGGCTGGTGTTACCATCCCAGAGAGGCATGAAATCCCTCTCCAGAACTTTTTCATTCACTGTTCCTGGCTGGTGGAACGATCTTCCCACCTCCATCCGGATGGCAGAATCACTAACATCATTCAAAAAAAAGCTAAAAACCCATCTCTTCCACGAGCACTTAATCTCATCATAAATTTCCTTTCTCTACACCCTCCCTATTCTAGCTTAGGCTACTCTGAGCAATGCCCGAAACATAGTATTTAAGGCACTTTTTGCGTTTCTAGGCCTCTTCATAACGGATCGCTTCCTGTACTCTTTAGTTGTAAGTCGCTTTGGATAAAAGCGTCTGCTAAATGCATAAATGTAAATAAATGTAAATGTAAAATAACATGATGACCACTAACAGGTGAAGTGAATAACACTGATTATCTCTTCATCACGGCACCTGTTAGTGGGTGGGATATATTAGGCAGCAAGTGAACATTTTGTCCTCAAAATTGATGTGTTAGAAGCAGGAAAAATGGGCAAGCGTAAGTGTAACGGCGTTCGTTGATATGGGAAGAAGGAGACGGGAACTGGCGAACATTTAAAAGACTTTAATCAAATAAATAAACACAAAATGAAAGTAAAAGCGGCAGCCCCTCACGGACAACTGCCGCACACACACATCACAAAACGTAAACAAAACACAACATAAAATCCAGGCCTGGTCCTCTCTCGTCCTTCACTGGTGTCGCTCGTCTTTATATGCCTCCGGGCTCCCTCATAAGAGGACTCGAAACCGGTGTGCCTCGCAGGCATCAGAACTGGACCACGGAGCAATGGAAGAAGGTGGCCTGGTCTGATGAATCACCTTTTCTTTTACATCACGTGGATGGCCGGGTGCGTGTGCGTCGCTTACCTGGGGAACACATGGCACCAGGATGCACTATGGGAAGAAAGCAAGCCGGCGGAGGCAGTGTGATGCTTTGGGAAATGTTCTGCTGGGAAACCTTGGGTCCTGCCATCCATACTTAAATATAATTTACTTCTATGATAAGCTGAATTTTTATCTGCCATTACTCCAATCTTCAGTGTCACATGATCTTTCAGAAATCATTCTAATATGCTGATTTATTATCAATGTTGGAAACAGTTGTGCTGCTTAATATTTTTTTAATAACTTTTTTCAGGATTTTTTTGATTAATAAAAAAACTGGGGGAAAAAACAGCATTTATTTAAAATAGAAATCATCTAGGGAACGACTGTAACGCTTGGGGACGCTCCCTTAGCAACAGCGCATCTGAAGTATGAATGAAAACTATTCCAATCCTGATTGGTGTTGCGTCATGACGTAGTATGTGATGGCATACACCGAAGCTACAAAGGGGAGGCCGGCACATAGTACAGACAGCTTTGGGATGAAGCAGGCGCTTCAGGCATGACGAGGTGTAAACCAGTCGTCGATGTAATTGAGTACACGGATGCCCTGGAGTCTCAGTGGAGCCAGCGCTGCATCCATGCACTTGGTGAAGGTGCGAGGGGAAAGAGCTAGGCCGAAGGGAAGAACCCGATATTGGTACGCTTCGCCCCCAAAAGTGAATCTCAGGAACTTCCTGTGACATGGAAGGATGGATACATGGAAGTATACGTCCTTTAGATCTATCATGACGAACCAGTCCTCAAACTGGATCTGACTCACAATGGTTGGAATTGTGAGCATCTTGAACCTGAATCACCTGAGAGAACAATTCAAGTGCCTCAGATCTATAATTGGACGCAACCCCCCGTCCTTCTTGGGAACTATGAAGTACTGGCTGTAGAACCTGGACTCCCTGTCTGGCGGAGGAACACGTTCTATAGCCTCCTTTACCAACAGGGAGTGAACTTCCTGTTCCATAACCCAAACCTGCTCTGGTACCACCGCAGTCCAGACCACCCCGTTGAACTTTGGGGGAGGATAGCCAAACTGCAGTCTGTAACCTTTCTCTACAGTACGCAGGACCCACGTAGATATATTTGGAAGGCATGACCATGCGCCGAGATAATCTACTAAGGGAACCAGCCTCTTGAGGCTGGCCTCAGGTCAATGACCTACTCATTGTGTAGGTCTGGGAAAAATGGCAAGCCCCGGTGAGGTGGTTGAGCCCGCCGCTTGAAAAAGCGTTTGTCCAGCTTACTGGGCGGCTGAACATCCTGCTTTTCCTGTGGCCAGTTAATATTCAGTCTGGCCACAGCGCGGGTCAACACCTCAACCAGCTCCTCTTAAGCGGGTAAGAGAAGCGGCGAGTCATGAACCTCAGCTTCACCCGCCTCGACGCCGATCTCATCTAATTCTTTGGAATCAGAGAGTTTCAACATCAGATTCTCCGCCCCAGGGGAAGAAGTCGCAGCGCGGGCTTCCACGCGGGGAGGGAGAATATCTGATAATGAATCAGCATATTAGAATGATTTCTGAAGGATCATGTGACACTGAAGACTGGAGTAATGATGCTGAAAATTCATATATATTATATGTCAAAGATGTGAAATGTACAGGTAAACAGGTGGAGATTATTTCTGATTGGGTCTGGCAGGCTAAAAAGAGTGATGCCCACTCCCCTGTCTCGTTTTCTGTCTGGGACTGTCACAGAAAGCAGGTGTTATTTCTCAGGACACCTTTTTCAGTGATGTCTGTCAGGTAATAGAGATATTTTCTGTGCGGTATTCCAAAACAGGATCCGGGGGCCCATGAGGCAAGGCCAGTCTGAAAGCAACAGATGCTGTTGTCTATCTCAGTTCCTCATTCTTCTCTCTTGGGCCATAACCTGGCTCGACCATCTCCAAGATGCACCTCCTTGCAAGCCAAAGGTGCTCATGTTTGCTGAGAGGCTGCGCTAACCACAAGGCTGATAATTAGCATGGGGGCAGGTGGGGCTCCCATTACACCATCCAGTCCAGTAAGTGAACCCTGATAGGACTGGTTCAAACGACCCTTTGCATCCCAATTCTGCTCTCTTGTGGCTATGGGCCATATGCTCACGGACAGCAGTGGAGTCTGCCCCAATTAGGCCCCCCCATCAGACGAGCAGCTGTTTGCTTAGGCCTTTGGCAGGTGCGGATGTAATATGAGGGATTGAATAAAGAGAGAGAGAACGAGAGAGAGAGAGAAATAGAGAGGGAAAAGTCCTACTTAAAAATCACAAGCCTTTCACCACCCACTTACACCGTCTCGACATACACAGCTGAGCGCTGCACCCCTCCTTCATTTCTCAGTACCGCTGAAGACAAGCCCTCCACCTCTTCGTGTGTGTTCAACTGACCCTTCACCATAACATGGCCATTTCCATGTTTTCGCTTCATTAGCTGTCCATCTAATGACTACCTGCACCTGGACCTCCCATATGGTCATCAATTATTCCTGACTCGTCATCACCAACCATTATTCATTATGGGCTGTTGTAACAGGCCCCAGATTTCTACATCAGCCAAAAATGTTCTGATTTACTTTGTTATTTTTGGCTTTCCATCTGCCCTCTGAAACTATCTAATAAAAAAATCCAAAAAAAATTATATTCATACACCACTGTTTAAAAGTTTGGGGTCAGTAATATTTTTTTAGTTTCTTTTTTTTTTTTCAAAAAATACAATAAAAAATATATAAAAATTGTCAGCAGTCACTCCAATCTTCAGTGTCACATGATCCTTCAATCATTCTAATATGCTGATTTGGTGCTCAAGAAACATTTCTTATTATTATTAATCTTGAAATCAGTTGTGCTGCTTAATATTTTTGGGGAAACCTTTTTTGTAAAGATTTTTAATGAATAGAAAGTTCAAAATAACAGCATTTACTTGAAATAGAAATATTTTGTAACATTGTAAAAAAACATTGCAATTCTAACTTTATAACACGCAATTGCGAGTGAATATCTAATATAACTTGTCAGAATTGTGTGATATAAAGTCAGAATTGCAAGATATGAACTCACGAGAAAAAGTCAGAATGTCAGAGAAAGTCAAAATTCTGACTTTATATCACAAAATTCTGACTTTATATCTCACAATTCTGTGAAAAAATGTCAGAATTGAGAGATCTTTTAAAATGTTTTATTCTGTGGTGGAAATAAGCACCACAGTTTCACAGTGAATAGAAGTATTGATTTCTTTAAAAAAAAAATTTTTACTGGCCCTGAACTTTTGAACAGTAGTGAATATGCACAAAGCCTCACAAAAAAACACAAATGTTTAATCTTTCAGTTTGTGCATTTGTTACATTTGTTTTTTCCATATACCAGCCAGAAAACTGATCAACACTGTTCATTCTTAAAGAATTTTTGTTTGTTTGTTTGTTTTTAATATTTAGACCACTTCTATTATTGATTGCTATCAGGATGTGAAGAAAGTTTCAACCAGTATAACAAAAAGAGTTTATGAAAAAAAACGCCTACCGTACCTTTAAGAGTGACGAAACATGGAGTAATGCTAAAATAAAAAACGATATGTTTTATTTCGAAGGTGAGGGCGAACCTGTTATTAAGCAGCAAGCAGAACGTGAAAGAGAGTTTAGTAGTTTACAGGAGGGTACCTGCCAAAGGGTGTAAATAATTTATATGATCCAGATAGAATTGCACCCACAGAAAAAACTTGCACTGTGGTTTCGATTTTGGTGTTATATTAGAGTCTATATTAGACACTTTCATTAGAAATAAATGTAATTTAATTCTAAGTAAATCTTAAATCATTATGCAGTAGAAACAAAAATGAACTTTCTCACATGGAAACTTTAAAAAAAAAAAAAAAAATTTCGATAAAAATCCTCACATTTATAAGGAATACAAATCTTTGAGGCTCAGCTGATTGAACTCTATTAAAAAAAGACAAGTGTTATCATGCAAACAGAGGGTGAGTAAACGCACTTCCCTTTTCCCTGTTTCTCTCTCCCTCCAGCTCAATCTGGAGAACTGTAAGCATATTGTTTTTGACATAACAAGAACTTTCTCTTTGAGGGAACAGCGGAAAGAAACAGGAAAGAGGAAGTTCTGCTATGTGTACAGATTAATTATCTCTTAGTGGAGACTAGACAGAATTCAAAAACGCTCCATTTGAGGTTGCAGGTATCGTCATACTTGTTGCAAAGCAGCAGAGGCGTCCCATGTTCCCATGGGTCAGAAGAGTGGAATCATAGGAGCGTCTCTAGCTGTTGTTATGACAGCAGGCAGATTGCTTTTATTAATTATGCCTTCATTGGCTGCTCACTAATGCAGACTGATTGTTGTGGCCCAAACAAAAGACTCATTAAGCAGGTGGTTTTTTGATAAAACTTTTCCCAATTTGGCCCAAGCTTGTGATTCACCATTGAGTGTAATGTCTGTGTGCGTGTCCACATCTTTTTGTGTGTATGACAAAATGAGGCAGAAGACCCTGGTCCATTATCGTCCATTTTACCGAGCAGCCAGTCATTAGCATTGACTATTGTTGATTTATTTTCTGTGAACACACTGTGAGAGGAAGAGAGAGAGAGTGCTCTTTACCTTCATGAAAAAGTTTATTTTAAGAAATCATCAACTTTCTGCCTATGCTTCAGTGACTTTAAAAGATTAGTTCAAGCAAAAGTGAAAATACTGTCATTATTTACTCACCCTCATGTCCTTCAAAACCAGTATGAATTTATTTTTTTCTATAACAGAAAATGAGAAATTTTTGATTAACTGTCTAGGCTACTCTTTCACATGCAGTTGCAATGAAAGGGAACTGAAGCTTTAAAGCTTCAAATAGGACATAAACACATTATAAAATAGTCTATATAACTCTTCAGCTATATTTCAAGTCTTCTGAAATCACATGACCACATTATTCATGAACGTTTTGTGAACTGGATTAACCAATTCATTGAAAATATGTTGAAAACATGAGAAGTGAGTTGAACGCAAAACTAAATTAATGAAATTGCATTCCCAATTAACCAATTCATTGAAAAGATCTGACTCAAAAGAATGAATAAATCTCACTGATTTGTTTCACAATTAAGAGTAAATCATTTAATTGAATAATGACTCTCACTTTGGTAAGTTTCATAATGTTTTAGAAGATATGAAATAGGGGTGAATGCAGGTTGATTGGGGCACTTTGAATAGGAAAAGGTGTTCCAATTCAATCTGAATTTACCCCTATATCATATCTTCTAAAACTTCTATGAAATCAGAAACTGACCAAAGTGAGAGTCATTATTCAATTAAATGATTGACTCTTAATTGTGTAACAAATCAGTAAGATTTATTTATTCGAGTCAGATCGTTTCAATGAATTGAAAAGATTGTCATCGATTACACAACCTCATGTCCTTTTAAACCTGCATGAGTCTGTGGAAGTATTGGTCTGGTCTGCTCTTTTTTTATGCAATTACAATTCATTTTGGTGGCTTTCAAGCTTCAAAAAGGTATCATTGAAAATGAAAAGCCACCAAAATTCATTGTAATTGCATGAAAAAGAGCAGAGCAGTACAATACTTCCACAGAAGAAAGAAACACATGCAGGTTTAGAAGGACATGAGGGTGAGTAATTGACGACAGATTTAAAATTTTCGGGTGATCTATTCCATTAAAGCCATTCTCATCTGATAATCCTAAACACATGTATTTGTTTACTGAACAGAAGGTACTTTAATACCATAACCTTCACTCACAATTCCGGGACCAAATTGTTAACATGCACAGGCTAAATTTCAGTCTTAAAATAGTTTACACTCATTTATTTCAGTCATCTGTGACAGACACCTTCAGCTCTCTGCTTTAGGCTGCCATGTACCAGATGTTTCCAGTACGTAAGTTCTTAATCAGATTGCTTCATATCCATCTGTCATCTGCTGCATCTCCTCCTTTGGACCCTGATCGGCGCAAAGTTCATCTGGATGAATCGCTAGCTTGTGCTAAACAAATCAGCCTCTAGCAATTAGATACGGCGGTTGCTAACCAGACACAAGGCGAGACTCATCAGTCATGATTCTTCCTCAGAATGTGTGTTGTCTTAAAGGGACAGTGCACCCAAAGTCTTTCTTCCAAACATATTGGTGTTGTATGGAAAATAACAGAGTAAAAAAAGTGTTTCTTCTTTTGAGTTACACAAAAGAAAGAGTGTCATATGGGTTTGAAACAACATGAGGGGTGAGTAAACAATAGCTTTGTTTACATGGGCCCTAATAATTGGTTGGTAAGCAGACTAGTAGCACAGTAGGAATAAAAAAGTTACATGTAATCAATTTGGAATGAATTGGCCAATTCCGATTAAAATTTCATTCGGATTGTAAAGGGTGGTTTAAACCTTTTCTAATCCATTTAACAAACACTAGATCAGATTAAAAACCGAAACTGGAAAGTTCTGCACATGTGCAATGACAGAAATTCTACTTCCACTCATCATCTGTGAAGTGGTGCAGGAGTCCTTTGCTTTGGACTCTCATCCATAGTCGATGCCTTGTTTTGGATGCAGGAAGGGCCATTTTTACTGCATGAAGTGCCCCATTATGGTTTTTCGAATATAACAATAGTTTGTGAATTTAAAAGTTCTGAAAAGTCGAAAGTGCACAATAAAAAAAGTTATTATCCCAAAGGAAAGAATCAACTCTGAACCACCGAAACAAGTTCGAATCTCACTGCGTTCTACGTCACTAGAGAAGACATTTGCATAATGCCCGGCTTGTACGTTGTCCGCCCGCGAACAACTTGTCCCTTGTTCAACTTGTTGAAATATGGGTCAGTACCCATTTTATTTGGACCAGCTTGCTCCTCAGAATCACAACCTGTAAGTATGATTAATTATTGATGTATATATTTTCTACCGCGTGTGCCAAAATACTTAGTTTTGTGTTTTATATTGTGTAAGTTTCCGGCAAACGATGGTTATTACTTTATGCCTTTTTGAACTCTTTTCGTATGTTGTGCAGTTCGCAAATGCCTGTATATTTTTGTAAAAATGCGTTCTGTGTGAATGGCCCTTAATGCTCTGGAAAAGAAAGCGGCATGGCCGGTGTTTTCCACACGTTTTTAGATGCGACAGGATGGTGGAAAAATCAAGCTTTCTGTGGTTTAGAAATCATGCATGCTCACATCGCGATTTTATTACGATTTCAATTTATCGCACAGCCCTAGTGTGTACAATCGCTGAGGACTGAGGAAGCCTCCAGAACTGAAGTTCAGTTATGTTCATGGGTGTTTAGCTTCCGACAGGTGCTGTAAGCGGCAGACCAATCACAACATACTGGGTCATCTGACCAATCAGAGCAGAGTAGGCTCGCGGAAAGGAGGGATTTAGAGACCAATTCATCCAATGAGTCGTTTGAGTATCATTGAAAAATGTGGTGATGTGCAATGTATATTATGAGAAAATTAAAGTGTTTTTTTTACCTTTGATGCACCTGTTGTAGTGGGGGGGGGGGCTTCACAAGTAGTGGACTGAGGCTGGAGTTACTGATCAAGAGCCACCACACAGCCGGATCCTGGACATGGGCTTCAAATGTCGTATTCCTCTTGTCAAGCCGCTCCTGAACAACAAACAATGTCAGAAGCGTCTTACCTGGGCTAAAGAACAAAAGAACTGGTCTGTTGCTCAGTGGTCCAAAGTCCTTATTTCTGATAAGAGAAACCAAGGTCCCAGAGTCTCAAGGAAGAATGGAGAGGCACACAATCCAAGATGCTTGAAGTCCAGTGTAAAGTTTCCACAGTCTGTGTTGGTTTGGGGAGCCATGTCATCGGCTGGTGTTGGTCCATTGTGCTTTATTAAGTCCAGAGTCAACGCAGCCGTCTACCAGGACATTTTAGAGCACTCCATGCTTCCTTCAGCAGACAAGCTTTATGGAGATACTGACTTCATTTTCCAGCAGGACTTGGCACCTGCCCACACTGCCAAAAGTACCAAAACCTGGTTCAATGACCATGGGATTACTGTGCTTGATTGGCCAGCAAACTCACCTGACCTGAACCCCATAGTGGGGCATTGCCAAGAGAAAGATGAGAGACATGAGACCGAACAATGCAGAAGAGCTGAAGGCCGCTATTGAAGCATCCTGTTCTTCCATAACACCTCAGTAGTGTAACAGGCTGATAGCATCCATGCCACGCCGCATTGAGGCAGTAATTTATGCAAAAGGGGCCCAAACCAAGTACTGAGTACATATGCATGATTATACCTTTTTTTACAGGACTTGAATTTGGGGTTTTCATAAGCTGTAAGCCATAATCATCAAATTTATAACAAAAAAGGCTTGAAATATCTCACTTTGCATGTAATGAGTCTATATAATATATTAGTTTCACCTTTTAAGTTAAATTACTGAAATAAATGAACTTTTGCACGATATTCAAATTTTTCGAGTTTCACCTGTACATATAACATACAACCATACATTAATTCAGATTAATAAAAAAGAAAACACCAGGCAAGCATAGTTATACACACAAAAAAAAAACAATAAATAATAATAATAATAAATAATAAATAAATAAAAATTAAGTAGTATGTCTTCTTAAAATATTCCAGAAAAGGGCTCCAGACTTTCAGAAAAAGTTTTGGCTTTTGTTTTAATGCGAACCAAATCTTTTCCATCTTGAGGGTGTATAAAAGGATAAAACCCTTTGGGGATAAAGAGGGGGAGCTCAAAAGATCAATTCTGATTTAAAGCTTGTGACATAAACACGCACATCAACCCAGATCACTTTATTTAGCGTTCATGTAACGCTATGTTCAGATTCATCAATCGGAAAGATATGACAAAACGTGTGCATGTAAATGTAGCAAATGAGAGAATTTTCATTTTCAGGTGTGCTGTTTCTTTAAACATACACACATTTTGAGAAAGACACACACTTGAAGATTATGCTTGCATTGTTCTGCTGAAAACGTTCCTTACCAAGCGGAAATCCGTCAGGTCCCGGCCTCATTTGTTTTGCGTAATCTTTGAAGTGCATTATGCTAATGCAAAAAGCAGGTAGCCACACGAGGGTGTCGAGCCCCCGTTAGTGATACACGGCTCATTTTAAGTTGTAATCTTAATGAGCAAGTCACTGATTTAATCCTCGGTTTTGCTCAGAGAAGCTTGACTAGCTGCGTTCTGCAGCGCAAGGCAGCTGTCATGCGTTTTGGCATTTTCACAGTTTGTAGAGCCCAGGGCCCTGCTCACCTTTCTCTCTGTATTTCTATCTATAAATTTCTTCCTGTCTATTTGTCTCTCTCTCTATTCCAACTAATCCAATGACACTTTCCTGGCTCTAGCTGCAGTTTTGTTGCCATCTCTAAGGGCCATTTAACAGAAATGTGTGAATGTTATTTTATGGCTGGCTGCATCGCGCAGATCTGTCTGTGTACTAAAGCGAGATAATGAAAGAAGGTGAGTAACGTTTAATGGCGCAGCCCTTCCTGTCAATCACAAGCTCATTGTGTTGAAAATGACAATGTGGGTGGACATCCTGAACTATTTCCAATTTAATCACCGTGATTTCCAGGACTTAATTGCACTGGATGTCTTCATTCTAACGAAACAAGGTATTTGATGTTCAATAGGACAGAAATATCACAAAAGAAATCTGTTTTTAGTTTCAGTTCTATCTTACATTCCCAAATTGCTGAGGTCTTCTACTTCTCAGATTGTTCTCTTCGTCTGTTTCTCAATAATGCCTCAAACTGTGCTCATATTTGCTGAGTCAGAGATACTTTATCACTGTTTTTATTTAGAAAACTTTTACTTTACTACATTCCAAAGCATAATGTCGTACTTTTTACTGCACAAAATTTCATAAATTAACGGGGTTTTTTTAACCTTTAATACTTAATTACATTAAAAATGTAGTACTTTCTTACTTGTACTCAAGTAAAACTTTATTTACTTTTACTTGAGTACAATTTTTTATGCAATTAAGTATTAAATGATATTCAATATGAAACGTAGTGCAGTAAAAAGTACAATATTATGTTAAGGAATGTTGTGAAGTAAATGTTTTCCAAAGAACACTGATAAAGTACATATACTTGAAAAATAAAATTACTTGGAAAGTAAAAAATACTTCACTACTGTCCGCCTCTGATTATAACCAAGTGGAAGCAATTAGGAACAACGACAACTCAGCCACAAAGCGGTAGGTCAGTGCATGCTGAGGCGCACAATGCGCAGGTGTTGACAACTTTATATAGTCAAATAGCTACAGACCTCCAAACCGACCTCCTTTGTGTGGCCTTCAGATTAGCTCAAGAACAGTGCATAGAAAGCTTAATGGAATGGGTTTTTTCATGGCCGAGCAGCTGCATCCAAGCCTTGCATCACCAAAGCGTCGGATGCAGTGGACTCTAGAGCAGTGGAGACGTGTTCTCTGGATTGACGAATCACGCTTCTCTGTCTGGCCATCCAATGTATGAGTCTGGGTTTGGCGGTTGCCAGGAGAACAGTACTTGCCTGACTGCATTGTGACAAGTGTAAAGTTTGGCAGAGGGGGGGGATTATGGTGTGGGGTTGTTTTTCAGGGCCCCTTAGTTCCAGTGAAAGGAACTCTTAATGCTTCCCCATACCAAGACATTTTGGACAATTTCATGCTCCCAACTTTGTGGGAACAGTTTGGGGATGGCCCCTTCCTGTTCCAACATGACTGCACACCAGTGCACAAAGCAAGGTCCATAAAGACATGGATGAGCAAGTTTGGTGTGGAGGAACTTGAGTCTTGACCTCAACCTGATAGAACACCTTTGGGATGAAGAGCAGAGACTACAAGCCAGGCCTTCTCGTCCAACATCAGTGCCTGACCTCACAAATGCGCTTCTAGAAGAATGGTCAAATATTCCCATAAACACACTCCTAAACCTTGTGAGAAAGCCTTCCCAGAAGAGTTGAAGCTGTTATAGCTGCAAAGGGTGGGCAAACTCCATATTAAACCCTACGGATTAAGAATGGGATGTCATTTAAGTTCATGTGCATGTAAAGGCAGGCGTCCCAAAACTTTTGGCAATATAGTGTATATTTATAATGGATAAATCTATCTATCTATCTATCTTAATCTAATCTACTTTTCTCTCTAACATGTCTTCTTTATTGTGTTTTTTCTCTTTAGATTCCCACGGCATGGACCTTTTCGCAGTGGCGGTGCATGAGTTTGGCCATGCCATAGGGCTCGCACACACCTCTGCCATTGAGTCCATCATGCGCCCTTACTACCAGGGACCAGTGGGCGACCCGCTCAAGTACAACCTCCCGTACGAAGACAAGGTCCGTGTCTGGCAGCTTTACGGTAAGAATGTCCACCCCTTGGTCACGTCTGGTTTCTTTTTTTACTCCCGTTACTTCTCCCTCTCCATCAGTTAAGTGAAAATAGGCACCGTGGCAGGCTGTGTGAGCTGAGATCCTCAATCAAACACGGACACCCTGCTATCGCTGTTTGAATCTCAGATGCCTTGGCATTGTTGAAGAAGCAAAAAGTGACAAGTAGTGACAACTTGAAGGCACAGTCTCTCTGCAAGACATACAGACAGATAGATGTTGTAATCTGTCAACAGTAAACACACAAGGATGACACTGTGAATGAGTTGTGCCTGCTGATAGCGCTGTGACGTGCTCTCTGTGTCGCTTTAGTATTCACTAAAAGAGCTAGAATGGGGTGCAAATGGGGCAAATAAGCATGCAAAATCTTCATAGAACAATTTGCACTGTGATTTCAGTGCTCGGATATAAATGATGCAGCCAGTGTTAATTTTTATAGTTTTCTGTTTTAGTCCTAATTTAAAAATGTTGCCAATATTTTATTATGTCATATTCATTTATTTTTATGAAAATGTATTTATTAAAGTTGACAAAAATGTAAAAAACAAAACAAAAAAATGTTGTTAAACCAAATAATCAAACATTCGTATTATTGTATTGTATTGTATTGTTTTATTCTAATACATTCGTATTATAATAATATGAATATATTATTATATATTACATATTTATTTTCATTTTATTTAAACATTATTATTATTATTATTGTCAACTTTAATAAATACATTTATCAAAATAAAATTGACTACAATAAATTATTTTATTCTAATACATTCTTATTAGAATAATATGAATATATTATATATTTATTTTCATTGTATTCAAACATTGCCCTTATACATGTTTGAAAACCTGTATTCCTGAAGAAAACACGAGTGTAGTACTATTATTGTTTATTATTATTTATGCGTCAGTTATGTATTGTCCGTGCTTAGTAATTATAGGAGTGCATTTAAAACGTGACTTAACCATTCAGACATAAAAGTGGTTCAACAGTTCTCTGCTTTTCCTCCATCCCTCCCCACTCACATTATCTTGTTTTAGATGAAGTGCCCATTGTAATTATAAAAACAAAGTGATTGGCACTGCATGCCCCCTCTGCAGGCTGCCCTTTTGTGTGATCCCACCAAGCAAATAACAGGCCCTAAACGAGTGGCACAGAGAGCAGAAGTGATTTGTTTTGTAAAGGGGCACTATTGATTTAATTACATGGCTGTGTTGAGTCAGACTAGGAGCACAGGGATTAATTGGTCGTCACCATGATTTGGACCCTGCTAATCAACAGGCAGAATGCCACACATCGCTGCAAACAAGCATGGTGGGAATCAAAGAGATAAAGAAACATTTAGGGATAGGGATGGAAAGATCAGGATTGGCTCAAGCAAATAGTGCCAGAACTCGAGTAGATGAACACAGGCCAAGCATTTAATAAATGCATGTGTAGTTTCTTTTCAATAATGAAAGCGCACACACCCCGAGTTAAATACCAATCCTTTTCCCCAATAAATTAACTTTCATATTTTATTTTTGAGGCCCACAGACCCCTGTGATTATAGGCTACTCATATAATAATAATAATAGTATTTTGTAATGAACCTCTTATTTTATATTCAAATTCTTTTCTCCTGAGAAAAAGAACCCAGTAATCTCAGCGCTCCTTGCGTGTTTCAGTAAAGATCTCAATAATGCCTCGAGCTGTGCTCAGACATTCCAATATGAACAGAACTAAACATTCTCCAGAGACCAAATTATCTGAGCTATTCACATCGATTTTATAGCTCAATACTTTTATATTAACAATTGATTTTTATAAAAAGTCTAATTTGTGTCTTCTATTTAAGATAAATATCTGATGCAAAGTTAATAAATAAGAGACCTAACTGATAACTAAGAAAAACTAAGTCCTAATTTCATAATTATTTCATATATTTTACATATATTATAGAACATATATTTTTTAAATATATATGTTCCTCTAATTAAGTAAAAAATGAAATTATTGAAGCTTTAACCCTTTGTTGTATAATCTAAGTTAACTTTTTGTTTGTACAATGTGAACAAAGAATTGGCAGTTGTGTTCTTCTCTGTACATTGGAAATATACAAACTTTTTCAGAATGAAAACTAATTGCATTTATTCATGTTTTGTGCCCCCTTTTTTACTGTACATTTTGATGGAGGACATTGCATGTGCATTTTTAATGCAAAATCTCATTTATTAAGTTCTCACAATTTCTTCTTGTCTGTGCCAGTCTTTTGAGGCGATACGTCAGAATGCCGGCTTACCATTGGCCGATGCTGTTCATGTGAGCACCATGACGTATGCGTGTGATGCTGACGCAGGAGCTGGCCATGAGTGGCCGTTCTGCCGTAGAACTCGGAAGTGCTGCACTGTATTTGCTACGTCAACACCGTAGGAGACTGACACAGACGAGAAGAGATTGTTGAATAAAGTTGTAATTTTTGTTTGTTTTTTGCACAAAAAAAGTATTCTTGTCGCTTCATAAAATTAAGGTTGAATCACTGGAGTCACATGGACTATTTTAACAAAGTTTTTACTACCTTTCTGGGCCTTGAAAGTGGTAATTAATTTGCTGTCTACGGAGGGGTCAGAGAGCTCTCCGATTTCATCAAAAATATCTTAATTAGTGTTCCAAAGATAAATGGGTCTTACGGGTGAGGGTGAGTAATTAATGACAGAATTAAAATTTTTGGATGAACTTACCCTTTAAGCATCAACCAGACACAAAGTATGTATATTGCATATGTTTTTGAGCTATTAAAAGGGCCTTGGGGTCCCCAAGCAGAACATGAGGGTTAAAAGTTAAAGAGATGGCGTACTTTGGAAATAAATACTATTTGATTTGAAACAAAGTCAGATTGAACGTGTGCATTTTGTTGGTTGTTAAACATTTTGCTCATTAGATTAGTTTCATTTTTACTTGCGCATACATTTTATACTGCAGTAGTTTTACAAATCTCCTTTTCTGAGACTGGTTGTTATCTCTGTCTTTGAGTAATTACTTAATAAGGTTTGTCAAAAAGTCAAGAATGCACTTAAGTGTGTGTTCCTTTCAGATGTGTGGCATTTAGTTTAACTTATCTTGTGTTTTGTCAGGTGTTCGGGACTCCGTATCGCACACGCCACAGACAGGTGACCCCTCTCAAACAGCCGAACCTCCTGTCCTGCTTGACCTCCCCACAAACAGATCCACAATACCGTGAGTCAACAAGCACACATCCACAAAACCCACATTCCTCTGGTCAGCGTGTCCTGAGTATTTTGAATTGCAGAGGTAGTGATCCATCATTTAGGAGAAGAGTATGTATGGACTTTATAATGTACCCACAACTGCACTCAGCCTTCCTGAAGCAAATTCCAAAATGACACAAATTATAGACTCAATTCCTGACTCCAAGTAAGCACTCCATTTAGCTTCTCCAAAAGCAGCCTCTCTATTTTCCTCTCTCTCTCTCTCTCTCTCTATCTTCACGGCCGATGAGCGAGACAGGTAGATTTAGTTTGACAAAGGTCAGTAATATATTCCTCTCAGAGAGCTCAGCTAATAAGCTGTGAATGAAGATCTTTGTTAATAAAGTGTCAGGCGAGTTCCCGCTCACAAAAGCAGCTCTGTCACCGTAATTGCTCCATCATTAGCATCCCAGCCACGTCAAAGTGCTAAGTCAGTCATTAGCCTAGGGGATAACGCATTCAGAGATTCTGTTGCAAGCAGGTGATAACATCTTCTTTGATTTGCCCAGTCTTAAACCAAGCACATAATAAGGACATTTGGGACTGGTTGCACATAGCCATAGCTAGCCAAAAATATGATAAAATATGAAGGGCTAGCGCTTTTTAAAAAAAAGCAGATATTGACTACATTATTAAATTAGGACTAAAACAGAAAACTGTATAAAAATTAACACTGCCTGCATCATTTACAGTATATCTGAGCACTCTGATGGACTTATCTACTGGATATTTAAAGGTGCTCTATTTAAAAAAATTATGTTTGCAGAGATGTAGGAAGTTCAAATACTTGTTTCTCTGAAAAACTATGCTACAACCAGTTATTCTACTTTGAAATGTGCATTTCGTGTCAGAATGCCGTTTTTGTTTTGGTCTGTGTGATCCCAGCCACTGCCAGTTTACCCAATAGTATTTCGACACCCTAGGTTGCCAGTTGGCGGAAAACACAGCAATGGAAGCCAGCAAACGAAATGGGACAGAGGCCGCAAATTCTACCCAACCTAAAATGCCTCAGCAATAAAAACATTGTAAACCTATACATTAGCTGATCAACTTTACGCTCTGTAATTTATGTCTGTCAATTATGTCTGTCCTCTGGGTGGGGGGATCACATTATGAAATAAATGTTTTTCTCTAATACACTTTGGCCACAATTAATGGTACCACTCAAAATTCTTATAAGTAAAATATCTCTGAAGTATATTCCCCTTCATATTTACAGTTTTTAGCACACCAGGGTGACTAGTCGCCTTTGGCTTTTGCCATTGCCTTTTGGCTTGCTCAGTTGGGGACACAAAATTTTCAACTATATTACTGATCTGCCCGCATTGACACTATATGATACTTGAAATTAGCTGGGTGATATCACCGTTTTCTCCAGAGCAGCTGTACAGCTGAATCAAATTCTGTTGCATTATTTTCCTGCTTAATGGCAAGCGTGAGCAGCGCGTATTTTTTTCACCGTGCATGTTAACCAATGAGTGCATTCACACCTGGAATGGAGGCAGCACGTGAGCATCAAGCAGGAGCGTCGCGTGAGCAGCAGTGAAGCGGGGGTTTCGGCGCCGAGCCTATTTTTGCTGCGCTGCTGACGCTCAGTTAAAGTGAAAGCACACTTTTGATGGACAAAATAAATATGATTTCACACAAAAGGTGCTCAAAATGCACACAAGAAGCACGTGTAGTGTGTTTTAACAAGAACTGGAGTATGTCAGAAAAGAAAATGAATAATAAAAAATATTTGTAGAAGATTTACCCATTTAAACTTGTTTTTAATTACTCAGTCTGGGTATAATGTATTATAAAAAAGTAAGCTACCCAGAATATATAATATATAAACTTTATTTTGTAATACACAGACAGGTAGCATATATAGGCTAGCACTACCCAAATCAAACCAGAGTGCGCAGTTTTTTTTCTTTCTTTGTCTACAGAGTTTTTTTGTCTGCTGTCTTGTAAACATATCAGAAACGACATGATCGAAGCTGTTGGTTGTGTTTGTTGTTTACCATTTACATGCGAACATTGTAGCCTACACCTCCCCATGTTAACAAACTTTCAAGACTATCAAGTTTAAAAATGACCAACTTCTATAAACAAATATAGTCTAGTTGTCTTTATAAAGAATACTCACTTATATGATATAAGTGAGCATTATATGTAGCGTTGGAGCCGCTGCTGTGACGCTGTACAAACGCTTCCAGTGTGAATACTCTTGCACGCGTCTGCAGCTGCAGTGACAGTGTAGTTACGCTGAGGTGAAGCTCACGCACTGCTCACGCTTGCAGTGTGAAATGACCTTAACACTGTGAAGCTGCTTTGAAACATCGGCATTGTAAAAAGCGCTATATAAATAAAAGTGACTTGACTTTACTTGACTAGGAACATGAAATTATCCGGTCATGACTTTGTTTCACAAGAGTATAAATATGAGGTAACACAAAGGCCAAATTCCCTTAATCATTCATCACAATGAGTAAAACCAAAGAATATAGTTCTGATGTGCAGTAAAAGATTGTTGAGCTTCACAAAATAGAAAGTGGCTGTAGGAAAATAGCTAAAGCATTGAAAAATCCCATTTCCACCATCAGGGCAATAATTAAGAATCAACTAAAGATGTTACGAATCTGCATAGAAGAGGGCGCAAGTCTATTGTCTTAATGCACGGTTGTCTTAAGACTCTCCAAGGATCACAGCTGGAGAAATTCAGAAAATAGTTGAGTCTTTACCTGAAAATATATATAAAAAAAATATATCAAACAGCACCTACATTAAGTTGTTTGGGAGGGTTTCAAGAAAAATACTTCTTGGTTATCCAAAAACAAACTCCAGCATATTCAGTTGTCAGACATGACTGGAACTTCAAACAGGACCTGGTTCTATGGTCTGATGAAACAAAAAAAGAGCTTTTTGGCAGCAAACCCACCAGATGGGTCTGGTGCACACAGGGATAAAAAGTACCCCTTGCCCACTGTTAAATATACTGCTGAATCTTTAATGTTGTGCACTTTAATGTTTAAAGTCCCACTCGAGTCGCATTTTATGAGACTTCAGACTTGACTCGGGACTCGACCTGAAATAACTTCAGACTTGACTCGACTCGACAAAATTTTTTCAAAACAACTCAAGTTTTTAATCCTTATCTATCATAAATAAAATAAAAAAGCTTTATTTGAATGTTATAATATCTGCTGCACATGTACGTGACATGGTAGATCGGACCCTTCTCATAGAATTTGATTACGGATGTCCGTGTATTGCGTCGTCATAAGAGTCCCATGAACATGACAGGATCCATCGTGCCATATGTTCTCACATTTGGATGTATTACCGTGTCAGATCGGCTAGATGCAAAGAATGTGTGGAAAACATTTAAAGACACCGGAACGACATTTTATTAGACGTCGCATCCACAAAGATTAGACACACAGCTCGCTGTTTTACGAGAAGGGGTTCAATCTTCAACTGGCTGGGAGGAGCCGCCACTGACAGATCATGTGACCTGTCAGTGGGTGGTGGCAGCAGCCAGTCTGATTCTGGCTGGTCACGTGATCTGCCAGTGGCTGGCCGGTGGCAGCTGCCAGTCGGATACTGGGCGGGCTGGCGGCTGCCAGAGTCAACCGCTGTTGAGCTGCGAGTATAACGCGTTCTCTATCACTGAATCTGTCAAAAAAACATAATTTTATTGTTCTGAATATAATCTTAGGAACCTATACTTTTGTATAATAGACGTTTTAGGGGGGTTTCTCACTATTAAAGCAGTCAAATGAACGTTATCGCGACTGAGTGCTTACTGACGCTTGACTGGCCGCTCAGTCCAACCAGCCGCTGTTGCCTCTCATTCCAAGAATTTTTTTCTAATTTGTATGTGTAGCCTACTGCCGCTAGTTGTGACGATTTTACGATTTATTTAATGTAATAGGCTAATGTAAATGCAGAAAAAAATGCCTATGAAAACATGAATGATCCCAGTAACATGAATCTTTCTCACTGCCTTTCTTTCTTAAAATGTTTATAAATTTTAACTTTAAATAGTGTAACTGGTTTTCTAACGTCATTTTCTCTTTTTAGTTTAATGAAACGTGTAAGTGTGAGCAACTCTTTAATAATGATACCTTTTCTTCTCTACAAAGCAAGTAACTGAGATATTGAATTTATGATCCATATTGTTGTATTTTTTATTATTAATTTTATAATAGTAAAATAATGTATTTCCGTGCAGATTCAGTGATAGAGAACGCGTTATACTCGCAGCTCAACAGCGGCTGGTTGGACTGAGCGGCCAGTCAAGCGTCAGTAAGCACCCAGTCGTGATCACGTTCATTTGACTGCTTTAATAGTGAGAAACCCCCCTAAAACGTCTATTATACAAAAGTATAGGTTCCTAAGATTATATTCAGAACAATAAAATAATGTATTTCCGTGCAGATTCAGTGATAGAGAACACGTTATACTCGCAGCTCAAGCGCGCCCAGTAATCGACTGGCAGCTGCCACCACCCACTGACAGGTCACATGATCTGTCAGTGGCGGCTCCTCCCAGCCAGTTGAAGATTGAACCCCTACTGTGTTTTACTGTGGTGTAGCTGGGTGGCTCTTTTGGATTGCCTGCCTATTAAAACATGAATAAAATCTAACCTTTAAACCTAGCACTACGTTTTACTTTTATCAATGTTTTTGCAGCTTTTCTCTCTCTTAATGTATGTCTACGAGAGAGATAGAAAGATGTTAGTCCATCCCAATCAGCATGCATAACGTTACTATTTTCTATTGACTAGAAAAAACTAACATTACGTTCGGAGGTTTGATATTGTCTGATAATGTCTGTCGTCAATAACAACGCTGTATAACAAACGTGACTGGCGCCATCTTGTGTCCACTTGAAAATGACTACTCGTCTTGTTGCCAGCACAATTGTTTTTTATTTTACAATATAATGGATTATAACGTAACAGGCTGGATGTATGCCTTACATCTTAGGACCTTTATTACAAACAAAACAGATGATAGAAAGGTCATATATTTTGTCTAAATTCTTTAAAAAAATAATTTTTGAATATCCAGATGAAAAGACTTGTGAACATCTCTGGTTGTGGACCTATTTTTCTGCTGGAGGCCCTGGACATCTTGTTCAGATACAATGGCATCATGGATTATATCAAATTCCAACAGATCAAAAAATCAAAAACTGACTGTCTCTGCTAGAAATCTTATAATGGGCCGTGGTTGGATCTTCCATCAGGACAATTATACAAACATCAAAATCAACACAAAAATGGGTTCTGCCATGGCCATTCCAGTCCCCTGAACTGAACCCTAAAACTGAAGAGGATAGTGTATCAACATGGACTTGGGAATTTAAAGGATCTGGAGAGATTCTGTATGGAGGAATGGTCACTGACATTTTGTCCAAACTCATCAGTCTTTATAGAAGAAAACTCAGAGCTGTTGTCTTGGCAAAATGAGGTTGCAAGAAGTATTGAATAAAAGGTTGCCATTAATTGTGGCCAATGTCTATTAGAGAAAAACATGTATTTCATTATGAAATTTTCCCATTTTCAGTTGTTTTACTTCAGTGAAAGGTTTGATTTTTGGGGATTTTTTTAACAACGCAGATTTATTTTCACAGACTTCTTTGTCCATGTTTACCAAGGGTGCCAATAATTCTGACCATGACTGTATAGACAAAATATTTGACTCTGGTCATCTCATTATTTAAAATTATGCAGCAGTGAATTTTTTCATCATTGCACTGAAGCTGCATGACCACATTGGGATGTGCATACATTTCAAATAATTAAATTATTCCCTCCATAATCAATGATTAATTCATGTAGAAACACAGATGCTTCTACTAGTGAACGTCTTGTGCTCTACCTTCACACTCCTTGCAAAGATCCATTTCTTTTTTCTTTGTACTTTCTTATAGACCTGCCCGTGATGCCCCTGATCGATGCACTAGCCACTTTGATGCTGTTGCCCAGATTCGAGGAGAGGCCTTCTTTTTCAAAGGTAAGAACATGCAGAAGTCCAGGGTGAAATCAGTAGATATTATCAATTGACAATGTATGAGGTTATACATCCTTTTGTGTGTATAAACTTTTTATAAACAAAAAAAAAAAAAAAACGTCTTAATCTGCGTTTGTGTATGGTTTTCTAATATTCTGACAATTTAAGATTATATTATCAAGATATACTATTTTTTTTTATTATTATTAAATAAAGTAAAATATTAAATAAATATTTGCTTCTTAAGTAGATGTACACTCACCTAAAGGATTATTAGGAACACCATACTAATGCTGTGTTTGACCCCCTTTCGCCTTCAGAACTGCCTTAATTCTACGTGGCATTGATTCAACAAGGTGCTGAAAGCATTCTTTAGAAATGTTGGCCCATATTGATAGGATAGCATCTTGCAGTTGATGGAGATTTGTGGGATGCACATCCAGGGCACGAAGCTCCCGTTCCACCACATCCCAAAGATGCTCTATTGGGTTGAGATCTGGTGACTGTGGGGGCCATTTTAGTACAGTGAACTCATTGTCATGTTCAAGAAACCAATTTGAAATGATTCGAGCTTTGTGACATGGTGCATTATCCTGCTGGAAGTAGCCATCAGAGGATGGGTACATGGTGGTCATAAAGGGATGGACATGGTCAGAAACAATGCTCAGGTAGGCCGTGGCATTTAAACGATGCCCAATTGGCACTAAGGGGCCTAAAGTGTGCCAAGAAAACATCCCCCACACCATTACACCACCACCACCAGCCTGCACAGTGGTAACAAGGCATGATGGATCCATGTTCTCATTCTGTTTACGTCAAATTCTGACTCTACCATCTGAATGTCTCAACAGAAATTGAGACTCATCAGACCAGGCAACATTTTTCCAGTCTTCAACTGTCCAATTTTGGTGAGCTCGTGCAAATTGTAGCCTCTTTTTCCTATTTGTTGTGGAGATGAGTGGTACCCGGTGGGGTCTTCTGCTGTTGTAGCCCATCCGCCTCAAGGTTGTGCATGTTGTGGCTTCACAAATGCTTTGCTGCATACCTCGGTTGTAACGAGTGGTTATTTCAGTCAAAGTTGCTCTTCTATCAGCTTGAATCAGTCGGCCCATTCTCCTCTGACCTCTAGCATCAACAAGGCATTTTCGCCCACAGGACTGCCGCATACTGGATGTTTTTCCCTTTTCACACCATTCTTTGTAAACTCTAGAAATGGTTGTGCGTGAAAATCCCAGTAACTGAGCAGATTGTGAAATACTCAGACCGGCCCGTCTGGCACCAACAACCATGCCACTCTCAAAATTGCTTAAACCATGCCACTCTTAAAATTTCCCATTCTGACATTCAGTTTGGAGTTCAGGAGATTGTCTTGACCAGGACCACACCCCTAAATGCATTGAAGCAACTGCCATGTGATTGGTTGATTAGATAATTGCATTAATGAGAAATTGAACAGGTGTTCCTAATAATCCTTTAAGTGAGTGTATATTGTTGTAAGTATTTTAGAAATATTGATAAAGAATTCTTTTTTTTGCATTATCAAATTTCAAATCGGTTTTGTGGGGAACTATTGAATTTCTTGAACAGCTGTTAAATTGTTTTGTTTTCCTGTTTAGCCATTAATGTGCTGTCTGCAGACCACCGCTGTCTGCATTTTGATATATTATCATTTGCACGTTGTATTTGTTTGGCTGGTTCTTCCAGCTGGGCACCCTTCAATGCCCCTGGGTATGCACGCATTCCTCGCTTTATTAACCAATGTCCCTTATACATCATATGATAGCACATAATAAGCTGACATAAACACACAAATAATCACACATTCTTACTGTCAAACCTCTTGTCAGGGAAGTATTTTTGGCGTCTGACACGTGAAAAGCACCTGGTGTCGTTAAGGCCAGCTCAGATCCATCGCTTCTGGAGAGGTCTGCCTGCCAACCTGGACAGTGTGGATGCTGTATATGAGAGACCTGGAGACCATAAGATAGTGTTCTTTAAAGGTAAATGCCTGGATTCAACCTTTTATTAAATTATAATTTAATATAACCCTTTCAATATAACCTTTTGCAATTGTTACTACATTTTGACTGGTTTGTCTCACCTTAACAGTGCTTGACATTTAATACCCCCCAAATGCAGCAGTGGCGTGTAATGCATTCACTCCTACTAGCCACTTTGGCAGGTTGAATTTTATGTATAATAAAGGCTAAATATTTTTCAATTGTAGTCAGTTGAAAAGGCATCTGAAATAAGTGCAATGTAGTGTTGTCAAAAATATAGATTTTTCGAAACTTACTGATACTGAAATACCGCTTCCAATACTCATTTTCTGCAGAATAGATACACAATACCAGCAGATTTTTCTCACTCTCTCATCTCTCCAACAGCGTTGACACAAAAACCTGCCTTCCCTCACTCACTCGTTTCATTTGCTCCAGATGAATATTGTTGGTGTTACAGGGCTTGAATTTAGGCGTGGGATTGCGCATATTGCACATAGTTTTACTCATTCCAACGGATACTGTATATTGTGCTTAAACAGTCAAATACACACAAAATAATGACAAAATGCCGTTCTTGAACGTAAGATCTTCGGAACACAAATTAAGATATTTTTGATGAAATCTGGCCCCTCCCTTAGTAAAGGGAAAAACCTGTTTAATGCTGTTATGTTTGACATTTAAAGGTGCTGTATGTATTTTATTTTTTATTTTTTACTGTACTAAAGCATACAGTGTGCTGCAGTGAGCAAATTAATTGGGTCAGAATTGCAGATTCTACCTGACCTAAAAAGCCTCAGCAATTAAAACATTGCAAGTGTATACATTAGCTGAACAACTCGCAGTGTAAGGCTTGTTACTTTCCATTGTCAATTGCGCTTGTTCTGTTGCATGTCCCCAATCTGGCAACCTGCATGAGCGTTGAGTCAGTGGGGGAAACAACTCTCTCCAATATTTTGAATTTGGACTGCAGTACTCATTTCAACCGCTAGCTGTAAATATTACGTACTGCACCTTTAAATAAGTTTCTGTTATGTTGAAGTTTTTGTGGTTACCATTGTGCTAAAGAGTAGTGCTTGTGGTTAGGCTTGTGGGTGGCTACATGAAGATACAACACATTGACTATATAAAATAAAATAGCTGTTAATTTTAATTTAAAAAGAATAGATACAAATAGCAACCACAAAACACCTTAGCGTTGTGGTGTTCGGAACAGAAAACAGAACAGAATTTTACACTGTGTTAGTTGCTTTTGGCAGTCAGTAATCTTTGGTAATTTCACAGTTAGAGATCAAGAACATCTCTCAAAGGCTCTTTAAAATGATTCAAAAAGACCCTCTGATTGTGTAGTTAATTCCAGACATTTTAAGCTAAATGTTCCCTAGAGCATAAACACTCACTCTTACAAAAATTCTCTAAATGATTGGAATTTGAAGCTCTCGAGTTATGTAAATGTCATTTTTAATAAGAGTTGGACTATAAAGCAAACAATGTCCTTCAAAGATATAACGCAAGAATGTTTTGAGGCTCAAAAGCACAGAGATAAAAAGAACGTGTTGTATATTTAAAGCATTAAAATGCATTTCACAGCAGGTCTGTGTTTTCTTATCTGGTCTGCTGGTAAAGAAAGCCTTTACCACTTCCCCACCTCACAATAAGTTCTCACTTCTTTAGGAGGGAAATATTGGGTGTTCAAGGACAATAACGTTGAAGAGGGCTACCCACGGTCTGTCACTGACTTTGGGCTGCCTGCGGAAGGAGTAGATGCAGTATTTGTTTGGCTGCACAATGAGAAGACCTACTTCTTCAAAGACAACCGTTACTGGCGCTACGATGACCATCTGCGTGGCATGGACCTCGGCTACCCAAAAGACACGGCGCTGTGGAAAGGGATCCCACCTCAACTGGATGATGCCATGCGGTGGTCTGACAGTAAGTATTGTGAATCGTATTATGTCTCTTGAATTTTAAGCAGCTCTCCTGAATGTTATTTTTTAGAGCCACAAAAATGAATCGTTTCCCTTCCTTGGTGAAAAGACAGGCATGAATTTCCATGCTGGTTCATACCGGTTAGCTGTATTAGGGAAGAGCATAGCTATACGAAATGTACTCCTAAAAGTTGACAAAACCAGCTTTTAGTAGATTTAAATATTTTGATTGCGTCTCATTCTGTACACACAGATGTCCAATAAAATGATCGGATGTAATTACAACATCCCCTCCACCTAACTAATAATTACTGCTTATAAATGCCTCAAACTAGCAATAGAAAGTAGCAAATCATGTTTTTTTTCCAGGCTGTGACAAACCAAAAACTGTTGGGTATTTTAAAAAGAATTATCTTCCGTATCAGTATTATTTAAAGGGATAGTTCACCCAAAAATTCTGTCATCATTTACTCACCCACAAGTTGTTCCAAACCTGTATGAATTTATTTCTTCTGCTGAACAGAAAAGAAGATATTTTAAAGAATGTCTGTAACCAAACAGTTGATGGACCCCATTGACTTCCATAGTATTTTTTCCCCATACATGGAAGTCAGTGGTGTCTATCAACATTCTTCAAAATATCTTTCTTTTATGTTCAACAGAAGAAAGAAACTCATACAACATTAAGGTGAATAAATGGTGAAATGGAGAATTTTCCTATAGTATTTATTAATATTTTGTAAGTGTAAATAGTAGTGAGATGCTGTTTATATATATAATAATAGTGGAAGATACTATTTGCACCTCAGTGTATTGTAGTATATTATAAAACAGTATGCAATAATAACATATTCAGTGTATATGATTATATTTATTAAAATCATAAATGGATGCTGCTTTATTGGGACATTACTCGAACTTGACATTACTTCCCCTACACCTATCCATTAAACACTTCATTCCCACTATTAAATACCTGTTAGGCACTGTATTTCCACTTTAAGGCCCTCTCACACCAAGGAAGTTAACTATAAAGATAACGATAAAGATATAGTTCTAAAAATCATTCTCAACATTAAAGAATAGCAGAGTTCACACCACAGCTATAACGATGACAATATAGAGAAACGATATCGTTAGAATCATTTTCAGAATGATTTTATACAACTGATGAATGATAAAAACATTGACAGCCAATCAGAATCCATCCTGCTGTAACAAGCTCGAGCATTTAAAGCGGCAGACAAGTACGCGCTTAGAATAAACCGCCATCCGCTGGTGTGGACGCTAATATAGCTATCTTTATAGTTATTGATCTTGGTGTGAACAGGCCTTACGTATATTTTCTTAATTTTTGTTTAAAATAAATGCTACTCCAAGCTGATATGCAATGGGAAAAGGGAGAAGAATGAGTTTGTGAAAAGGCGGGTTCGAACTCGGGTCGGCATGTCAAAAGCTAACGCCACGCAATCTTACTCTCCACACCACTGCTCCTGTTATCAGATGGGCTTCTTTTATAATTATTTCTGGCTCAATCAGACAATGGTGGGTGGATTTAGTGTAAATAGCCTCTGCCAACAAGACATCAAAAAATGACTCTTTAAAGCTTTAGGGCGCTATTTTAATGATCTAAGCGCATGGTCTAAAGCACACGGTGCAGGTCCGAATCCACTTTTGCTAGTTTAACGACAGAAAAAATGGTTGGCGCGCCCGGCGCATGGTCTAAAAGGGTTGTGCCTATCCTCTTAATGGGTGCATTTTGGGCGTAAGGTGCAATAAACCAATCAGAGTCTCATCTCCCATTCCCTTTAAAAGACAGTTGTGCTTGCACCATGGCGGATTCGCTATTTACATGGCGGAATTTGCAAGCGGAAAAACTGAAGAAGAAAAAAAACGAGGAAACAGATCTGCTCGTCCAGTGACGCCTGCTTGCTCGTCATTACTGCAAATAGGTAGGCTAATTCTGATACATGACATGTATCATCCATTATGATATGTAGGCATTTTTATATTTATGTACACAATAATAATAAAATTTTTACAATAATACATTTCACATTTTAATCCTTTCATTTTTCATATTTAAAAATGTGTGCTGCTGCGCGTCCCTGTGTGTGTAATAAGCAGAGTTGTGGATCCGCCTATAGGCACATATTACTAATGCGCCCTTTAAGTAACACAAAAAATACTGCACTATTGACTTTAGACCAGGTTTTTGTTGGTCAATGGTGCAGTCGTTTTCACGCCTGGTGCCGCATTGCGCCGGGTGTATGATAGGGCCCTTTTACATCATATAAAGGCACTGTGTACAATTGTACAACCCCGATCCGCCTTGGAAGAAATTGTCTTATTTAGGTGGAGAGGCTGTTAGCAGTGCAGGTGTTTTGATTGTGTGGTTGTCATAGCAGCAGTTTCTAGGTCTATGTGAGCAGAATGGAGAAAGGGACATAATGTCCTGTCATGCCTAATGCACGGCATTGTGTCTAATGCACTGTGAGCTCCTCGTGGTGTCCTCAAGGATGAAGACCAGGCAATTGCAATGTTGTGGTGGATCACATGAAGCCTGTGTTAAATAAAAGCAATGCTTGTAAATGCACCTTTCTAAGCTCTTTCATTAAAAAAAAACACCCCTCTTTGGGTTTTTTTTTCATGTTTGTCTCTCGCATTTATACTAGGGCTAGAGTTAATGCATGAAATAATTCAAAATGTTTAACACATTTATTCAATTTGACCATACCATGTCAGCAAATCCAAATATGCAAAATGTAGAAAGCCCACTCCCCCCAGAGTTTAGGACTGTCACATAGATGAGCATGATGCATCAGGATACATATTTCAGTGATATATTAGGACATTTTATGTGTGGTATTCCAACAAAGTAATTACTTCCAACACCTGTAATTAGCATTGAAGCGTTTTGAAAATTTTTGAAATGTCACCCACGACATTCATTTGTATGAATGTGAAGGTCAGTTATTTTGCATATTATGCATAATATTAGTCTATAAAGACATGCAGCTGACCGTTTTTTGGTCATTGTGTCATGTCTCGCTGTTTTTTTCCTTGCTGTTTTTTGTTTGCGCTGTTTTATCCCCCCTCCCCCTAAGAAATCATCTTTGCAGTTTTGCATATTGCTAATTCACCTAAAAGCACAGTTTTAACAGTTTTTAGGATAATTATAACAATAAAAAATATAGTTCTAAAAATAGTTCTAAATACAAAAGAAAAGCAGAGTCCACACCACAACTATAATGATAATGGCACTAAGAAACGATATTGTTGGAATCACTTTCAGAATTATTTTTTTCCAGCTGATGAATGATAAAAACATTGAAAATAAATGCCTTTCTGATCTAATATGTGAGGGGAAAGGGAGCAGAGCATGGCGGATTCTTGATTTTCGTCAGAACTTTCTGCTATGCGCAACTATTGCTTCTGCCATCCTACACTATTGCTGTTGTTAACAAGCCAACGTCTTCCGTAATTGTGTCTGGCCCAACCAGACGTCAGTGGGCAGGGTTAGTGTAAATAGCTTCTGCCAACAAGGCAGGCAATTTGCACTTATTGTAAATAGGCACTCCGTTAAAGAATTTTAAAGAGGCAGACGACAAAACTGCAGCGCTCTTAAGCCTCGTGCACACCGGGACGATTATCGACGAGTGAACGTGCAATTTCACTCCCTTACAGTAGATAGCGCTTTTGATTTGATCTGCAATTTTCTCTTCATAACAACTCCCTCTTATCGAGATTTTTGAAGTCGCTGTGGCATTTGTCATAAAGTTCTTTGTGTTCAGACACCAAAAAGACCAGCAGCTCTACATTCATCATCTTGTTGCATCTTCCTCTTTGTCGTCTTCTTCAAGTATCAATGTGTGCTCAGCAAGACCGTTTTGAGCTTGAGCGCCACCAAGTTGTGTTTTACTGTAACTTCAGCAGCTCCAGCAGCCAGTTTTTAACGTGGCATCAAACCAAAAAAAAAACGCTTTTACACCTGCCGTTTTGCGCGACGGTGTGCACACTCACATTGGCGCCTTCTGATTAGTCACGAGGCGTTAAAAATCGGCGATAATCTTCCCGGTGTGAACAAGCCTTTAGAATAAACAGAACAATATCATTGTCCACTGGTGTGGATGCTAATATAGTGATTGTTATAGTTATCGTTCTTGGTGTGAACGGACCTTTGGGCTCCACTTGATGCACCAGATCTTCTTCCCTGCAGTGGTGGTTCTGTAGGCAGAAAAAGGGGCAGAGAAGTTGTCTCATCAGGTGTTGTTCTCTGAGGCTTTGCTAACCCCACAGGAAGAGCTTTGAACGAGGAGTGAGAGCAGGCCACACTCTAAAGTGACAGTCCCCGGCCTCCATGGGAGGGAGGAACTATTAAACCTGTGGAGGTGCTGGCAACAGTATCCTGTTCAGATAGACAGCACTGAAGGCCAGTTTTGTTTTTTTACGAGATTTCAATGACAGTCGGTTTCATTTCACTACGAAATTTCAGTGACAGTCGGTTTTGTTCCATTACAAGATCTTAATGACATTCGGTTTCATTTCATTATGAGACTTTGTTCTGTTAAGAGATTTCAGTCACGGTTGGTTTTGTTCAAGGCCATTCGGTTTTGTTACCTAATGATATTTCAGTGACGGTCGGTTTTGTTCAGTTACAAGATTTCAATGATGGTTGGTTTTGTTCTTTTATACGATTTCAATGACCGCAGGTTTGTCAGTATTTTTCATCAGGTTTGCACCGTGATATAATGTTATTTCAACGATGAAAAATAGATCAAGCATAATCAATATTTTTTCAACTTAAATTAAATCACTTATTTAACACTGAATCAACATAAAAACAATATCAAATCAATCTTGCTTTATGTACAGCAGGATTCTATTTCAGTTAATTGTCTGTTTTTTTTAATCAATGACCACGTAGGGCTGCAATTAATATGGGTTTGAATCAAAGAGTCACTCAAATTAAACAACTTCCTTCAGTTTACATGCAAATGTGTTTATTTATGCCCCCACAGTTTGAACAGGAATTAACATCACATTCAGGAAAAACAAATGGCTCTAAAATGGCATTTCATGGTGACTAAACATTTAGGTCAGGGCTTAGATTAAACCAGGATTATGCCTTAGTTCAATTAGGACATTTAAGTAGCTTTTATAAACATTACTGATGTGCATCTTGTGCAAGTTTCTTTCAGTTAAAACAGCTCAAACATGCATTTTAGTCTGGAACTAGCTTAAGCCTTGTTTGTGAAACCAGGGGAAAGAGCTTAAAATACAACTTAAGTACAGAATATAATAAAATGGATGACAAAGTGACTTAGAACAATTACATGGAATTGTTGATTCTGACTTTATAAAGCAATGCCAGGAGAAAAGCCTGGAAAACCATGACAACTTAAATGTAACCTGAATCTGTAAAATGGAAGTAAATGCAAGTGGAAACTCACCAACAAAGACAGAAACACAGTACCACAGACTGAAACACAGTTCACTGTTCAGGACTTGAAGCTTTTCAAGGATTGAAGCTACTCTATGCCAAAAGGACATCCTTACTCATTAAATTGATACTCTGATGAACTCAGGGGTTTCCACCACAAGCAATGCCCCAAAGCAGTTCAGGGGCATAACGGGGCCATTTTTGCAGTAACAGCAAATACAAACTTTGAGGCCTCCTTTTTCTCAGCCATTACTTGTTGTTGTAAGGCATCTAAAGAATTCAAAAACAAACAGGAAGTTAGAACTGCACAATGTTTTAAAACATTTTAAACATTTAGTGTATGACTGACAGAAGGTAGGTCATAAATATTTGGAAATGTGACTGTTACAAATGTACTACAAAATTAAGTGCAAAAAAAATTCAATTAAATTAAGTTAAAACACACTGAATTCAAATTTAATGAAATGAAGTGTTGAATGAGGGGACAGATGACATTCAATGTTTGTCTTTTCAACACTGAAAAGCATGAAATTATCAACATTGATCCAATATTATTTAGCATTGAATTTTCAACATTGATACAATATTATTTGGTATTGAAACTTCAACCTCAACCAAAATGATGATTCTGATGGAATTTCAACATTGAATCAATGTCACATTGCTATCTGGGTAATGTTCAATTTCGAGATTTCGATGATGGTCGGTTTTGTTCGGTTGGGAGATTTCAATGACGGTCAATTTTGTGCGGTTACAATATTTCAACGACGGTTAGTTTTGTTCAAGGCCATTCGGTTTTGTTACCTAATGATATTTCAATGACGGTCGATATTGTTCAGTTATGAGATTTCAATGCCGCTTGGTTTTGTTCAAGGCAATTCGCTTTTGTTACCTAATGATATTTAAATGACGATTGGTTTTGTTCAAGGCCATTCGGTTTCATTTCATTACGACACTTTAATAACAGCCTGCTTTGTTCCATTACGATATTTCAATAATGGTTGGTTTTGTTTTTTTACGATATTTCAATGATGGTCAGTTTTGTTCGGATACAAGATTTTGATGACTTTTGTTCAAAGCCATTCAGTTTCATTTCAATACAAGACTTTAATAACAGTTGGCTTTGTTTCTTTATGAAATTTAAATGATGGTTGGTTTTGTTCTTTTATATTATTTCAATGACCGCAGGTTTGTCAGTGTCAGTCAGTAATGTTCAATTTCGAGATTTCAATGACGATCTGCTTTGTTCTGTCATGACGGTCGGTTTTGTTTAAAATATGAGATTATGCAAACATTGTGCACTTATTAATAATAATTATTGGTATAGCTACATTACAAAATTACAATCAGTTAATTAAGGAATTAACTGATTGTAGGTTTTTGTCAAATTAATAATGCATTCGAATGTTCATGGTTTTTTGATGTTAGCGGCATGATGGTAAACAAGTAAAATATTTCATCTTTATTTTAATTTGATTTTCTGTTTTAATTTTAAAATAATATATTTTAATTTTAATTTTTTATGATTTAATTAATTATTAGCTTTTTATCAACTCACGAAACCCCTGCAGTTCCCTCAGTTAACCCTGAGTTTTTTGTTAATAGGTAATTAATCAGTCATTTAATTTCATTTTTATATCAATTATAATTATTTTATTCCTATATTAATTATCTTTTATTTTTATCAGCCAATCAACTAGGAATCTTAAACAGACCACCAGTGTCAAGAGACTACAGTGTGAAAATCACTGTTCACATTGTACAATATTACTGGGGGTCAAGCCCCCCAAGGCTCGAATCGTTCCTGGTGGTCTCGAAACAGGAAATAGAGTTGACAAAAGCCGTAGAGGGAAAAGTGAAACCAAAATGCTCTATATACTAGATGAAAGCATCCATTCTGAAAAATCAACCTGTATTTTATTTCCTTGTATTTCCTGCTCTTTCTACCCAGGTGCATCATATTTCTTCAAGGGAAAGGAGTACTGGCGCGTGGCGGGCAGCGATATGGAGGTTGAAGCGGGCTATCCGCGTCCCATCGGTAAGGACTGGCTGGTGTGCACGGAAATGCAGTCAGACTCCCCGGAGATGCAGAACAACTCTAACACGAGGCTTCACGGGCAGCACCACGCAGACCATGCAGAAAATGGCTATGAGGTTTGTTCCTGCACTTCGGACTCAGCCTCTCCGCTGGGGACGCGACTGACCCTCTCGCCCGCCTGGGTGTTAGCGCCACTCTGGACTCTCGCTCTCTCCTCTGCTCCTCTCTGATAAGGGCAGAGCCACAGGCCTGTACACAAAAAGACTCAAGGAGCAGAACATACAGCAGCCTGTGGGTGAAGAGAGTGATGAGAGGCTCCGCCAGCACCGGACTGATGGAATGGACTCAGCACTTCAATCAAGAGAGGGATTGGATCACCTTTTCTTTTCTTTTTTTAGGTTGATGCTTTATGTTGTCTTTTTTCTGGAAATTCTATTATTATTATTATTATTATTATTATTATTATTATTAGTGATGTTTGCTGTTGCTATCTTAACCCCAAGTATTAAACTTTGGCTCATAATTTATCTCACACTGTTTGTGCTACAGATATAAATTATATCTTAAATTGTGCCGTTCATTGAGGTGTGTTGTTAATTTATCATACCTACGACAATAAAACAAATGAAAAAATCCTGCAGGAGGGATATGAGCCATATTTAGGACCCAAAATATCAGTGATTTGGAATACATCCATAAGAAATGCTACAAATTAGTCTAAACGCCCTAAACGCACGGGCAAGCATCACTAACATTTTTATTATATATATATTAGAGCTGTCAAATTGATTAATCGCGATTAATTGCATCAAAATAAAAGTTTGTGTGTACTGTGTATAATTTATGTATATATGAATACACACATGCATGTATATAAGAAAAGTAAATCTATAAAATATTTATATATAATATTAATGATATAAATATATACAGTATATACATGCAAATATTTCTTAAATGTATACATCTATGTGTGTGTGTATTCAAATATACACAATAATTATACACAGTACACACACATATATTATGTAAACAAACTTTTATTTTTTGATACGATCAATCGCGATTTAATATATATAATTTTTTTATTGGTAGTAGTATTCAAAACCTTAGAATTCATTATCAGATTTACAGATGTGATTTTTTTTTGTTTTTTTTCAGAATTTCAAGAGATACAGTAACGGGTTTCTGAGGCATATCCTGAGCTAGTAATAGTAATGATAATGGTGATAATGATAATAATGATAGCGATAGTAATAATATTGCTGATATCATATGCAGTTCAGAGGCATCATGGGATACCATGAGTCACAACCTTAACCTTCCCTCGCTCCAAGTGCTTTAAAGGAACACGACGACTTTTTGGGACTTTAGCTTATTCACCGTATCCCCCAGAGTTAGATAAGTCCATACATACCATTTTTATCTCCGTGCGTAATATCATTGCGCCTGCTGCACCCATGGTACGGCAGCAAAGTTCCTGGATTATTACGCAGGAATGAAAGTATAGTCCCTAGCCATATCGGTCTAGAAAATTGCAACTTTTAATTTTCCGTCGGTCTTAGTACACAATGTAACTATACACATCACAACATGTAAATAGGAAAATGTTGGCGTTATTTTGTCACTTATTGAGCAGTAGGCTAGATGGAGCTGTTTACCTCTGTGAGTTATGTCACGCACGGAGATAAAAATGGTATGCATGTACTTATCTAACTCTGGGGGATACGGTGAATAAGCTAAAGTCCCAAAAAGTCGGCGTGTTCCTTTAAGAATCCAGTCACTCATTTTTATTGGCACCTTTTCTGCTAAAAGCATAATCCTTTACTTATTCTACGGGTTTCTTATTGTAACCGTCTCTTACTTGTCCTCTCTGATCCATCTATTCCCAGTGTCTTAGCATCTTTTTCTTATTATTCTGCCTTGTTCTAAGCAATTATATTTACTCATCTTCAATACTGACTGTTTATACACCACATCACTCTAAAGCAATGACAGTTACTGATTGCAGTCGACTGTATTTTTGTAATAAACATTACCGTTGGTCATGCAAGATGCTGGATTCAAAATGCCTGGATCACCACAGCTAGAAACATTTCACTGCTTTGTTTATACAGTTATTTTTGTCTTCTTACAGTCTTTCCAACAGTTTTCCTAGTCAGAGAGAGCTGAGGACATAGAGAAATACTTAAACAGACTGGGAAGATGTTTGACTCATATCCTGGGCTGCTGAGAGTGCACTCTGATCATATATGGGAAGAAATGCTTATATACTATATATATAAATACATATACATATATATTTAAGGTAAAAACTTCTATGGCAGTTGCGAAAACAATGTACATTCTGAGCTGTCTTTTATAAGGTGAAATATTTTTGTAGAAAAATAAAGAAGTATGAGCAAGCTTGCTTGAAGACTGCCGTAATTTCATGACACAACTGAGTAAATGTGAGCTCCATGACAGCTGCTGTCACACGATGGCAGGAACCGCATTCGCAACGCTGTTTTGTGCACCACATTCACCCAGCGATGCCAAAGTAACATCACGCCACCAATCAGAATTGTCTTAGCGCTCAGAACTCTGTTGGTATGATATTCCTGTTTGTTTGTGTGGAGACACAGTACATGTATTCTGCTGTAACTTTTGTTATTCTGTGCCTATCTTACTGTAAATCAAGGACATCGCATATATTTCATATTGGATATGGAAAGTAACCGTCGCCTTGGTAACGAGCCCACTCCGCACCATCTACGGGAAAAGCTATAGACTTTGTTTGCGTGTGCCTGAGGGTGTGTGGGTGCCGAAACAAAGATGTTTTAAAAACTGCTGAAAGCAAAAACCAATGACTCTGAATGATGTGTCTGTTATCTTCCGGTGGCGATAACCGAAATACTTTGAGCGGTAAAATGTTTCATCAAAGATTGCAGTGCTGCTAATTACCGGCTGCCTGGAGACCGTCTGTGCCCGTAGGTAAGCAGAGTGGTCATGTTCCAGTGGCTGGAAATACATTTATCCAGCCCAGGGACTATGCGCTGGGATCCTGTGAAGTACACCCTGAAATTCAGTAGGTTTGGCTGTACCTCTTTCTTTGAAGGTAAAAACAGTCCGGCTGATGGTACGCCTGTGCTTGAGTGAACTCAAGCAAGTGGATGCTGCATTCCAGACAAATGGGAATTAGGATTTTTCCTACCTCCTTCTTGGAAATAACATCTGGAACACCACTCAAAGTGGGACATTCAGCTTCTGAACTCGGGGTACATCGATCAACCCCGACCTTAGCGAGACACGTCATTTGACGTCACTTCCATGTGGAAGGCCAACAGGGCCAAAACGTGTGAAACTGGCGTGTTTTCACACGTTTTGGCCCTGTTGGCCTTCCATACTTCCAAGATGTCGAAAAGTCCTGCTTTTAATGAACATAAACATAAAAACAAACTTAAACATTAGACATTAAGTTTATGTAATGATACCTTCGTTTTTGCTTTTTTTCAGCTGTTTTTAAAGCGATTTTGTGCAGAAAAACTGGAGTGAGTTTGAATTGAATTTCGACACACCCACAGGAAATTGAATTGGAATAAGCAGAAGTTTAATCAATCAATCAATCAATCTATCTATCTATCTATCTATCTATCTATCTATCTATCTATCGTTTTTAGATAGGGTATCTAGCTCTCTGTTTGTCTCTTTCAGATGGTATCTATCTATCTATCTATCTATCTTTTTTCGAATGGGTATCTATCTGTCTGTCATGTTTATGGTATCTATCAATCTACTCATCTGTCTGTTGCTTTTAGATAGGGCATCCAACCATCTATCCATCTATCAATGTCTAAAAATACTTTTTGATCTTCACTTTTTTGAATTTCATTTCTACATCATCTTTTTACACAGTAAAATATAAATCACTCTGCCAAAGCAGCACCAGCCCCCTCTCACCCATTCCTCTAGTCATTTTAGGTATAGATACATTGTATAACAATACGAGCAATAAGAGTATCGCTTTTCCCTCACTGGTGCTGGAGGGCTTTGGACTGAGCCACAGCAGGGAATTCCACCATATGGTTCAGGCAGAACCAATCCATTCCCTCTAGGGCTGTTGCAATTCACAAAGCCGCCGTATGCCAAGCCAAGTGCACACAGAGCCCCGGGGTCTGTGCTGGTATTGATAGTGGTGATAGACAGTTTCAGGAGGTGGTCATGAACAGTCACCCACCTGCATGTCTCAGTACCCAACTGACAGTTTCTGATAACCTTTTGGCTCTAACATATATGAAGAGCAGTTCAAGTCAGTGGCTGTGTGAGTGATGGTTTGTTTGCCAAGAGTTAAGCTCCTCTGCAGTTACATTTGATAAGCTGACAGGTGACTCATGGATTTACTGCTCAGAGGTCTTTCAAGTTGGAGCAGCACCACTTTGATCTCCACCATACATCTGCGACAGCAGAACAGCAGCTCTGTCTGCTGGCCCAATTGACACAGGAGAGAATGACATCTGTGGCATCCGGCATCACAGTTTCTCTCCAACCTTAATTTCTACCAGCCCATAACATTGAGTTGCAGCATTTTTCTCTGGTGCAAAGTCATGAAAGACAAATTTGCCTAGACTGTATCCATAAATGTGAACAAACAGGGGTGTTTTTGTGATCAGGAGCAACAAGAGTGAAAAGAACCTGAAAGAGCCATTTGAAGGCATTTGCCATCATGTAGAGCTGCAAGCACCTGCCTCTCCGCTCCATACAGGGCAAGAGCCAAACATATCAGATGCAAAGCATGAAAGAATTTGAAGTAACCTTGTTAAAATGGGTCACAATGCAGGACGTTAAGTGCTCTCAGCTGGATCTTCCAAAGGATTCTTCCCCAGACCAATTCCAGCTGCCAAACTACGCTTGTGCATCGACGATGCTGTTGTCCCCAAAGCTCAGACACTTTTGAAAGCCTGCAGCGTCCTCTTGTGGTAGAATTTGTAACATTTTAATTAACATGTTCTGATAATGTAATGAGACAGTGGTGTAAAATAATAATAATTTTCAGTTTCCATTTCTAATACTTTTAGTTCCAAATCAGCTATTATAGGTTTTTATTACAAAGTAGACATGGACTTGTTTATGGACATGGAAATGTTACTGGTTTCCTCCTGTAATGTTGTTTCTGTTTAGTGTGACCCACATGTTTCTGTTTACATGCATACACTGTAAAATCCAACAGTTGTTCTTACTAAGACTTTTTAGTTAACTTTGCTTAATGTATAATAATTTGTTGAACTTACTTAAAACAATTTAGTAATCTGAACTATTTGCATGCTATGCCTTTGTTACTCAGAAAACCCAAGTGAACATTACTTGACTGGTTTGAGTACCATTTTGCCAAAGCAAAAAAACAACAACAAAAAACAGGTGGGGCAAAAGGTTTTTGAGGCGGGGCAATTCTTAATAGACTTTTCACTCATTTCCTCCACTTCTGCAGTCATCGTTCTCAGTTGCATTCACTCATTTTCCAGTCATCTTGAATGTTATTGACAATACAACTAAAAATTTTGGGAGAACATCACATAAGTTGACCATAAATTCATGTTGATTTCCTAAAATTCTCACCATTATGGTGATCAGTGTTCCCTTTGGTTGGCCACTTGGAACTTCATTTATATTATTGTAATTCTCTTCCTATTGATGCAGCGATTTGATTTCAAAGGAAGGGAAGTAATATATATATAATATATTAATTAATTAATGATATATAACATAACTATATTTCATGTCAAATAATGATCTTTTAACATTTTATTGCTAACACTTATGACAAACTTTTAATTGGGTTGACATAATCCCTCTATATTTGTGACAACATCTTGCAACTGACCATGCTTGAGTCACATACAGACTTCAACATTCAGCATGCAAAACACAATGGTCTTTTTTTACTTAAGACCATTACAATTTTATTTGCTGTCGTTATTGGGGTTATACTGACAAAAGACAAAAAATAAAGCCAAAAATAGTTAAACAAAGAAATTAATTTATTCATGCCGCAATGCATTCTGGGAGTACACTTCCTCAGATCACAGATAGAATTAAATTGACAAAACTTAAATGGTTTAAGTAAGAACAACTTAATGCAATTAAGCTTACTTAATGTGTTAAGTACATTCAATGCTAGTTGAACTACTAAAAATACGTTCACTTTACTTTAAGAAAATATAAAAAGCGATTGCACATAGTTTTTTAAGTCGCCATAGCTGAAAATGACAGATTAAAACTATGTTGAGAATAATAGTATTTAAGATGATTGCAGAGAATAATATAACACTGTTAGAAGAAACATTACTTATTTATTATTATTATCAATATTGAACACACTTTAGTCCATTTTTTTGTTGTTGTGGAAACTATTTTTTTTTTTTAAAGAATAACAGCATTTATTTCAAATAGGACTTTTTTTGTAACAATGTAAAAATCTTAACTGTCACTTTTGACTTTTTTTTTTACCTTTTAAAAAAAAACAAAAAAAACTCTTTGAACATACAGTGTATGGTACTAAATGATTAGCAAATTCATATACCATGGTATTTACATACTCTAGGGTGCTTCAAAGAATACCATGGTAGTAACATGCTACATGTAAAAAAAAAATGGTATTACCATAGTACCATGTCCAAATACATGGTACATAATACATGTAACTGTATGTTTCACAAAACCTGAAGATAATATTGCACTTTGCGTTAATGTCATATTGTATTCCTGCTTTGAGAAGTTTAAAGGGATATCACCCAAACATGACAATTCTGTCATCATTTACTCACCCTCAAGTTGTTCCAAACCTGTATAAATGTCTTTGTTCTGCTGATCACAAAGGGGAAAGTTTGTAATCAGGCCACTTTGGGGAACCATTGACTTCCGTAGTAGGAAAAAAAATACTGTGGAAGTCAATGGTGTCCCAGAACTGTTCAGTTTCCCATTCTTCAAAATATCTTCTGTTGTGTTATGCAGAACAAATAAATGTATACAGGTTTGGAACAACCTGAGGGTGAGTAAATGATGACAGAATTTTCATTTTTGGGTGAATTATCCCTTTATGTTTTGATGAAGCAAAAACATATCCCTGTGGTTCCCTATGTGGTCAGTTCCCTTCTCTGTGTTATATTTGCAGTGAACTCACGGCTCCCGTACACTGCAGCCAAATAATGGTAAGAAGGTATTACTTTCAACTGCTCATTTTCAGAGGCTATCTTCTTTCTGAATTTTTTTTTTTTAGAAAAGTATTCAATAAACATGCTGTATGAAATACCCAGACATTTTCACCAAAGTTCAGATTCACATAGAAACACTCCCCTCTCTCTGGAATTTATGTGAAGATCAAAGCGGACCCTCTTATGCATATACGAGTGGCCTTAGTTCAGTTTGTGGTCTAGAATATTGATGGGTATGATGGGACACGTTTTTGCAGTTCAATGTAATATGTGAGTACTCAGTGGGGAAATGATTTCAACAAGGTAAAAATCATTTTTATTGATGATTGTAACAGAGGTGTGCCTACTGCAACAAAAGGGCCCCACAATGTTTTGTACAGTAGCAGTACCACTGCTCTGAATGTTCCCGGCGGATGGAGGTGTAAAAATGAAGTGACATGATGATGAAGTCAAAAGTCCAGTGTTTATTCCAAAAAGTGCACAAATAAAGGTTTTCCAATGGAGTGCAAATTATATTTACAGTGAAAATCGCAAAACGGAAAAGAAAAACAAAACGGTTTTATATATATATATATATAAACAAACTTTTTGGCTATGCCAACAAATTGCCCCAAAATGCAGCAATAACTGTCCCCAACTCACTCTACAAGTTAACTCTGAGAGGCCCTCCTAAAAAAGACAAGCCCCTCCTATTTTGGCTAAACCATTTAGAAATTAAAGGTAACAAATTTAGGAAAGACAAGAAAAAAAATTATTTAACAGTAACTAAGATATAAACCATTATAATAATACAAAAATATATAAATATTTGGATCCAAACAAACTCAATTAATTATTAATGTTTAAGAATGTTAAAGCAAGAATCAAACAGATCACCAAACTCCCCCTCACGCGAGAACAATGAACTGTGCCTTCTATTGGCGGGAATGGGATACTCATGGTGAAAATGGTGGCATTTACTGTGACCGGGTTTTGTCTGTTTGTGGTGGGAAAATTATTCAGTACATAAGTATGACTATTTATAATAAATATGTGGTTATATGGAAACAATAAACATTTAACATGATTACCGGTCTTGATTTAATTCTTAACACAATACATAAATCAACATAGAAGTAAATCAACATATTGCTTGTACACTTTTTTTCTACCACATATTTTACTTCCCTTCGTCTCTCTATTAATGTGTTTGGACACAGAGCTCTGTGAACAGCCAGCCTCTTTTGCAATGACCTTTTGTGTCTTGCCCTCCTTGTGCAAGGTGTCAAGTCAGCAGTCTTCCTCATGATTGTGTAGCCTACAGAACTAGACTTAGAGACCATTTAAAGGCCTTTGCAGGTATTTTGAGTTAATTAGCTGATATTATTAGCTGATGAGTGTGGCACCAGGTGTCTTCAATATTGAACCTTTTCACAATATTCTAATTTTCTGAGATACTGAATTTGGGATTTTCCTTAGTTGTCAGTTATAATCATCAAAATTAAAAGAAATAAACATTTGAAATATATCAGTCTGTGTGTAATGAATGAATATATTATACAAGTTTCACTTTTTGAATGGAATTAGTGAAATAAATCAACTTTTTGATGATATTCTAATTATATGACCAGCACCTGTATATATATTCATATAACACAATGCATTAAGAGCCGGGGGATGAAAACTTTTTGAAATAGAAGATCAAGGTAAATTGTACTTAATTTGTCTTCTGGGAAACAAGTATTTTCTGTTGCTTCCGAAGGGCAGTACTAAATGAAAGAAATTATCTTTAAACAAATTAAGAAACATTTTGACATGTTCATCCTGTTCAAAAGTTTTCACTACCCAGCTCTTAATGCATCGTGTTTCCTTCTGGAGCATCAGTGAATGTTTGAACCTTTTTTAATAGTTGTGTTTGAGTCCCTCAGTTGTCCTCAGTGTGAAAAGATGGATCTCAAAATCATTCACTGCTGGAGAGGGTTTAAATATGCAAAAGATGCTGGAAAACTGAAGAGTTTGCAGGAGCTGGAGGATTTTTCTGAAGAACACTGGATCATCCAGGTAACGATAAGAATCAAGGGTACATAAACTTTTGAACAGGGTGATTTTTATAAATTCTTGTGGACTATACACCGATCAGGCATAAAATTATGACCTAATATTGTGTTGGTAAGCGATGCACATGCACCCGGCCATCCACGTGATGTAAAAGAAAACGCGTTTCATCAGACCAGGCCACCTTCTTCCATTGCTCCGTGGTCCAGTTCTGATGCTCACGTGCCCACTGTTGGAACTTTCAGAGGTGGACAGGGGTCAACATGGGCACCCTGACTGGTCTGCGGCTATGCAGCCCCATACGCAACAAACTATGATGCACTGTATGTTCTGACACCTATCAAAACCAGCATTAACTTCTTGAGCAATTTGAGCTACAGTAGCTCATCTGTTTGATCGGACCACACGGGCCAGCCTTTGCTCCCCACGTGCATCAGTGAGCCTTGGCCACCCATGAACCTGTCACCGGTTCACCACTGTTCCTTCCTTTGACCACTTTTGATAGATGCTGACCGCTGCAGACCAGGAACACCCCACAAGAGCTGCAGTTTTGGAGATGCTCTGACCCAGTCGTATAGCCATCACAATTTGGCCCTTGTCAAACTCACTCAAATCCTTATGCTTGCCCATTTTTCCTGCTTCTAACAAATCAACTTTGAGGACAAAATGTTCACTTGCTACCTAATATATCCCACCCACTAACAGGTGCCGTGATGAAGAGATAATCAGTGTTGTTCACTTCACCTGTCACCTGATCGGTGTATGTAAACATCTCTTATGTAAAATACCTTATTCAGGACAGTACTAAATAAAAAATAACATGCATTTTGTATGAGCCCTCTTATGTTGTTAAAATTATTCACATTTACACAGATTCTGCAAGGGGTGTGTAAACTTTTGAGCAAAACTGTATATAGCTACAGTAAATTACTGTTAAAGTAAATCCATAATGTTCACTGAATTCCAATGGTAAACCCGTTTACAAAGAAAATGTTTTGTGTTTCTAGTTAAATATTTGATTAGGCTACCTTGGATTTACTATAGCCTAACTCCTTAAGTTAAGAAAATATAGGCCTAACTTTGTTGCTACTGGTTTTCTCAATGAATACCTGTACATTATTAAAATTGTTGAATTATGTTGCAATAAATAGATAGTCACTACTGTCTTGCAGTCTATACTTATATTAATATAAATATTACAAAACATTATTTCAACATTTTTCCAACTCATTGCTTCATGTTACTTGATATCAGTTTAGTTTGCTAATGTGTTTATTTCGGTCACTTTTACTTATTAATTAACAAAAGACATTGTTACATTACAGAATACAAGACAATACATCATAAAAGTAACAAACAGTTGTACACTAGGGGGGAGGGCTTAATGTAGATCTACATAAAGACAATGAAAAGTTAACACATTTTCAAAATTTTAACTGCTTTTTGCTTCATAGAAAATTGGATTGATTCAATAATGCTCAATTTCTTTCTTGAATTATATAAAACAGGGTTTTTTTTTTTTTACAGGAAAACTTACATTTGTGAACATGGAAATTTCCCATTAAAAGAATAAAATTTATTATATAGACCTGAGTGCGTTTGTCTTTTTAATTCTCCAAAAGACCAAATGATAAATGTTTCCAAAAACAACACGAATTGGCCATCAATGTTCTTTGCGATAAGACAAAACTGTCTTACAAATGGGCAGTACCAAAATAAATGAACCACAGTTTCAGGGCTACTGTCACAACAAGTGCAATTAAGATCAATATCACCTTTAAATTTTACAAAGTAAAGTTTCACTGGGTATATTTCTGTCACTGTGACAGCGCTTCCCTGACGTCAACACTGAGCCTGGGTGAAATGGTTGCGCGCATGCGCAACACTGCAGACCTCGACTAAATTGAGGTCTTTGTTGAGACCAAAAAACAAATCTTGCTCGAGGTTTTTTTTTTTTTTTTTTAGATATCTCAGGAATATTTCGTGAAAAGACAACTGTGTTGTATACAATCGCGAGCCTGATGTAATCCCGAACAAGAACTCAAGGATGTTAGCGTAGCTGACAACATCGGATGTACATAAACAAACACATCGCTGCCGTTTTAAGGTGGTATTTTTTTTTTTATAGCGCAGCTTGATTTTATTTATTTACCAATTACGACGAGCGGTTTTCCGACATGGGGAATTGTCATGATTTAAACGAGTAGATCTCCGCTTCACCTCCAGGATATCATGAAAGAGGAGAGGAGTATTTGTATGGAAAGGCTGCCGATGGCACGCAGAAGTGGGGTTCAACTTTCCAGCTGCCTCGTCCAGACAGAGGAGAAGAGGGAACCAGAAAGAGGATATTTGCTGGTCAGCTTTGTTTCAAATAAATAGTCAAGCTGCAATATTTGGGATCAGGTGGGAGATGGAGACTGTCGGGAAATTCGAGTTCAGCAGGAAGGACCTTATAGGACACGGTGCCTTCGCAGTGGTATTCAAAGGCAGGCATCGAGAGGTGAGAAAATATCAGTTAAAATGTTACGCGAATAATTTCTATTTGCATACATTGTGTGTTAATTAAAAAAATGTTTTTTGTTTACCTACTGGTTGCAGAACTGACATACCACCTTAAAGGCCTCGAGCACAACAGATGCGAGAATAAGAGATTAAATGCCCAGTAATATATAACAGAAAGATGTGGGGTGCTTTAAAAACCCATTACATATATATCCAAGCTTTAAATGAGGCATTTCCATTTTTTAAATGGCAATTATTCATAGAGATTGAAATAAAGCTGAGCACTCAAGCTGACCGTAGACATGCACTGACATGTTACAATATATATTTAACACAATATAAACTGCAAGATGATTCTGTTTAACCACTTAAATCATTGACATTTTCAGAAGCATGATTGGGAAGTTGCAGTCAAATGCATAAATAAGAAGAATTTGGCCAAGTCTCAGACTCTTCTGGGGAAAGAGATCAAGATATTGAAGGTGTGTTTTGGTTGTACTGGTAATGCATTGCATTTTCAGAACACAAAATCGATCATCTGTGTGCAAATTAATTTATTTCTTTTCTGTAGGAACTGAAACATGAGAACATTGTTGCATTGCACGACTTCCAGGTAGGATGATTTGTACTTGGAATTACACTGGACATGTTTGGATGAACGTTTATCAGTTTAACCATCTAGAGAAAGTGTGCTTTGTTTTGTTTTCACAAATATTTTAATAGTTATTATGGACTAAAAATGGTTCAAATTTATATTTTACCATCCCAGAGTCTGTATCGTGACTTCCATTGCATTGATTCGTTAAAAGCAGTCACATGGTCTTCTGTTGACATGACATGTGCACTTGTTTTTAATGGCTCTGCTGCAGGGCATTGTGGGTATTGAAGTCTTGGTTACACACACACATTTTAAATACCAGGAAGAGATACAAAGATATGTTTTTTTCACTCAATTTGGCATTTAGAGTTCATTGGCACTCAGTGAATGCTTTTCTTGCAAGAGTGAGACCTGTGTAGCCAGACTGGTGAAATGGTTTCATTGAAGCCTTCACACGTTTTTCAAACACCTGGGTTCTTTGGTATTTGCCCTGCCCTGGGGTCATCATGAGGTTAATGTGTCAGGCTTGTGTAAATTAAAGCCAGCAGGATTATAAAAAAAACTTTGCTTTGATGTGTTTCCTTTAAATGCAGTATGACAATTTGTTTGACTAGATAATCCCCATGTTACTTAAAAAATAGGATAATTATTTATAAATGTATTAGTTGATACGTTTTTAAAAAAAAATATATTATTTATACATTTTTTAAAAACATAATAAATATTTAATACGCTTTTTGTTTAGATATTAGTATTTGTGTTAGACATTTTTTGACATGGCAAAAAATCTGCTGTGCTACCTTGTGATGGTGTCAAATACCATTTTACCTTGATATATACCAAACGACTGAAGAACTTCCATGCGGCTTATATAGTACCGTGGTACTTTTTGGTTAGCATTTACAGTTTACACTGAGGTTTGATGTTGCTTTTGTCTCCACTTCATTTATGCCAGTTTTGTGAACGAAGGCTCACACTCTGGTGATGCTTTTAAGAGCTACATCTCAAGTGTCTCATCATATTTTAGCCACATTCTTCTCTTATCTGACCTCTTCTCACATCTCCTGGAAAGTCACACCACTTTCTTCTGTGGGGTTGACTGTCTGTGAAGTGAATGTCATTAAAGTTTGAGTTGTTCTCCTTACACTACCTTGGAGGAAAAGTCTGTGAACTGCCTGGCTCTTTGCCACATGTGACAAACTTGAGCTTGTTTGCGCAGGATGAACCTGGCAAGAGTTAATCTGGTCATCTCTCCCTCGCAAACACAGAAACAAGCTTTTCCGCCAGAGCTTATTTTTAGTTCATCAGAGCCATTTGGTTTTTAATATAAAAGAGAAATATAACCATTGACTTCCTACAGTTAAATGTGTGTAAATATAGGATTTTAACAGGTTCAGTATCATTTCTGGTCAACTTTAGCATGCAAAATACAATGGTTGCTATTTTAAATGGGATGAGCAACAAGTCCTCCCCAGAAGCAGTTAAGTAGGGTCCCTGCTGCATCTGTGGTAAAATTCAACATTAGCAGATCTCACGGACATGCTGTGTTCATAAGCAAAGCTCACTTTATCACCCATATGAACATCAGTGATCTAGGCACCAAGCAGTCTGTGAGTGATGTTGGGCTTGTTGGGTTTTCCCAGCTGAATCGCCAAGCTCGTTCAAGCGCTAGTTGTCATTAAACAGTGATGTTTGGCCTACTTTCAGTCTGACTACGCAGCCAACTGAGGTCTATCTTCAGTGGCAGAAAGTAAAACTTAGGCAATGCTGAGTCAGCAGCATACGCCAGTCAAGGATCAGCCGATCTGGCTGATTGGTTGTACGCGGACACCAGAAAGGGGGAGGTCATATGTTGCTAAGTGATAAGGTTATTCTAAGTGGGCTACTCTGTATTTTTTCAAGAGGCCTCGGCCGTGGGCTGGGAAAATAACAGGATAATGGTGCTGTAAAAGCTGACCTGATAGCGCAAACAACCTGTCTTGTGGGACCTATAGCAATTGTCTGGATAATATTTAGTGCTTTGACCATTTCGGAGAAGCCTATCTGACATAGTTTTAAGAAAATATCAAGCAATTGTTTAGTTTAGTCTGTTAATGCGTACTGAGGACAGTTCTAAATTAATAGCTACTCTTAGTCCTGGTGTTTATATATGTTTGTCATTGCCCTAAAGCATATAGACTGGCATTTCTGCTTTGTTGTTGTCTGTATAAGGATCACTAGGTTCAAAAACATTATCTAAAACAACATTTGTATTGGTGCATGCAAGGTTCATACTTAAAGGGATAGTTCACCCAAAAATGAAAATTCTGTCATTTACTCGTTCAATAATCAAAACCTATATGACTGACTTTCTTTTGTGGAACCTAAAAGAGAGAAAATAATGTTTTAGTGTTTGTTTGTCCATACAATGGATGACAATTGTTACCCAAATTGTTATCTAAAACCAAAATTCTCCAAAATATTTCATTTTGTGTTCCGCAGAAGAAAGAAAATGCATGACATAAATAGTATTTCAGTTACATATACAGTGCCGGTCAAAAGTTTGGAAAATTCAGCTTTGCATCACAGAAATAAATTAGGCTATATTTTAAAGTATATTAAAATCGAAAACCATTATTTTAAATTGTAACAATATTTCACAATATTTTTTCTGTATTTTTGATCAAATAAATGCAGGCTTGATGAGCATAAGAGACTTCTTTAAAAAACATTAAAAATAGTAATGTTTCCAAACTTTTGACCGGTACTATATATATATAATTATTGGTACCCGTTGATTTTATATAAAATATGCTATGAATGTGTGTATATAAACTTTTATAATAAAACTATTGTACATGACAAAAAATTTTCATTTCTAATATCAGATTATACAAAATTGTGCATTCTCATTTTTATTTTTACATTCAGATTGCATTTGCTGTTCTATAACACTCAATTCTTAAAAGCAGTAATAATTTAATTAATAACACTTGTATGTAATCTTATGCACTTCTCAAAAGGATTATTTGATATTCATACTGTACATTATTGTGATTACGTAATTCATTTGTTGCATTTAAAATTATTCATTTTAGTTTTTGTATTGTTTTGTTTACTTTTTTTTTTTTTTTTTCAATCTCAAATTTTAAAACTTTTTTGGAATTATCAGCTTATCGGTATCAGCCAGAATTTTTATATCGGTTAACCTCCACTCAACTCATTACTCAACAGTACTAAGCTTCAGGAGATGACTGGTACTGTTCTGTGGACAATAGATGCTGGGGGGTTGGTTCTTTTGTCTTTAACTAGTAAGAACCCCCCCTCCCCCGAGGAAAATCCTAGCAAATACACAGAATGCACTAAATCCACTTAGAAACCAGAGCAGTTGCATAGTAACACTTTGGTAATCACCCATAACACCCTAGCATTGTGGTAAGCACCACTCACATTTCACAGCATCAGCACTATCAGTACTTTCTTGTGTTTAAGTGAGCTTCAATGGTGTGCACTGTGGCTGTCTTGCATAGAAATCTGTCACACCATCACACGGTTAGCACATTGAAAATGCACAGTGTTAACAAAGCTTATGACCTTTGCCCTCCCCCTGGCCTGTATTAGCCCATTATGACCCAGTGCAGAGAAAACACGGTCACGCCATATGTGGATTAGTGTCAGGCCACTGCATTTGTAAAACACACAATACTGGTGCCAATGTCCACTGTAAACATGTTCTCACATAAGTCTATTAACTTCTATTACCAAGTCTAAAAGTCGACTTATTAACAATGAACAAATGTTGAATGTATATATATATTAAAGTAAATGAATTAATTTGCTGTCATGGCCACCTGTCTGTCCCAGTGTTGAATCTCATTACTCATGTCTCTTTCTAGGAAACGGCAAGCTCTGTGTACCTAGTGATGGAGGTAAGTGGGCCTGTTTTTCTGTCTTTTGTTGTTCATCTTGTCTGTCTTGTACCTGGTAATGCATGCAATTAGCCGTGCCCTGGGGCCAATGGAAGACCGCTGCAGTTGTTAATAACACAACACCCTTAGACCTGAATTCAGGGTGTTTGGTGCAACACAGTGAGAATTTGTAAAGTTTTTAAAATCGCTATGAAATTCAACTTCCTGTAAAGGCCATGCTACCATGTCAGTTCTCAGAAAAGCTTGATGGAAAAGCAATGGGACCACTGGGAAACCCATCAGCAGTGGTCAAAGGGAAATAATGGCCCATCTTTTCTGAGTGGGTTGTTTTAATATGCATTTGAATTGTCTCTCCGCATGCAATGAATTAAGCCCTATTCAGATGCAGGTTTTGTCATACAGCATTGTTGTGTGGTGGTGGTGTTCAAAGTAAAAAGATCAATGTTCTTTCTTTAACTGCAGTACTGCAATGGGGGAGACCTGGCTGACTACTTGCACTGTAAGTGGGACATTTCATTTATCATGCTTTGACCTCATTTGGAGATTTTTTTTGCTCTCTGCACACCAGATTTCTTTAGTAAATTGTGTGTTCATTCTTAATACATAATTATTTGTTTAAAGATTGCAATAAAAATGCAAAAAGAACATCTGCTTTTTTTAGAGTAGAGAGGCTCTAGCTTTAATTGCTGCAATTATTTGCTTGCGTAATGAAACAAATGATATCAGTTCATTTCAAAAGCATGCAAAGCCGAACTCAGGAATCTAGAAGGGTTTAGTGTGTGTGTTTGTGTATGTATGTTTTGTTTAAAGCAGGTCTGAGGAAGATGTAATTGTTAACTGCAGGGTGCGAGTGCATTTTCAGAGGAAGTAGTTGCTCTGAAAATTCTAGACAAAACCATGTTTGTTCTTTATGGAATCTTGTCATTTCATTGCTTATAAATGCAGTGTGTAGTAACTCATTTGAATTTATAGACAAGAGCATTGCAGTGCTGTCTTAGTTGATATGGATTGCACTGTGGAAGGATTGCATATTAAATTTGCCTGTACATTTTTTAACGGTTGTTAAATGGTTGTTATGTGACTGTAGTATAAACAGTGAGTCAGGGCCATTACCTCTATTTTTTGCCTTTTGATGGTATGCTATTTATGTATTTGTTCTTAAATGTCTTAAATGGTGATGTATTTTTGTCAATGAGATTTACAATGTTTAATGAAGGAATACATTTATTATTTTTTTAAAGAATTTAATACTTTTATTCAGCAAGGATGCATTAAATTAAACTGATCAAAAGTGACAGTAAAGTCATTTATAATGATGCAAAATGTACCAGTATATTAATGCATAGTAAATATGTTTTACTTATTTACCTTAATAATGTTTTATTAATTTATAATAGTAAATGCATAGCATGTTTTACGTAAACGTTTTAAAAGTTTCAATCAGAAATGCTATTAAAACATCAAAATATTCTCATAAATGAAGATCGCAAAACTAGTCTTTAGGAAATGTATTGGCCAAATTAAAGTATTAAAATTAGAGATGTGCCTGAAGCCAAATAGTATGTTCGGAAAGGAAATGATGCATTCTACAGAGCTCCTAAAAGGACATGGTGATGGGGAGAAAAAATGCGATACTTTTCGTTCTCTCGCAACTACGTTGTTGGTTAATTATATTGTATATTATTTGCTGATCACGAATTCAAATTTTGTATAGGTAGCAGTGGTACTGACCACACATTTTACAAGATAAGATATTTATGAATGCCTAGGATCTGTTGCGCACCAAATCCTCTGACATCGTCTTGTCAGTCATCTCTCCTTACTATCTTCACGTAATAAGTGAAATCTGATGGACTGTAATGTAACCAACTACCGCAGCTTGCCTAACCATGTCCATTTAGGGGCTCCGTAGAATGCATTACTCATTTTCTGTGCCTTTCCGAATTCGGATTTATTTTTCTGGCACTAGTAAAATTCTTCACAAATTTATTGTATTGTCAATATGAATCGTCTAGCCCTAATGAACTCATCTTTATTCTAATGCTCTTTCAGCTAAGGGCACTTTAAGTGAAGACACCATCCGAGTATTCCTGCAGCAGATCACAGGGGCCATGAGGGTCCTTCAGGCCAAAGGGATCATCCACAGAGACCTGAAACCCCAGAACATCCTGTTGTCCCATCCTGCTGGCCGAAAGTCCCACTCTAACAACACGTGCATCAAGATAGGTGAGTGAGTGTGCATGCCTGTATTTATGCATCTGATGTATTGTTTTTACAGCTTTCAGCATTAGAAAATCTAGATACCACATATGCTTGAGGAGGTCTGTGATGTTTGCATATTAAGCCTTGTTTTAAAAGTCTACAAACTCTATTGCAAATTGAATTGCTTTCACCCAGTGATAGAATTATGTTCAGTGATATGGAAATATATTACTATAATAAATAACACAGTATACTGACTTCTAAAGCCACACTTTGTAATGTCTGTTTATGATTTAACAACATGTTCTTTTGTCTAAACCTGGGTTTGCCATTATCCATAGTGTATTGCTTCACCAGCACAGTTTCTAAGATCTTATTTTGGTTTCATCAGCTGACTTTGGCTTTGCACGGTACCTCCAGAACAACATGATGGCCGCCACACTCTGTGGGTCCCCAATGTATATGGTATGAATTGTACATTTTCTTCATTTCAGACTTGGCTCATATACGTGCATCACTGTGATTTATAACTCTGAAATGCTGTTCAACAGGCACCTGAGGTTATCATGTCACAGAACTATGACGCCAAGGCTGACCTGTGGAGTATAGGGACCATTGTGTTTCAGTGCCTGACTGGAAAGGCTCCATTTCAGGTATGCACCATTCTGTGAGCAGATGAACTTTGATTTAACTACTTAGTTATCATTTGTTATCATAGTTATCAAGTGTGAGATATGATGCATCCATGCCATTGGGAAAATTACTTTTAGTGCATTAAAGGGATAGTTCACCCAAAAATGAAAATTATCCCATAATTTACTCACCCTCAAGTAGGGATGAAACAGTATGAAAATTTCACATCACGATTATAGTGACCCAAATTATCACGATTATCAGTATTATCACGGTTTTGTTCAAATGAGATGAAAGTGTTCAAAAAGAACTCATGCACACACTGAAAACATTTCAACAAGCGTTATATTTGAAAATCAACAAACAACAAATAAAACAAGCAGCTCTATGCACTTTTTTAAGCAAGATTCTATTCTGTGGGATTTCCTTTCTTATAATGGCCGTCGTCAATAGCAACGCATTATAACAGCGCACATCCACGTATCACAACGGATGCGCACTCATTTCATTCAAATGCGTCTTGTGTCTCTGTTTTTGATTGTATTGAAAATTAAATCAGAGGACTTTACTATTAATACTACTATAATTATTACTATAACTTCTTGTGATCATCTTGTCTGGACGATTGTTTTGTACACTGTACAAAATGGATTTATAAACAGGTAAGATTTAAAACATGAATCTCAATTCAATATGTCCCCTTAATTATTTATGTGGTAAAGAAAATCTGTGTAATAAGTGTACAATGAATATACATTATTATCCCTTAAATGTCACCCTAGTCATGTCTGAACTTGTTCGTTCGTCTTTGGCTCAAGCTTCACGTTATTATTTCCCAGACGTAGTTTTAGTATTGAGGTCAAAGTCCACTTGCCTTGTGTTCACAGATTTGAAGTGTTTCCCCCTATTGCAGCGACTTTCTTTTTGCATGTTCTGCAGACAGGGTGACCATCCTCGATTGAGTTTCCCTCAGGACTTTTGTAAAAGCCAAAATATGACCACACCTCAGATTTGGTCCTTTTAGAAGGCTGAGAAATCTCCCAGCGCTGTCACTGCCTTGTGCCATTTCTTCTCGTTCAAAAAACAACGTTGCGCCCTGCGCCTGCAGCAGACTGACGCTGGCAGGACAGAATTTACCGCAAGTTTTCAAAATCGTGATAATCAAACGGGGTTTTAATGATAATTAAATTTTAAACAATATTACTAACCGTCAGTACATTTTATCGTGGTTTATCGTGAAACCGGTAATCGTTCCATCCCTACCCTCAAGCCATCCTAGGTGTATATGACATTCTTCTTTCAGACTAATACAATCAGAGTTATATTAAAAAATGTCTTTATAATGGCAGTGAATGGCAGCCCAAAAAAGTGTGTCAATTCATTATAAAAGTACTCCATTCGGCTCCGGGGATTAATAAAGGCCTTCTGAAGCGAATCGATGGGTTTGTGTAAGAAAAATATCCATATTTAAAACTTTATAAAGTAAAATATCTAGTTTCCGGAGGATCGCCTTCCGTATTCAACTTACGAAGTGTGGATTACTTTTATAATGGATGGATACACCGTCTGGGGGCTTCTAGTTTTGGGCTGCCATTCACTGCCATTATGAAGCTTGGAAGAGCCAGGATATTTTCTAATATAACTCTGATTGTGTTCAACTGGAAGAATAAAGACATATACTCCTAGGATGGCTTGAGGGTGAGTAAATCATGAGGTAATTTTCATTTTTGGGTGAACTATCCCTTTAAGATTGTTTTGATTGTCTGTCCATCAGGCCAGCAGTCCCCAGGACCTCCGCTTGTTTTATGAGAAAAATAAAACTCTTAGCCCAAAGTGAGTGCATATCTTATTGAATTTGATTGCCTACAAGACTTTTCAGTTTAGCCTTGAAATACAGATTCTGCTAAACCATGTGTGAAAGTCCCTCTTTCCATCTCTCTCTACAGCATTCCCAGAGAAACTTCCAGCCATCTCAGACACCTGCTGCTTGGCCTTCTGCAGAGGAACCACAAGGACCGTATGGACTTCGGTCAGTATCCTGAGTGTCTATGCCCACTAGTTTTGATGCGGTGATGTTTGTTATTTATAAGTTTAGTTTTGGCAATGGTTCTGTTATTCACCATGCAGTCATTTTGAACTAATCGTGAAATCGTTCTGTTTTTATAGATGAATTCTTCAGACACCCCTTCTTGGAGGCAAGCTCCTCTATGAAGAAGTGTGAGTTATTACACTGCCATTTTAAACTATTTTAAATGGTCAGTAAAAGGAGATGCTTAACCTTCTGAAAATGTTTAGATGTTTAATTTAGTATTAAATATTATTTAAGCTGTTTTCAGGTTTGCATCATTGGTACTAAAATTTGGTTTAGATTCTTTTCAATAAATATTAAATAAGCATCACAATTAAATTGACTAAATTTACCAAGTTAATAAATATAATCAATATATATATATATAATTATGACATAATTAATTATAATAATTACAACACCAGAATGGGTAACAGGGTAAATTAGAGGGCTGTAAAACTGGGATCAAATGTTGGTTTGTAGTTTTTCCCCCTCACATTTTTCCCACATAAAATTAAAAAATTATATATATTTTTTTAATATAAAAGTATTTTTACTAACATGGTTTAATGACAAATGCAGTCATAATTACAATTTGTGTAAAATCATTAATTGTCTTCCCACCGTGTAGAAAGGGTCTAAATGTTGTTTGGGTGTAATTCTTCATTGGGTTACAGGGTTGCAAAATGTGGGACACAACTAGATATTTTGTTTTTGATCATTAAAATGAGCTAAATGTACTTTTTTACTACAATGATTTGAATGTATTCTTTTTTTATATGATTGTAATTGTCGGGTACAGTTGAGAAGGTTGAAAAGACCTTTAAAGTGGGCTGCTTAAAGTCATCGGACACCATAGTGTGCTGTATTTATGGAAAGTACTATCCGTCTTCCAGGATATTAAGTATCTGTGTGTCTGTGTGTATCTTCACAGCTGCTCCAGTGACCGTGACTTGCTTTCCCAATTCAGCCTCTGCAAGCTCATGCAGCAGTTCGTCTACTTCACACCTGGCCTCTCCTCCTGTAAGTGTGTGTGTGTGTGTGTGCACGTATTTCATTAGAAAGGTCAATGGCAGTTCATTGTGTCTGTTGCAGTGATAAGTGTTGACGTGTCAGGAGTTTGTCACAGACATGAAGATAAATAAGCACAGCAAGCAGTTGCCTCATTGAACAAAGACACACTTTCTTAACATTTTATGGTGGCCTGTAACACTAATCTGTGATAGGAGCCACATGTTAATCAGCTCTGTATTTTGTGGCATTTTATGGGTCTCATGGTATTAGAATGCTGTATAGAGGTCAGCGCTTCAAAAGCAAACAAATCATACTGTCACATTTCATTATTTGAGGTCTATAAATGGTTAGAAATTTATATAATAATATTTGTTTATTATTATTGTTTATATTCACTGTTCAAAAATTTAGGGTTGGTAAGATTTTTTAAATGTCTTTCAAAAGAAGTCTCTTATGCTCACCAAGACTGGATTTATTTGATTAAAAATACAGTAAAAAATTAAAATTGTTAAATACATTTAAAATAACTTTTCTATTTTACAATGTAATTTGCTTAATTTTTTTGGAAACAATTTTTTTAGGATTCTTTAAATAGACAGTTTATTTGAAAACGTCTTTGTTGTCAGTTGTCTTTTTATCAATTTAAGTATTAATTTATTTCAAAATGAATCTTACTAAACCGAAATGTTTATACTGTAGTGTATGTATCCCTGAAGAATCTATATAAATTAAATGTAAGAATATTCCACCAATCTTAATAACTTAACTGTAATACTAATATTTTTGTAAATATTTTCTATGTCAAATAGCTTTGTCAAAGCAGTAAAAATGCTATTTTTATTGTTTTGAACATTTAAGATCTAGGGGAATAGAACATAATCATATATTTAATCACTCGTATATAAAATTACTGCTGGATGTGAGCGGGTGAACAGAAACAACCATTACGCATAGGTATAAGTGCCAAAAGTTTTTATTCACTAAAAGTCGAAGCCACTAGAATGAGATTCAATCTGAGATATTTACAGTATATTTATTATATCAAGAAGACAAATCAAGAAAAGAGGGGGGAAAAAACAAATAACACATGGAAAAGGAACCTGAGTGGCGCCAAATCAAAGAACAAATAAAAACCCAACAAAATAATTCCCTTAAGCCTAATTCCTAAGTCCTTTAACCTGCCTACCGAAAAAAGAAAACCTGAATTTGGCATATACAACACCCTAACTAACCTACTCTAAGGAAAACACAAAAGTACAAGGGGTGGCACGCACTCCTTACCTAATAACTTCCTGTCTAACAAATCATACACCACTACGTGCACCATGTATATTCCGTGACCTGCTTACCTGCCCTCTTTTCCCCAAACAAAAGAACATCGATTTCTAACGAAAAGCGGCATAAAGCACTGGTAACAGGTAGTAGGTTCACACATTCACAGAGTGGGATCCAACAAAATATTCATGACAAAATAAGTGAATAACCAAACAAAAGAACACACAAAAGAATGTCTTATTCTTTTTAAAAGAATATAAACGTATTAGCAGAACTTTTTATTAACAATTCAGGACACAAAGGACCTTTATGGTGTAACATTGTTCTCATCTTCTGATATATTTTGTAGCAATCCCTAGCAGAGATCCAGCAGGTCCGTGCAAAGGCGTTAGCCTCCCCTACCCAGGAATCTCCAGGATATCTGCTGAAGGATTCGGGAGGTGGCGGAGGCGGCAGTAGTAGCAAGAACTCGTCTTGTGACACTGATGATTTCGTCATGGTTCCAGCTCATTTCCCCAGTAAGCCTGTGAAAATTTCTCCTGGAAGACTTTCCTTTCCTTTCTTTCTCCCCACTCACAATTTTTTTTCCCTTTCCTGATTAAGTGGGAATGCTGGGTATTTATCATCTTTTTTTTTCTCCCTGTCTGTCTTTGCAGGTGAGCTTACCTGTGACATGCCGACAGGAAAGGTTATCCAGGACAGTCTGATGTATAGTGGGTAAGAGCTCAATTTAACGGTTTACAAATCTCTCAGAGAGAATCTGTTTGCTACTTGACCATTAAAAGTAATTTATCATTTGCATACAACTCAATGCCATGTTTATTATAAACACTATTTTGTTGCAGCGCTTAAATAAACACTACCACACCACACCACACAATAAGCAATAAGCCATTCCTGTAGCCCAACTAACAGAGCATGATGCTAGAAATGCAGAGGTTATGGGTTTGATTCCTTGGGATCAGACACTTGTTACAAATGCCAAATCTGTCAAATGCATACATGTAGATGTAAACTTTAATAATGCCCACAAACAGCATTGAACATGTGACTCCCATGCAGGTAATGCAGGTTTGAATCTGGCTTGTAACAATGTGATACTTTTTTCAGGATTCTTTAATTAATAAAAAAGTTCAAAAGAACAACATTTTGAATGATGGTGTGTAGTTGGTTGTACAGCTGAAATAATAAGATTTTCAGTTTGATACGATTACATGGAGTTCAATTCTTTCACTAATTAACCATGCTAACATCTTCTAATCGTCTGGAATGAATCTACTCCTAACATTCTCCATCTCTGTCCTGCTTTAGGAGTTCTCTTCTGGCATCTGGAGGTCATTGCAGTCAAGTTAAAACCCCTCCACGGTCTCCCTCCTACAGCAGCTCTCCAGGACCCAGCGGGTAAGAACACAGCAGGATGAACACATAGTGCTTAAAAGAAAAGAAAAGAAAACAGAATGATTATTTAATGTCTGGGCATTTTGGCTACTTTTTATAAGCAAGTGGGGTTGACTAGTCAAATTTATATTAAAAAAAAAAAGATTTCTTTTTTGGGGCGGTGCTTTAAATACTTAAATAATGGAAAATAGGTTATAAGGCATATCACAAGTTATAACAAATTATCGCAAAGAAATAATTCATGCATTGGCTAATTTATTAAATATATTGTCAAAAAGTATTGTGATTGTGTATTAATGAGTTCAAAGGGAAATTATATAAAAGACATTTTATATTAATCATTGTGTAGTAGTATTACATATTATGATTTAGAGACCCACCTGTACATTTTGAAAATCCCTACATGCAAGTTATGAGTAGAAATAATGGGCCATTTTCAGGTTTGCACATTTCTACATGTAGCTGCCAAGACTGATTTCCTCCTGCCTAGCTAAGGCTAATCTTTTCACTGTTTGATTTCTGGGTCATTGAAGATCGGGGCTTGGCCATAAGGGAAATGAGTCCTAGATTGGCACAAAGATTGCATCTTTTATGGGCACAGATCGTCCTGTTCTCCTTCATTATTAAATGCAGCCCATGAAACCCACAGCCACACATAATAGGTGTAGGCCATAGAACTCTCCCAGCCTCTCCCTCTGACTAATTTGTAGTTCCTATCCAGAAATGTCCTGTGAGATTTGAAATGATTTTATTTTATCGGTGGGAGCTGGAGGATATGCTGTCAGTGCTTTTATGTTTTACCATTTTTCTCTGTCTCTCTCTCTCTCTCTCTCTCTCTCTCTCTCTCTCTCTCTCTCTCTCTCTCTCTCTCTCTCTCTCTCTCTCTCTCTCTCTCTCTCTCTCTCTCTCTCTCTCTCTCTCTCTCTCTCTCTCTCTCTCTCTCTCTCTTTATTCAATCACTCAATTTCTTTGGCTCTCCCTCTACGTGTTATTTCTGCCTCATTCTTAGCAGGCCGAGTGAGTTTTCTGGGAGTAACTATGGCAACTATGGGCAGTCCATACCCATTCCAGTCCCCACACAGATTCACAACTACCAGCGCATGGAGCAAAACCTCCAGTTCCCAGGTCAAGAGAGCTCTCCACGGTAAGTGAAAGCACATTCTTTTATACTAAGGGCAAAATTCCCTCTTGAAATTGGAATTTGAATAGAGTGCAACAGACAGGTTCCTGAAGTAATTTTTTTAATGATAACTTATAGAGCTGGGACAATACACCTATCTCCCGATTCGATACTATCACGATACTTGGGTGCCGATACGATATGTGTTCCGATTTTTAAGAATTAAAACGTCACATAACAACACATTTAGTTCTATGTTGGAACAAAAGTAGGTAACTTCTGTCCACCTCGCACTATGTAACATTTTTGCAGTAAAATATCCAAAAACCACTAGGCCAGTGTTATATATTTTGTTCAATTGAGTGCTTACAATATCCCAAATGTTTTCAACTATTTGTAAATCGTGAGAAAATGTCTATTTTAGCCAAGGAACCGGACGTGCGAGGGAGTCGCCTGTCAATTGCGTCATATCTGCGTTACCCTCGGTTTCCGGTTTTATTTTGCAGAAACGCTTTTTTTTTTCTTATATATATAGAGGTAAAGACCACATGTCCACCAAGCTACGCCTTTGTTTTGAATAGGCGACATTTAGCGGACGGAAAAGTTACATAGTGCACCTTTAATATCGATTCTGGAATAAAAAAATTGATTTTAAAATCGTTTAAAAAAAGCCCTAATAACTTATAAACCTTTAAAGATAACCTTACTGTGAGCTACGAGGTTGTTATTCGACGATATTTGCTTCTTTTGAAGACGTCAGACTGCATTATTTCAACTTAATTTTAAGATAATTGTGTTTTACAGTGAAATTTGTGTTGAACAGCTACATTACCCATGATGCTGTACAGAAAATTCCACCAATTAGAGAGTAGAAACAAGCAAAATGTGCCTAAAGATCTTGTTAGCTCCGTCAACTCCCATGAATCAATCCCTGTAGGAGAAATGAATGGAAAAAAAATACTTCCAGATCCAGAGTTAAACATTTCTTTGGTCCAACACAAGTTCTGCAGCAAAACATAAATAATTGCATCATTAATTATGCACTCATATGTAAAATAATGTTTTTCTGAACTGATAAGACCTTTTTCCCTCAATCAAAACTGACATTGTTAATTTTTATGAAGTGAAAACATTCACATCAGAATTTTAATATTCTGATTATTATTCTGAATATTCAGTAGATATTTTGGGAAAGTATTTTTCTGCCATGGTCTATAAAATGGAAATTAATTAATTACATATAATTATTTAAATACATTTTTTTTTTAGAGTTTAGTGTTAATTAATTCAGAAAATTAAACATTAAAAATGACCAATGCAGCAATACATGAATTTCTTTGAATTTTTTTTGCTGAAATTTCAATTGTGTTGTACCTAAATTTAAATTAAGTTCAAATGGAATTTCAGAGGCATGTATTCATTACTTCTTACTTCATTAGACTTTCTTTCTTTCGTTCTTTTGTTCTTTCTTTCTTTCTTTCTTTCTTTCTTACACAGATCTGCCACAGTCCAGCGGTGCAGTAGCGGGAGCTTTCTGGCCTGTGGAAGGACAGGGCCTTCTCCTCCTCAGCCTGGTTCTGCTCTCACTTCTCGCAGACTGTCCACAGGAGGCACAAAACCCTTCCAACTCTCTCCACAGGGTGAGTGCCATTTTCTTTGGCCCAAAGCCTTAGTCATGTCACTGTAGCTAAAGATGATTTAGGAATCCTTGTGTTTCTCAACAAACTCTCTGGCTATCTGCTCTGCTTTTGTCTCAAAAGTGGGCACCATTCCTGAGTTGCCAGGCCAAGTTTGCCCAGCGAGTGCAGAAATGGTTCACAGGGGCTCTCGGGGTGGAGGTAAAATTATTATTATTATTAAGTTTCCACTCTTTTGTTATTTTTAAAGGAACATTAGTATTTCATAGCCCAATTATTTTCCCTTTTGTAAATGTTGCATGTCAAGAAAGTGGGAAAACTATAGCTTTCAACTCTTACCAGAATATATATGTTATCCAATAGTTTTTTATTTTTGGATGACTTCTCTTTCACTCTTCCCGGCTGTGCCTGTTTAGAGACCAAGGCTCGGCCTCAACAGCAGGGTCTAGGCACTCGGCTCAACAGCGCTCCTTGTTTGCTGGAGGCGGCTGGTGGGTGCAGGCAGAAGATCAGGAAGCAGCATTCAGACCCAGTGGTAGCCCCTCAGGGAAACATATTGCCCTTTAGGACCCTGCACTCTTCACCCAGGCTTAGTGAACTTATGCAACGCAACCCCCTACCAACCATCCTGGGTTCTCCTTCCAGAGTAAGATCTTATTTCTGTTTTTTGTGCCCATAAGCTCCCAGTATACAGTCCTGTCCAATAGTTTGGGATTAGTTTGATTTTTTTTTTTTTTTCTTCTTTTTTTTAATGTTTTTGAAAGACGTCTCTTATGTACAGAGCCCCTAAAGCAGTGGTCGGGAAACTATGGGTCTCTCAGGTCTCTCACCCTTTACCAACAAATGATCGATACAAAAAAATATAGAGCGAGACATCAACAGAAATCAGCTGTCTGCAGAAAAAGCAGCCAATTACAATTCTTTTGATGTACAGCCTACGGAAGTTAATGGAATGTTTATGATAATAATAATATTCAAGTTTTACCAGCCAAAGTGCGTGTTCAATGCTGTTCGTGAGTGTCACAAGTCACGACAGCAATCAACTAACCACTTGCGTTTCTGTGGGAACCTACAGCTCTTGCACTGGGATTCAAGCAGCTGCAGCTTGTTTAAGGTAATGGCGAAAACCATTTTTAGAACAGCGAAAATATAAAAGTAGGCTATATAAACTTTAATATATCCTTTTATTGAAACTGGTGCTTTGCAAAGAGACATTTCGATACATTTCACCCGCTGGTACTTTTGCTTTTGGCGCAGAGACCCTTTATGTCTTATAAATGTGCCATATTTATGATAATCCACGCAGATTTCACATATTCACATAAATACAGTAGATGTAAGCACTGTGTGTGCTCTCTCTCTCTCTCTCTCTCTCTCTCTCTCTCTCTCTCTCTCTCTCTCTCTCTCTCTTTCTCTCTCTCTCTCACACACACTCTCACACACACACACGTTGGGTTTTCATGTTTTATGGGGACTTTCCATAGACATAATGGTTTTTATACTGTATAAACTGTATATTTTATCCCCCTACACTACCCCTACCCCTAAACCTAACCATCACAGGAAACATTCTGCATTTTTACATTTTCAAAAAACATCACTTAGTATGAATTATAACAAAAAAATGTCCCCACAAGGACAAGGATTTCGGATATTTTGTCCCCATAACGTAGGGTTTACCAGGCCACACACACACACACTAGAAGAGGATTCATGCTCATCAGTTGGTAACTCATCCTTACAGTGAAAGCCCTGCACAATTAATTTTTTACTGTAGGTCTTTTGGAAAAATGCAATGAAAACCAAAAATGAAAAAATGTCTCTTTGGTCAAAAAAGGTTCCCGACCCCTGCCCTAAAGGGACATGGTAAAGGAAAAAAAAATAGATTGAAGTTTTTGCCAGTGAACGCAAAGTTTCTCTGGGGAACGCAAAGGTTATGTGAGATAACGCAAAAGCATTGACTTATTTTCCTCCCACCTATATTTTTTATCCACCACCATGTCCCTCAGTACTTATGCTCACTAAGGAATGGATGCATTTATTTGATCAAAATACAGTAAAAACTGCAATATTGTGAAATTATATTACAATATTTTAAAATGTAATTATTCCTGTGATGGCAAAGCTGAATTTTCATCATCATTACTCCAGTCTTCAGTGTCACATGATCCTTCAGAAATCATTCTAATTTGCTGATTTGGTGCTCAAGAAATATTTCTTAATTTTATCAATGTTGAAAACAGTTGTGTTGCTTAATTTTGTGGAAACCATGATACATTTTTTTTGTTCAGAATATTTTGATGAAATAGAAAGTTCCAATACAGCATGTATTTGAAATAATATTAAATTTTTTATCATTTTTTTCCCCATCCTTGCTAAATAAAAATTTCTTAAAACAAACAAAAAAATCTTCCTGACCCCAAACTTTTGAACTGTGGTGCATGAATGTACTATGTAATAAATGCGAACAAATACCAGCCTAAAAAAAATATCCTTTTTCCGTTCCAGGCCATGCCCCCATTTGAGTTTCCCAAGCCCCCGAGTTCCCCAAACATGGTCACATTTCTTACCCACCAGGGCCTCAGACCAGCTCAGGGAGAGGCTAGTTTGTCTCCTGTCTACCAGCCTGAGGAGAGGAAAGGCTTTGGGAGGTAAGAGAAGAGTTGGGTGGGTTTTAGCTCCATTCCAAACCCTAATAAGCTGCCTCGCTGTCTACATAGGCTGCATTGTAAACAAATAAAAACATTTTCCTCTTATTTTGCTTCTTTTTTTTTTTTTTATCATCTTTTCTTCTCCGGACAGGTCTCAGAGTGTTGGTCGCCTGTCTGATGTGCTGCTTATGGCGGCGTTTGGGGGTCAGCGAGGAGAAAGAGGCAGCATGGAGAATCTCAATTCTGACAGAGGCATAGACATCACAGGTGAGCTCACTGACACATTAACTATAGGTGACCCCAATTTAATTATTCCGATAAATTACATTGTAAATATAAATTATGTTTACATTTTTTACATTATATTTACATTGGATAAATGCCATTTTAAAATATATTAAATATATATTTTAAAATGTAATTTATTCCTGTGATGGTAAAGCTGAATTTTCAGCATCATTACTCCAGTCTTCAGTGTCACATGATCCTTCAGAAATCATTCTAATAATATGCTAATTTGCTGTGCAAGAAACATTTCTTCTTCTTCTTCCTCTTCTTCTTCTTCTTATTCTTATTCTTATTCTTATTATTATTATTATTATTATTATTATTATGAATGTTGAAAACAGTTGTGCTGCTTAATATTTTTATGTAAATCATGAGGCAGTTTTTTTCTGGATTTCAGGAAAATTTTAAAAATCTAATGTTTTTGATCAATTTAATGTATCCTTACTGAATAAAAGTATCAATTTCTTTGTAAAAAATCTTTACCCCAAACACTGTAGTGTAAATCTGCAAAATGATGAAAGGGAACATCAGTAATTGGTCTTCGTCTTGTAATAAAATGTTATTTTAAATGTCAAGTTATATGCAGCCTTCATGTAACACATATGTTTTTCTGCTCACAGCACCACCTGGTGGTGGAGGCATTGTGGTGGGCTCAGGTAGCCCTGCTCGTGTAGTGTTCACTGTGGGTTCTCCGCCCAGTGGAGGAACACCTCCTCAGTGTTCTCGCTCAAGGAAGTTCTCTGGTAAGTTTGTTTTTTCCCTCTAATTTTGACTTCTTTATGATTTCTACATTTAAAATGGATCCACTGATCTGAGTGTCTCATAGCAGGCTCTTCAAGCTCCGTTAGTCCGGTAGGGTCCCTCACCAGCCGCTACCCGCCAACAGGCATTCTCATGGACTGCTACGAGGGGCCCTCCAGTCCCCGCTACGGTTTCACTGACCCCATCTCAGCCAACCTAGAAGGAGCCGTGACTTTTGAAGCCCCTGAACTACCAGAGGAGACCCTAATGGAAGTAAGCACACAATTGACTGCATTTTTTTTTTTATAGTCATGCTACTTAGTTTATGTTTGAGTCTAACGCCACACTTCTCTCTCCATTGCAGCAGGAACACACAGAGACTTTGCACAGGCTCCGGTTCATGCTGGACTTCGCTCGATGTATGGTGGATGTGGCAGAATCCCGGAGTGGAGAGGCTGCCCAGGCCGACCTCTCTTCCACCAGCCTGCTCCAGCAACAAAGCCAGGTGGCCGACCAGATCAGCTCTTTGAGCCGAGAATGGAGGTGAGGGGATGTCCACCATAACTGTCTCTCACAACTATGAATCTCTCTAGTAATGGATCATAGTTGCATTTGGTAAAATACATTTTGAGAGCAGAAGGGAAGTTTTTCTGTCAGTGTTGTATAATGTTGTATAAAATAGTTTATTGTGAAAGTCAACTGAAATAGCAATTAAAAGGTTCTGCGTAGTGGTGTTAAAATGTGTATATTTGTGTCAGTTATGCTGAGCAGTTGGTGCTTTACATGAAGACTGCAGAGCTTCTGTCATCTTCAATACACACAGCCATGGAAGGCATCAAGCAGGGAAAACTCTACCCCTCTACCACCGTCAAACAAGGTCAGCAGTTCAGACACACTTTCTTCTCACCATCATACTAAAGCACAACAGTGGCCATCCACTTTTTAAGCGTAGTTCCTATTCTTTTTCTCAATAGGCATTTTGACATCATTTTGTGTGAAATTGTCCGTTCAAGCGCATGAAGATGTGAAATTGAGATCAATTCAGTATTCACGTCCTGTCAGACGCGGGCAAGTTCTTTTGCATCTTCTTGTGCTTGGATGTTTAAATTGGCAAGGCTAAAAACATGTGCAAATGATAAACTTTCATGACCATGCAGCACTGGCCCGATCGGGACAGTGACAGTTCTGTCAACTTTTGGCCCCTGCATTTAGATCTAGCTAATCTAGCAATTCTCTTTATGTGGCATGTGTAAAGCCTCTCTCTTTCTCTCGCGTTGAGTGTACATGTGTGTGAGAAAGCTACAGAGGGCATTCTCAGCCAAGCGAAGGTGCGTAAAGCTCAGCAGGCAATGAAATGATATCTGCGCTAAATGTATTTTTTGCCTCTAACTCAATCACAGGAGACTGAAATCATACCATTTACTAGCCATTGGCTAATTAAAGACTTTTTTTATCTAGCGTGAAATTTGGTCGCACATGCGAGTGATTTAATTGCATTGTAGAGGGTTGCAACACATTTGCATGGTTACGGTTGTCTGATGTCAGTTAATATTTACATGATGTGCAGGTAAGCAAATAAAATATTTAATCTTTTTTTTTTAAGTAAGTGTTTGATTTGATTTGTTTATTTAAAGTGCCCATATTATGGATTTTTGAAAATTACCTTTCATGTAGTGTGTAACATAGTTCTAAGTGAATGAAAACATCCTGCAGTTTTAAATCCGAAAGTGCACCGTATATAAAGTTATTGTCTCTCAAAAGTAAGAGTTGACTCTGAGTGAATTAAATCGTTTTTCAAACGAATCGCAATCTGTTTCGTTGTGACGCCAAGACGAAACATTAGCATATTGCCTGTCCACTTATTGCGCACGCGGAAACCAGGGAGATCTTGAACCCCGTTAAACACTGCAGCTGATACTGGATAGCATCATGTCGAGAAGACGCTGTTCTCTACAAGGTGTTTGTGTTTCATATTGTGTTTCATATTGTGTAGGTATCTGGCTAACCGGCTAACTCACTTACTGAAATACTACTGTAAATCAGCTGTGGGCTGCAGTATTACCTAAAACTGTGTCTATTAATGCAGATTGTCTGTCATTCTTACTACTTTGAGTAAAGATAAAGGATGGAGCAAGATTTGTTTTGCAAACTTTAATGTTACATCAGTCATTCACGTTAGTGCTGGGCTAACGTATGTGCTGTTATTGATACAGTTCCTGCATGTGCACCGCAATAAATTAGAAACACACAGATTTGTTGATGGACGCACACATGTTAATGCTGATGGTGAGGAATTACAGTTGAAACATCTCATAATGTACCTCAAACTGAGTATCATCACTGAGAAACATCCTCCTCAAGGTTCAGGTTGAGTAACTAGTTCTTCTAATGTTTCATCGATTCGGACACCCGCTAGGATTGGTGTAAAATTTACGTCATCGTTACTGTCTTTACAGTGTGTACAATCGCTGAGCTTTAGGAAGCCTCCTGACGGAGCTGAAGATCAGTTGTGGTAATGGCCGTTTGTTTCCGAAAAACGCGCTGTGCGCGGTAGACCAGTCACAACAGACTGGGTCATCTGACCAATCAGAGCAGAGTAGGCTCGTGGAAAGGAGAGATTTAGAGCGACTGATTCCTCCATCGAGTCGTTTGAGAATCATTGAACATTGTGGTGATGTGCAATGTATATTATGAGAAAATGAAACCTGATGCACCTTTGATGCATGTAAACCTGTTGTAGGAGACCTCCAAAACAAAATTAGGAAACTTTAAAATAGCATAACAGGGGCACTTTAATTTTACATTAATATGATTTGCTTAATTACAAACCTCCAGTTTGGGAAATCCTGGTGTAGGGTGACTGACTCATTCACAATTCTTTATTGGACTAAGATACAATTAAGATACCATGTCCAATGTGAAAATACTGTTGTTCTAAAATAAATAATATCCAAATAGATATTAATATCCATACAGTGGAACGGAAGGTGTTTACACGTTGATGTTTTTCAGTGGTTAGGAGGCTGAATGACCTGTATAAGTCCAGCGTGATGTCCTGCCGCTCTCTGAGCGCTCAGCTGGAGCGATTCTTCTCCCGTAAACACAAACTGATGGACCACATCAACAGCATCACCGCAGAGAGGCTCCTCTTCAGCCACACCGTACAGATGGTAAGAATGTAAACTCTTAAACAAAAAAGGGCGGTTTTCACCGCTATGACTTAGAAGAACCATGTGCTCCCCAGTGAACTTTTTTGATGGTTCTTAAAGCCACAATATGTAATTTTTCACCGCTAGAGGTCGCTTATTCAAAACAAAGGCGTAGCTTGATGACGCCTTGATTTCCTGGAGCTTTTATTACGCTGCAGGCGACCACTTCTACTTCCGCTCATGCGTATGTGGGGTAATGCAGCGCTGTTTTATCATATTAGAAACATTTGAGTGTATTGAAAGATATGTTATAATGCTTCTCTGTGCGTTCGCTCGGCGGCTACTATGAGACACTTGTTGCACACTGCAGTAAGCTAGATCAATATTAGGCATGGTAAAACATGGTACTCGCAGTAAATCAAGAAAACGAGATTTAAACAATAAGACTAACTGTGTTGTAACAATGATTAATTTTCTGTGGATGAATGTATCCAAACAGTTGCTCACCTGTCTAATAAAACATAATATGTTAAAGCGTGTTTCCATGGTTTCTACAAAATAAAACTGGAAAACGGGGGTATGATGTCATTTATTGGCGACACACGGACACGGTCTGTATCCTGGTTAAAAAAAGGCTTATTTCTCTGGATTTAAACATTCTTGGAAACATTTAGGATAATGTAAGTACACAAGTTAACAAAATATATAACATTGTTCTAGTGGTTTTTAGATATTTTAATCCAAAGATCTTACATATTGTGCCTTTTTAAAAGAACAGTTTTTACTAAATGTGAAGAACATTGAAATAATCTAAAGCTCCTTTTTCCACAATAAAGAACCTTTTGTTTCCATGGATGTTTCTTCAAGAAACCATAGATGCCAATAAAGAATCTTTATTTTTAAGAGTATGGCCATGAAATATTGTGGAATTTTGAAATGGCGACTTCTGGACTAATAAATGGAATGCATGGAAAAATGTATTGTTTTTTTTCTTTTTCTAATTATGCTCAATAGAGCTGCATGTTTAATCGTTAAAAGATTGCAGTCTCAATTCAAACACCCACGCTATCTTATTCCTAAATGACAATGATTCGGCTATGTTTATAATAATTAGATATTAATATTTCAACAAGTATGATCACAGCAGAACATTTAAATCTGTGTTGGCGCTGCCGCTGACCCAGAGAGAGCAGCTGTCCTGTATAGGTATAAAACAGCTGCATAAACACGCTTTTCAACCACACAGTATAATTTTTTTGTTGTTGTTAAAATAATTGAAATTATCACAGAGTAGCATGACACTTCAAATAAAAATGGTATCAATTACATTGTTACACCCGTAAGTGGCGACAACTGACCATTGAAAAAGATTTATCCAGTAATGAAACAACTGAAGTCTTTATGAGCGAGTCATTGAATCATTCGTTCAAACCGAGTTTTAAAAACTAATAATTAATTCAAATTAATTAAAGATTTTTTACATGGACTGCAGCAATTAACATTTTGTGGGAACCTCTAGTAAATGACGTTATTTTGTTATCTATTCAAAATCATGGGAGAATCGTGATCTCTGTTTTAAACACACAAACCGTGATTTTAAATTGATCCAGAATCGTGCAACTCTAATGCTGAGCTGTAAAATATTTATCACCTTGTATAACACTGTTTCTTTTTCAGATTTGTTCTATGTTGTCAGCCTTTTTCTATTTCTAATGCCTTTTTAGCTTAGAGCTACTGTTTGTCAAGTGTATTTAAGAAGTTGTCTGATCTTACAGGTGCAGACGGCTGCTCTGGATGAGATGTTTCATCAAGGGGAAGCATCAGTTCAGCGCTATTATAAGGCTTTGCTGCTCATGGAGGGTCTGTCTCTCCTCCTCACAGAACAGGCTGACATCCTCAGCGTTAGCAAGTGTGAGTAAAACCACACGTTCAAACTACCAACAGACTTGTGTATTAACATTTAAGATATGTTTTTAAGATCATTTGCATAACCTGTGTGATGTTTCCCTACAGGTAAGCAATGCATTGAACGGCGTCTCACCGCCTTGCAGTCGGGTCTCTGTGTGTAAATTCTCTGCACAACGCTGCTGTTACACCGTCAAGATTACAGTTTCCTCCCTGAGCAACTTTCATCTTTTTTCATTTGCACCTCTCTAAGTGCTGTGGGGGAGGGAATGGCCCTCTGATTGGACCACATTAATCTGATTGACAGCTGATGTCATAATAGTGGAAAAATACACAAATGTGGATGTGTTGCCACTTTACGTCATCACAGACACAGAAGGACAGAACATACCTGTGTCTGCAGTTAAAACGAAACCTGTTTCCGCAACGATTCTCTCATCGAGTTAAAAGTGTAGTACAAGATGTTTCTCGGTGCGCTTGTTGGCTCAAATTATCAATGGGTTGTGCAATCTTGAGACAAGGTTTACCCACCCCAGAACATCAGTTTCTTACATTTTCCTTAGTTTGTATTTAGTTATCTGCCCATTCACTACGTTAACTAGTAGAGATGTTATAAAAAAAACACTTTTAAGATGATTATTAATGCATTTAGGGGTGATTTGAAGTTGAAGTCATTTTGGTTGGTTGGTTGAAATCCAAGTGTCCAGTTAGAAGAAGTTATAATCGCTAGATAAATGTTGCAGACCAGCAAAATGGTGATTTTTGTGCACCATGTGAATGTTATAAGAGGCCCAAATTCTCCCTCACAGGGGAGATGAATCAGAAATTCAAGGACCAAATTACAAGCCATTCATAAAACAAATTATTTTGCCAATTATTTAAAAGACATTCTATCGTTTCACAGAAGGAAACCGTATAAAGCCAGCAAAATCATTTGTAGCACTTTAGTGAATGTTTACCAAGTAAGAGCATGTCAAACCCTGTTTTCTTCCGTAAAATGTCTTAGAAATTAATATTGTGTGCGTTGTTTGGACATCTCTTATGACCTGTTCAGTTTCTCTCTTTTTAAAAAAAATGGCTGATATTGTGTTTTTATTTTGTGTTTGGCAATCATTTGTCTGAATGTAGTTCGGCTTTTTAAGTTTGTCGCATTAGGGCTTAAACCGAGAGCAACACAAAGTTCCTGCGCCATCACAGAGGATTTTTAAGTGTTATTTAGTCCGAAATATTATGCCAAAAAAGATCTTTCTAGTTTAGGTAATGGCGGTATTTACATTGGCCTGCTCAATATTAGGTTGGCATCAGAATTTATAAGGAAATCTTGATTATACCTCTTATTGGAATCATATGTGTGCCCTGGTGATCAGTCCTGTTCCAGACTTAAATGCCCATTTAGGACAGAATGTACTTCCTTTTGGGTTGTGCATGCATAGATATGCCTGTTGTTGATGTGAGCTGTGTGTAATCTGACACAGGTATATAAAGGACAGGTTTTAAGATAATAGTCTAGTCTTGCTTGCTGCACTGTTTGAGGGCTCTTTAGTTAGGTAAGCAGAAGACATTCAAAAACGAGCGGACCACCACATTTTTTCACATTAGAGTTATATAGTCATTCCTTTTTAGTCTTATTTCAATTGTGCTGTATATGAACAGTGTGTTTATGTGTTGAAAATATTTAAAACATTTTTAAAATGTGCCTTTAAAGAAAAAAAAAAGAAAAAACTGAAACACTGAAAAAATATTTTGCTCTGTTATATTTTTTTTTGTTTCATTTTGTACATTGTCAGTATGGAGTGTGTAGTGTTTTGATTGGTTGAATGCTTAAGATGCTGTGGGAAGGATTTAGTTTCGCTTCACTTTTATGTGTGTGAATGTATTTGTGTTTATGTCATATATAGTTTGAATAAACTGAAGTGCATTGTCATGATAGTGAGACATAAGCTATTGTTTCTGTTTTGAGTTCCAAAGGCCAGTTGCCATTATAGTAACATGTAATTTCTTCCTTTAATACATACCACTTAAATTGCCATTTTAACAGCTTTGTTAAAAGACAAATAGCTTTTTTTATTATCTCTGTCTGAACAATTCGAGGATTATGCAGCATTAAGGTGTTTTCCCATGCAGTGTATTTGTGTTTTGCTTTTTAAACTGCATAAAATAAAATAAAAACACGTTTATCCATTAAATGTTAATCGCTGCCTAAATGGACATTGGATGTATCGTGACATTTTAAATCACTATGTACAGCATGAAGTCATCTCTGATTTAAGCGTCACTTCGTCATTGATCTGCAGGTACTAAAACTTGCAATATATGAGCTCACCGGTTCTGCATCACTACACTGATGTCTTCTCCAGTTATTAATAACATACATCTGTTTTACCTTGGTCTCTCAGTATCATGTGTAAATATGGATTGTAAATTATCGCTTTAAACTTGTACATTTAACAAACGCATGGAGATTTGCTTTCCGTCACCCTCTCCCCACCAAAGATATGAACGTTGCCAATTGTGACTGTTGATAAACATTTACAGTTGTTTGTTCTGTAAAAAGACCTGTACACACTCTTTCATGTCAAATGTAAGATGTAACTCTTTGCTTTAATCAGTACAGCTCCAATAAAAGGAAAACTGAAATAAATATTGCCTTTATTGGTTGTTCTATTTTATGTAAGTGGTTTTTGGGAGTGTTGAATGTTTTCTGTTATCTGTAGATACATTTTTGAATTAATTAAAAGTTTATGCATTTAAGAATTTTACAATTATATTTGAATTTATATGTATTGTTTGTTAATTTATGTATTAAATCAAATTGCGTACATTTTAATTAATCTATAATCTATAAATATTAAATTAGAATTTAAATGTATTATTTTTTTTATTAAATGATATTTTATACACTTCAAAGTTTATGTATTTACAAATTTTACAATTATATTTTAATTGATATGTAGTTTTAATTTATGTATTAAATTGCACACATTTTATTTAAACTATTACATACATATTTCATATATATTAGATTTTAAATGTATTATTAATTAATTTATTAAATTAAATACAATACAATTTAATTAAACTATAAATGTGTTAATTCTAATTGAATATGTGAAATTAGTACATAAATAATTATCTATAAATACACGAGGAAAATTGTAAAAACATGGCTCCCCCTCTTGGTACTTATTTTGAAAACCTGGCAACCTAATTTAGTTCACGCGGTATTCGGCGAGATGTGAAAGTTCAGCCACTCCACGTGGGTGTATTCATCATGGTACAGGGGAAGTAAATAAGTTGTTGCAGTGAAGATAGATAATACTGCTGTCAGAAATCATTTTTCAAGATTAATAGCTTTTATTACGCCAGTGAATAATTCCGATTTTGTACTACAGACATTTGTGAGATCCTCACTGGAGAGTTTGTAATGACATGCTGAGGTCCTGTCGGGTCATTCATATTTTATCACGACATTTATCCCAGTTCTCAAAATCAAAGGTACGTTTCTTAACAATGCGTTCTGCTGTAAAGTAATTGATGAATGCTCATTTAATGTTCACCGCTAACTGAAATGCTCTTCAGGGTGGCCAGATCCAATATTAAAATCCCGTGTATTTTGCATGTCCTGCGAGATGACTGAGGATTCAATCAAAGCTTTGAAAAGACCAGCAGATGATAGCCACGTCGAGACTGAACATGAAGACAAGAAGCTTAAAACAGACCAAGATGAGAAGAAATACTCCAAGAAAAAGGTGGCCTTGCTGATGGCATATTCAGGCAAAGGCTATTATGGGATGCAGGTGAGTTGCGATTTATATATTGCTGTCAGTGTTGTTTAAGTTAACTTACTCTAAAAAAGTAAATAATTACTTACTACTTACTAGCTACTTACTACATCTTCAACAGAGTAATTCGATTGTTGTACTAATTACTCTCTCTAAAAAGTATAATTCATTGCATTATTTATTACTAATTACTTTCTAAATCCCATATCAATTTCGACCAGTTGAGCAATACAAGGATAGATGAAACTGCTCTTTTAATTCATTCAAATAAATCATTTTAAATTGCATGATTATTCTCACCTAATATTGCATAACTATACTTAACTGACCTATTTAAATGGAGAAGGTTATATTAAAAACACACATTTTTACATGCATTAGATGTTTAATTTGAATGTTAAATTCATAATTGTTTTATATAGAGTTGTTCTATAGTCTAAACAGTATTTAATGCAATTACTTTTACTATTAATATTTATCCTGTTCATCCAGAGAAATGCAAAGAACTCTCAGTTCAGAACCATTGAGGATGAGCTGGTCACTGCTCTTGTCAGAGCAGGATGTATTCCAGAGGGCCATGGAGATGACATGAAGAAGATGTCTTTCCAGCGGTGTGCGCGAACGGATAAGGTGAACACTTTAACCTGCTGCTCCGGGAAGCTTTTTTCTTATTTTTATTATAGTTAACTAAAACCATAAATATAGTTAGCTAAAACCATTAAAAAAAATTCTGTTACTTGAAATAAAATACATTTTAACTGGCATAAAAAAAATTATAAAAACTAAAAACTATATATCTATAAACTGTAAAGATATGTTTAAAAAAATAATAATAGAAAGATAAAACGCATAACACTAACATTGATTTTATACCTTTTGAAGATGATTTTTACATTATCATCAAAATTAAAAATGCACTATAATTAACATAATAATAAAAATGAAGTAAAATAAATTAATACTATACATAATAAATAAATCTAAAACATACTAAAATAATTTTAAATATATAATTATAATATAGTTAAAATATAATGTAACACACATGCAGGTATATATTTAAGATTTTTTTTTATTTATATATAAAATATTTATATTTAATATAAATTATATAAATATATATACATGCAAATATTTCTTAAATATATACATGAATGAGTGTGTATTTTTATATACATATTAATTATACAAACTTATTTTGGATGGGATTAATCCTGATTAATCGATTTGACAGCTATATACGTATATATATATTAGAGATGCAACAATACAGTTAGTCCATGGTTCAATACATGTTTTTTTGGTTCGGTTCGGTACTGATGGTTTGTCACATCAGTGTTTTTTGTTAATCTATTCTTAGGCCACAGGAACAGCAAGGTTTTTTTTTTTTATTGCAATACTCTTTCTTTATTTTACTTAAAAGAAAAAAACCCTTGTACACATTTCTAGTGTATTGTATAATATAAAATAAATGTATATAAAGATTAACACTGGCAGCTCAGAGGTGTACAGCAGCATTCGAGTATGAAATTGAATGAATAAATGTAAAAATAAAACACTACATAGACGTCACGATAAAATATACATTGATTCTTATTAAAGCTACTGTATTAAAGTTTTTCAGTCAAGAGCAGTGAGTGATTTTCTCTTTGTCTTTTGTTGTTTTATTAAAATTGAAGGGATAGTTCACTCAAAAATGAAAATTCTGTCATTGATTACTCGCGCTCAAGTTGTTTTAAACCGGAATGGAGTTCTTTCTTCTGTTGAACATAAAATATATTTTGAAGAATGTTGGTAACCAAACAGTTGCTGGTCCCCGTTGACTTCCATTGTAGGAAAAAATAGGAAGTCAATGGCTACCATCAACTGTCTGGTTACCAACATTCATCAAAATATCTTCTTCTGTGTTAAACAGAAGAAATTAATTCATGTTTGGAACAACATTAGAGTGAGTAAATAATGACTTTTAGTTATTATTATTTATTAGTTTTTCATTTTGAGGTGAACTGTCCCTTTAAGGACAAGCGGCAGCATGTTCACTATTAGGCTGCGCTGCTGTCACTTTGAGACCTGCACACATCTAATATACAGACACACGCCGATTTTACTGTAACTTTAGACAAAACCAACTGTGTTTATGTAAACCTTGTGTGTATTTGACAGTATTAGCCAGTAAGATTACTTAGTCAAGTAATCACGTGTTTGACAGGCTTTTAGTGCGCACACGCTCAGAAAAGCGCAAGTTAGAATGTTTAACCAGCAAGGCTTTAAAACGCATGCAAATAATGAATTTTCGTGATTGCGAATAACTATAGTGTCCCGTGAGCTTAACTCTACCCCTAACATGTGATGTGAATATATGTCACGTTGTACAGTAGTATATTGGGATGGACGCAAATGTAATTTTTTCAAAAGCAGATTTTGGAGACATTTTAATCTTCCACGATCAAAAATCATAATATCGCACACCCACACCACAGATTTGAAAAATGGTGGTGCGCTGCGTAGACTCACGGGCACACCCAAACAGAGCCAATTCACAAGTGCGTATTGAACCGTGAATGTCGCACCGAACGGTTCAATATTATATTGAGAATTGATGCATCTCATATATGCATGTATGTATGTATGATTAGATTTTTTTTTTTTATTGTTATTTTAAGTATATTTGCTGATTTCTTCTCATTGCATTGACAGGGTGTTTCTGCTGCAGGTCAAGTTGTGTCTCTGAAGTTGTGGATGATTGAGAACATCCTGGACAAAATCAACGCTCATCTGCCATCTCACATACGAATTTTAGGTCTAACCTTGAGGCTTCTTATTTACATATTCATTAATATTGTGTGATTTTATTTTTATATTTTCAATTTTCATTTTAGTGTAAATTTTAGTAATTTTGTTTGGTGCTTTTGTCATTTTATTCAGTTTTTTTTATACATTTCTATTTAAGTTTAATATGTTCTTAGTTTTGGTCATTTTATTACTTATTTTATTTCTAATTTGAAGAAATAAAAAAAATTAAAAATGAAGACCATTTTTAATAATAGTAGTTTTAGGTAACGATATCAACACTGACAGAAATCTGTGCATTACATTTACATCTCAAATTTGCAGGTTACAAGAGAGTCACGGGTGGCTTCAATTCCAAAAACAACTGCGATGCCAGAACGTATTCCTACATGCTTCCTACTGTGTCTTTCTCCCCGAAGGTCTATAACCAGGAGGACACTTCATTCCGTGTGAGTTCAGAGACCCTTCAGAAGGTCAACCGTTTGTTTGGCTTGTACAAAGGCACCCACAACTTCCACAATTTCACTTCACAAAAAGGTCCTCGGGACCCCAGTGCCAAGCGCTACATCACCCACATGTCCTGCGGAGAGCCCTTTGTGAGACAGGAAGCTGAGTTTGCCGTCATCACCGTAAGAGGCCAGAGCTTCATGATGCACCAGATCCGGAAGATGATCGGCCTTGTGATCGCTGTAGTTAAAGGATATGTGGATGAAGGGGTGATCGAGAGGAGCTGGGGAGAGGAGAAAGTTGACATTCCCAAAGCTCCTGGGCTCGGGTTAGTGCTGGAGAAGGTGCACTTTGACCGCTACAACAAACGCTTTGGAGGTGATGGCATTCATGAGACACTGGAATGGACTGAGGAAGAAGAAGACATCACGGCTTTTAAGGACAAGCACATTTATCCGAGCATAGTGGAGACTGAACTCCTTGAGAAGTCCATGGTGAACTGGATGGCTACACTATATATCCATGATTTTGATGCCACGGCCACAGGAAACCAAGAGCGCAAAGTGGGTATTGTTCATTAAGTGCAAATAGCTCGCCTTGTTTACTAAACGCCTGGTTGTGACAGACAAAATTACGGAAGACACCAAATTATTAAGTAAGGCACATGGTAGAAAGTTTTGACGCAAATCGATCTGAGGTTCCAATCCGCCTTTTGCTGAACTTGCTCTACTCCCTCTAATCACATATCAGATTGGAAAGGCATTTATTTTCTATAAAAATTAAGAAAATATTTGAAAAGTGGAAATAAAGCATCTAACGTGTGTTTAATAATAAAGTAAGTGTTTATCTTAGGGCTATGTGAACAGACATGCTCTGAATTAGAGACGGTAAAAGTGAGTGGGTCCAATATCATTGGTCTTAAAAAGTGGGTGGGTCTTGTGGGTCAATGGTTCTCGACGCCCGTGTGTGTGTATGTGTGTATATATATATATATATATATATATATATATATATATATATATATATATATATATATATATATATATATATATATATAAACTTACTAAAAATATAATTGAGATTAAAACACATATTTTCTATTTTTAGGAAGATATGTTTTTTTTTTAGGAAGAAATTTTATTTTTTACAGCGAATCTAGAATAGATAGATAGATAGATAGATATTATGGATTATAATCACTTTGTTTGCTTTTTTTTACAGGATGATGACGAAGATGGAAACGCATCTGACTGAATCGCTGAGATGCAGAAATTCTTTTTGTTAAATCTTTTATTTTGGTTTTTACTTGTGTGCTAATTTTTGGTTCCAAAGTTTGCACTGTAATGAAAAATCTGAAATAAAACAATCTTTTTGTTAAGGCTTGTTGAAGTTTGTGTTTGTTGAACGTTCTTTTAAACAGTTTTATGTTTGTCCATTTGCACACAAAAAGGGGGGGGGGGGGTACAGTTCAGTTGTTAGACCTGTATTAGTAGATTTCGTGGGTTTTACTTATAGGTTTTACTTGTGTGAATTCGAAACATTTGGTGCATGACCATGTGTTTCCTCAAGGGGGCAAATGGTGGCTCAGACAGCCGAATGCTCCATTGAGTCGCATTAAAATGTCAAGGCGTTTTTTTCTTTTGCTGAAGATATAGAACGTGCCATCTTGTAATGCATTAAAGGATTGGCACTTGACAGACAACTGAAAATCGGACCTGGGAAACGTGTAAAACCATTAAACAACATTCCTTACTCCGTAATCACAAACTATTATGATTGGTCCAGCCTGATGAACGCAGTGAAAAGTAACTGGTGCCACGTGACAATGACTTTCGACAACACCTTAATAGGCATTTATTTTAGAAAATAAAGTGAAACATTAAAATGAATTAATTATTATTTGGATGCGTCGTAACTGACCGTTTGTAATTAATTGCTATTCTACCAGTTTATTCATTTTTCATGGTAACACCAGCTGGCCACTAGGGGCGACCTCACCCTTTGACAGGAACACGACAACACATTCTTAGAGCAACAATCATGGCGCCGTCCAGGGACAGCAACGTGAAAGAGGAAAACAGCCAGGTTTCATACAAGAAAGATATCAGTACTAAAACAGATCGTATAATTCAAAACAGGAAACATGCTAACGACATATTCGACGTCATTGAATATTTGCCGGTATGTGATTCTTATTTCATAGTAAATGAATTCAATACGTTCTGTTCTAATTAATTGTTAATCAATAAACATCCATTTTTTCCCACTTGCAGTCCGAAAAGGAAAAAGAAATCATTTTCGCCACCAATGCTTGCTGTAAGATTTTCTGTGAGTTGTTAGACAGAGGAGATCTCTATGTTGGTGACCTGCCTGAAGAAGAGGACCTCATGCATGGTAAATTACTGTTTGTGATTTACCTCACAAGGAACAGTGTGTGTGTGTGTGTGTGTGTGTGTATATATATATATATATATATATTCAACCTGAAGGCACAGACTCATGGGGACTCGTGTCACCGTGGGGACCTAAATTGAGGTTCCCATGAGGAAACAAGCTTATACATTTTTTTTTTAAAAGAGTTTTTTTGAAAATGTAAAAATGCAGAAAGTTTTTTGTGATGGGTAGGGTTAGTGTAAGGGGATAGACTATACGGTTTGTACAGTATAAAAACCATTACGTCTATGGAGAGTCCCCACAAAGATAGTAAACCAGACGTGTGTGTGTTTGGTTGGGTCAAATCTAAGTAAACAGTCTCTTTCCAGGTGATCGCAGTGCTGAGGAGAAGTACCATATATTTATGAGACACCGTTACAATAGTTGTGTGGAACAACTTATGGAAAATATAGGCCATGAAGCTTTCCAAGTGAAGGTGAGTGAGTGGATTCAAGTAGCATGATGATTTAGTTTGTATAAACTTTAGTTTGTAAAATTTATACTGTAAATCTGAATAGAAAAAAGTGTCTAAGGGTCATGAGATATGCAATTAACTGACAGATTAGTGTTATTTTAGTATTATTTATTTATTAAAATATTTTAAATTAGCTTTTATTTTTGTGTTTTCTTTTTAGTTTGATTTAGTAATGTATTGTTTTAGTGTTATTTGCTATTGTTGTTATTATTTGTTAATATTTTAATTGTTTTGCTTTTAATTCTTTTTGTTTGAGTAAATTTAGTAATTTTTAATACTTCAACCTTTAACTTATTTCAGTATTCTGTTCAAGTTTATGTAATATTTGTATTTGATATTATTTATTATGATTGATTTCCATTTTTTTTTTTCACATTTTCAGGAGACGTCCCTCTGTGCCCTGATGAAGTTTGTTGCTGCGGAAGGCAAACACCCTCTCCAGAATCTGGACTGGAGTGAACACCACAACTTTCCCAGGGAGCTCATACTGGTTGGTTTTCTTTATAACTAATACTGATGTGTGTTCCTCACTCTGACTTCATGTCGGTATAAAGTGTCTCGTTCTCATGTTCACAGGCCCTGGTGAAGCATCTTCTCTCGGAGAAAGAGGACATGTCACTGCTCATCTCCAGGTTTCAAGAGTTTATGGAGAAGGATGACGTGCGCTACTACGTCATGACTTCAGTACGAGACAACATAACCAGAGTCATGGACAGAAACAAAAGGGTGTGTGTGGTTTAGTTTACATTGCCAGTTTTTTCAATAATGTTTGCATTTTGATGACTTTTTGCGTATATATTTTATCATATCTATTCTATGTTTAGCAGTTAAACAGGCTTATTTTATAATTGAATCTGTTTTTTTTAGGCTGTGATTCCAGTATATCAGAATAATGTGTTCACACTCCTCTCAACCATCAACATACCCAGCCAAGCATCAGAAATGACTAATTTCCTTGTCAAGCAAGAGAGTAAGTTTGTTTTTAATTTTTAATGATTTGTAAAAAGTCTCTTATCCTTACCAAGGATAAATTTATTTCATGAGGAATACAGTAAAAACAGGAATTACTGTGAAATATTATTACAATTTAACTGTTTTCTAATTTAATATATTTTAAGATATAATTTATTTCTGCGATGATAAAGTTGATTTTTCAGCGTCATTACTCCAGTCTTCAGTGTCACATGATCCTCCAGAAATCCTTCTAATAGCTAGCATTTAAAAGTTTGGGGGTAAGGTCTTTTTTAAATAATAGAAATTAATACTTTTATTCAGCAAGGACACATTAATTGATTCAAGTGACAGTCAATATATTTATAATGTTACAAAATATTCTATTCCAAATAAATGCTGCTCTTTTGAATTTTCTATTCATCAAAGAGTCCTAAAAAAATGTATCACAGTTTCCACAAAAATATTAAACAGAGAACTGTTTTCAACATTGATAATAAGAACCATGATAATGATTAAGCAGTAAATCAGCATATTAGAATGATTTCTGAAGGATCATTTGAGACTGGAGTTAATAATAATTCTGATAATTCAGCTTTGCTATCACAGGAATAATTAACATTTGAAAAACTATTATAATAGAAAAGTTATTTTAAAATGTAATAATATTTCACAATATTACTGTTTTTGCTGTATTTTAATTAAATACATTTAGCCTTGGTGAGCAGAAGAGACTTCATTCAAAAACATGAATGAATCTTAATTATTCTAATATTTTGACCTCCATATACACTGTATTGTTCCATACAAAACCTTATAAATACCATTTTTCTATGATTTTATAAGCCAAACATGAGGACTGGAAAGCAGCCAGATTAAAGGTAAATACAATATATATTTTTAATTAAACGTTTCTGCATTTATATTTATTCTTTCCAAAGTTCATTCTGACATTACAAATATTTCCTACAGGAGCATAAACGAGCTTTTGAGCAAATGTGGTTGGTGTTTCTCAAGTACAAGGTAAAACAACCCTGTTTCTATCGATTCTTATTATATACTCCTTGTGTATAAAGACCTTTCCTGAGTTTTTGTGGGTTCCCATAGTTACCTAGCAGCATGTACAAGAAGATCCTGGTCATCCTTCATGAATCCATACTGCCACAGATGAGTGATCCCACACTGATGATTGACTTCTTGAGCGCCGCCTATGACATTGGTGAGCTCAGGCTTTACTTTATTTGTGCTGTGATGGCATTTATCCATTTCCATTCATAAAAACATGCATTTGATTTCTTTTGGATCGTCAGTAGTCTGCTAAATGATTAAATGTAAATGTTTATTCCTTCCTTCAGTGTTATTGTTTCTTATCACATGCAATTAGACACATTGGTAACTCGTACCTGAATGATTATATGACTATTTTGAATATATTTGCATATTCTTAATTGATTGTAAAAGTAATTACTATTTATCACATTTATGTTTTTGTAATACATTATTCTGTGTGTGTTCGACTCAGGTGGAGCGATCAGTTTGTTAGCTCTGAATGGCTTGTTCGTTCTCATCCATGAACATAATTTGTAAGTATTAAACCATTTCAAATGGCAATTCTCTGATCTATATCAACACCTTCATATTTTTTTCAAAAGCCATGTCTGTCTTTGTTGTTTAGGGATTACCCAGATTTTTATAAAAAGCTGTACAGTCTGCTGGATCCCTCTATCTTCCATGTCAAGTACAGAGCACGTTTTTTCCACCTGGCAAACATTTTCCTGTCTTCAACGTAAGTTTAATCTTGATGCACTTATTTTGACTAAAGAGCAGTATATCAGTGTCATGTTTTGTTCTTAAATATGATCTGACCTCTCTGACAGACATCTGCCAGTCTACCTTGTGGCAGCGTTTGTGAAGCGCCTCGCTCGTCTTTCTCTCGCAGCGCCACCTACAGCTCTCCTCATACTTCTGCCATTCATCTGTAATCTCATTCGCCGGCACCCCTCATGCAAAGTTCTCATCCACAAACCCAGTGCTGCAGAAGGTATCTCGCTGATAGAATGTTCAAATTATTATTATTTATTTATTTATTTAGCTATAAATAAATATACATATTTGTTTTGTACTTATTTATTTAACATTTATTTATTATTATTATTTTTTTTGTTTTAAATATAAATAATTTTATGTATTAATTGTATTTGTTTATTTATTCAATTATTTTGTTTATTTTTTACATATCAAATTTTTTGTTTATTATATACATATTTTATGAATTTGTATTTATGTAAAATATATATATTTTGTATATCAATATATACATATATCAATACATACATTTTTGTTTATTTAAATTATATAAATATTTTCTTTGTTTATTTTTATTTATTTATCAGTTTTTATTTATTTATTTGTATGCATGTATTATTTTTTTATTGTTTATTTAACCAGTCCTCATTTTAACCAGAATTTATAAGGTGGTATACAGGAACAATTGTAATTTTTCTGTATTTTTTTATAAATAATTATTCTTGTCAATGCTTTTAATCAGAGCCTTGTGATGACCCGTATGTGATGGAAGAGAAAGATCCGGCTCAGTGTCATGCTCTGGAGAGCAGCCTGTGGGAGATCCAAGTAAGACCAAATCCAAGGCTATTCATATTGATACTTGTTGATACATATTGATACATTTTGACAGACTCCCCATCCACAAACTCAGGGAACAACAAATTAACATTTGAATATCTAAAATGATATCCATGAAAAAGGCAAATCTTTTTTTAGACATTACAGAAGCATTACCATCCAGATGTTTCCAAGGCCGCCATGATGATCAATGAGCCACTTTCTGAACAAGAGGATGACATCAGTGCGCTGCTAGAGCTCTCTAATTTTGAGGTAATTAGCAACATTTTATCCTTAAACTACTAGAACATTTTGATTTTGATAGTGATGTTTGTCATGTGTTGTGTAAGTTTAAAATTGTTCAACTAAACATTATGCCCTCCACATTTTGTATGGCAGCTTATGGAGCGAGAACTCAAGGCTGAAAGGAAGACGATACCGATTGAGTTTGATACAGCCACAGAGCTCCTGAAGAGCCCTAGAGAGGTGCTCGGAGTGCACTTTTCTCTAGAGTAACCACTTTTATTTGCCGATAGTCATTCTCTGTCCTTCTATGTTCTTTTCAAAATGTATTTTATGTATAAAAATGTTTGTGCATTAACTATGGCAGTGCTTTCCCTAGTCTGAATAAATAAACATTTGTGCAAATAAGCATGTGTTGAATGTTTTGTGAGCTCTAGCCTCTAGTGAGTATTACACAGACATAATCTCTCTGTAAAACAGCAGTTCACCTAAAGAGTGCTTGGTTAATTATGTAAGTTTCACAATTTAAAGATTAAATTGCCCTTGCAGAATTTTTTCATTGAACCATACTTATCACAACCAAAATAGCATAGTACAATTTGCTACTACTTAAAAAACAAAAAGTCTAAGAAGCCCCTTGGTTTCAAAGTAAAGTTATATCAGATAGTAATACTATGGAAGTTAAATATATATGGTAAATCATGTGGATTTTCTTTGTCATTTTATTTGATTAGTTAGTTTTTTATTTCATGTATATAGTTTTTGACACAGTGGTGGCTAAAACCGTGTTACCACAGTTTTAATGTTAAGACAGTAACTGTATTTCCAATGTTTTAAATAAATTAAAAAAGTAATTTATAGTTTTAAAATACTCCTTTTCCTTAGTTGCTTTAAGGATGGAAATATATGTTTCATATCATTTTAAATCTACATATGTGTAAATAAAACGTACCTATATTAAAAATATTACTACACAAAAATTCAACCTCGTTGTTTTGCATAAAAACCCAAAACGTAACGTGATATTGAATGGCTATGGTGTCTCAATAGTCATTTTGCTCCAACCCGGTAGGTGTCGCTAATATGAATACGTTCATTCACAAGTACGCCAAAACACAGCAGTTGTAAATGAAGCGCATTTCTGTTGCTGTTGTAAACTGGGCTGCTCTGTTAGGTTTTTTCAGTACCGCTTTTGCAATAATGTCCGCCGAACGTCTTGCTAAAATCCCAGAGGTTGATTTAGATCCCAATGGAGTCTTCAAATACGTCCTCATACGGGTTCACAGCAAAAATGATGATTCATATGTTGATATTGTAAGAGGATACGCATGGGCCGAGTATCATGGTAGGGATACGTTCATGTGCTTGATGAATGACAGGAGGAGTGTGCACATTTATTAACAACACGAGCCATAGCCTATAGGTTTTGAATATGTCAGAAAATACATTCTAAAATAGTATTAAGGGTTGTAGTTGAAAAACAGCTGGCAAATGACAATTATTTTGGCTTTATGTTTAGAGAGAATATTAGGAAATATCGATTTATCCTAGTTTTGATTGTCTCTTTAAAGAAAGATTACATTATAAGGAAAATAATATCTTCTATTGACTTACATTGCTGGTGTTAGAATACAATCGTGGTGTTTCTTAAACAAAGAATATTAACATATGTTAATATTATTGTCAATATTTGTTATTAACAACAAAAGAAGAAATATCAGAAAATGTAACAAATGGTTGAATGTAGATTTACATAAAGATATTCAGACATTTACAAATTTTCAAAGTTTTAACATCTTTTTGCTTCATAGAAAATCGGATTAAGTCGATATAAAGTTCCGTTTCTTTCTTGAATGATGTTAAACAGGGTTGTTGTTTTTTTACAGGAGAATTTACATTTGTGAACATGGAATTTTGCCATTGAAAGAATAACATTTATTTTATAATTCTCCAAAAGACCAAATAATAAATGTTTCCAAAACAACTCAAATTGGCCATCAATGTTCTTTTTTGATAAAATCACAAATATTTTGCCAAAACGGTCTTACAAATGGGCAGTGCCAGAATAAATGAACCAGTTTCGGGCCAACTGTCTCAAAAAATATCACATTTAAATTTTACATAGTAATGTTTCACTGGGTAAATTCTATGTATAATTTTGAATGATACCTCCTTAACTTTGTTTGTAATTAAATATTGATTAGGTATAAGCCAAACATTTTCCCAAACAATATTGTCTGTTAAACGATTTCAATATGAGTAATTATGGATTTGTTCTGTGCGTTAAGGAAAAAACAAATATTACATACATAAGAACTTACTAGGTGGGGACCATTGTTGAATGTTAATTCTTTTCTGATGTCTAAACAGCATACAGATTTCAGGAGATATTGCACCAAAAACTTTTGCGTAGTCCCCTGGTGTTACAACAAATCTGTTTTGAACGAATCTTTTAAACGTACAAATCGTTCTTGTTCACCTGCAGAAACGGTTGATTTTAAAAGGTTTGCATCACTGAAATGAATCAAAATCCACACCAGATAGAATGTTCAGCATATTGACTTGTGATTGGTCTCCTTTTTTACATCTGTTCATCTATATTTCCTCTGTATTTAGGTTTACAACTGTTTACAACAACTTAACTGCAATGAAGCACTTGAGTTAGTATAAAAAATACAAAATAGTTTATTACCATATCATTTTAGACATGTTACAGTTTTTAGGAACTTTTCACTGCACATTTGATAGGAGGACAAGCGTTTATTTGTCTTGCTACAAAACCTTCATAACGTTGTATCTCCTTAAGCTGATATCTATGACCGTGTGGCTGGAGAACTGGAGAAAAGTGGAGGATTGGATTGTGAGTGTCTCGGAGGTGGAAGAATCAAACATGACAGTGATGCAAAGAAGATCCACGTCTACGGTTATTCCATGGTATGCATGATATTCCAGTGTTAAACTTTATACCCCTTGAAGGAAATGGTCTAATAACCAGTTTTTTTTTGTTTGTTTTTTTTTCAGGGATTTGGGAGAGCAAAGCATTCTGTCTCCACAGAGAAGATAAAAACCCATTACCCAGACTATGAGGTGACCTGGGCAGATGACGGGTATTGAGTGGGTTACTTTGGATATATGACAGCTCAGTCGGAGGACTCAATATTCTAAGACTCCTGATGTGCCAAGGCTGAGAAAGAACAGAACTCTCTAGTATGGTTTTTGATATGTATGGGTGGATGGATAAAACGCTTACGCCGAAACTAGAGGAGAGGTCATCCTCATTATTTTTGATTGGTTTTTAACTTCATGTGCAGATTAGCACATGGCAACAAAGAGAGAAGAATGCACTTATGTTTATGGCCATTGATCTTTAAATGGCAAATATAGGAAATGATGAAATGAGCACGGAAAAGCTTAGTGGGAAAGGTTAAGTACTTCATCCAAACCATAAAAAGTTATATAGTGCAACAATGACATCCTGAAACGATAATAAAGTGCTCAGAAATTTCCAGAACTGATTATTTTGTCTTGTATTTAAAGGGATAGTTCACCCAAAAATGAAAATTGTCATTTACTCACCCTTAAATTGTTACAAACTTGTATGAATTTCTTTCTTCTGCTGAACACAAAAAAGATATTTTGAAGAATATTGGGAACTAAACAGTTGATGGACTCAATTGCCTTCCATATAGTAGGGGAAAAAAATGTCAATGGGGTCCAGCAACTGTTTGGTTACCAACATTCTTCAAAATTTCTTATTTTGTGTTTAGCAGAAGAAAGAAATTCATACAGGTTTGGAACAACTTCAGGGTGAGTGAATGACAGAATTTTCATTTGTGGGTGAACTATCCCTTTAAGTTGGTAGAAATGTTCAGATACAACCTGCTATGTCAAAGTAAGGCAAAAGTCTCATTAAGAGAAATGACTTGTGCTTATATGTGCTTAAATACAACATATAACATGAATCTTGTGATTTAATGATTACTAAAGCAACATACTATAAATCTGGACCCTCAAACCTGATCCGGAGGTTGTAAACCTTGCCTGATAAACTTGATGATCCACTTCACATCCGTTTGTCAGCGTTTTTATTAGAAGATGCAATGACTTTCTTGACTAGAAATATTACGACATCTTTGACATCTGAATTTACAACATTAAAAAATCAGCATCGTCAGCACTTTCTTTTTTTGAAGGTCATGACTCAAAATCTTCTTGTATCAGTTCCATTTAAATTGTTTAGTGCAAATGAACAGAAATGGATTGCACAACAACATTTAATAAATACATTTATTTTTGCCTCTAGCGCTGCATTTGCTGCCTCTTTTATTGCATTTATTTTATTTCTTGTTTCTTTGCTTATCTGTCAAGGTTTACTGACAGGCCGAACCCTAGAAATGGTTTACAATTTGCTACTGTTAGACCAGAATGTACAGTTCATTTTGGCTAAATAGTAACATTGTCAGGTAAAGTATCTGGTGTTGAGGCCAAAATAAACTGAGCTGTCTGTGCTGCATAGGGCTGAGGAGCTTTAAAGGAAGTTTGTGGCACTCGTCTGGGGGTTAAAATGTAAAGTCCAGGTATTATCTCTATGTGGAATCAGGAGGGAGGGACGCAGGTGAAGTTCAGAACTTCACATGTGGCAGCAGCGCAGTGCTTTTGTTCACTGTATGCTGAAGAAGGGCTCTTGTTCTGTCTTCTGGTGTCAAAAGATGGCTACATGTCACTGGATTCTCCTTGCGTGTCTCATACTGAATGTCTGTCAGAGGGGTGAGATGTTTTTTTTGTTCCTTTCTTTGTTGTAAAAGTTTTTTGGTTGATTGCTTCAAGCATTGAATGCCATTTTGCAACATATGTGTACTATTGAACATAGTGTGTGTGTGTGCTTTAATTTATTTGTATTTTTAGTGTTTTCGATTGTACATTTTGATGTCCAATATTTCTAATGATAATTTTAATATTTCTGTAAAAAAGCTAAAAACTAAAACTAAGCTAAACTTAACTCCATTAAGTTACATTTTTTTACGTCAGTTTAATAAAATTTAAGTAGAAATGACTTTAAGTAGTAGTTGATTGTACTTCAAATTCAAGGCAGCAGATTTGTTTACAGAATACAAACTCTGGCATCTTACCTCATTGTTTTTCTGCATTGTATTAGACATTTTGTTCTTGTATACAGGAATGCAGCCTCATATCTGACACTTGTGTATCAGAGACCTTTGACTACATATTGTATGCGATTACTAAATAGACAGACCTTTGTGACGACTTGAACAGGAAGATTTATAAATTTATGTGGTTTTTTTATTTCTTGTCCCACATGAAGCCTAAACCCGGACTAAATTGGAATTTCAATTGCTTGCAGTGCAATTTAAACTGGTGTTGGGTTAGATCTGTGTTTGTTTAAAGGGTTAGTTCACCCACAAATTAAAATTGTCATTAATTACTGTTCTGAAGATATAATTGTGTTCTGAAGATGAACGAAGGTCTTGGTAAGACATGAGGGGGGGTAAATAACAGAATCCTGAAAAAAATGTATAATGGTTTCCACAAAAATATTAAGCAGCACAATAGCTTTCAATATTAATAATAAAAAGAAATGTTTCTTGAGCAGCAAATCATCATATTAGAATGATTTCTGAAGGATCATGTGACACTGAAGGCTGGAGTAATGATGCTGAAATTTCAGTTTTGCCATCGCAAGAATAAAATATGGAATATATTTTAAAATAGAAAACTGTTCTATAAAATTGTAATCATATTTCACAATATTACTGTTTTTGCTGTATTTTTGATCAAATCAATGTAGCCTTGGTGAGAGACTTTCAAAAACATTTTAAAAAATCGTTCCCTAAAACCTGCTCCAAACTTTTAAACGTTAACGTGATTTCTGCACTTTTATAGCTTTTTCATTATTAGTGCAGTAATAAACTCCCAGCAAAACACTTTATATGCCTCTTTATATTTAATTATTTAAAACTATCAAGTTGTTTCCCTTTTTTGTATATGGTTATGTGTTTAATTTGATTTACATGGATAATTGCTAAAAGCTTTCATAATGTCTCTGTAATCGTACAGTAATAGCTCTGTGATGTCCATGTTTTGGATTCTATACACTCTGTCTTCATTATTACTCATATTCGGCAGCTGTCGCACTGGAGCGAGAGGACTGCGGCACCTCCCAAGAAGACAGATGTGATTTTGTTTGTGACTGTAAAGACTGTAGTGATGAGCAAGACTGTGGTAAGATACTGAACTTCTGTATATTTATACCTTCTGCAATCCGGTTAATGTATTTATGTGTCCTCCTTTTATTATTCATGTTCTCGTTTATTGGTTGAATACCAGGTTATCGAGGACGAGAGTTTGTGTGTGATTTTGAGCATCATGGGAAGTGTGGATGGGCTGATACGTCAGGAGAATTTGGGTACATGTGGCAGAGACAGCAGAGAGGGAACACGCTCCCTGACAGTGGGCCGTCCTCCGACTACACCACTGGCACTTCCACAGGTACATGACAATTCAGCTCACCCTTCCTGCAGGAAGCCTTTCCAAATCCAGTGATAGATTTACTTCAATTAAACTGAATTCTATGCAGTTTCAATTCAGCTCATTGATTTTTAAAAACAGAAATGCATATTTATGAATGATTGGTTTCATTTTTCTAATGTATATAATGGTATATAATATAATGTTGTTGTTTTTTTCTTTTCAAAATTAGTATTTTTGATTCAAATGTAGCCTAGGAGGAGAATGTAACAAGGAAAATCTACACCACTGTTCAAAAGTTTGGGATCAGGAAGATTTTATTTAAGAAATTCATATTTTTATTAATATAGCCTACATTTATTCAGCAAGGATGCATTAAATTAATCAAAAATGACAGTAAAGATATTTTATAATGTTACAAAAGATGTTTCCGTTTCATTTCTGGTAACACTTTACAGTGTCCTTGTTACATACACTCACCTAAAGGATTATTAGGAACACCTGTTCAATTTCTCATTAATGCAATTATCTAATCAACCAATCACATGGCAGTTGCTTCAATGCATTTAGGGGTGTGGTCCTGGTCAAGACAATCTCCTGAACTCCAAACTGAATGTCAGAATGGGAAAGAAAGGTGATTTAAGCAATTTTGAGCGTGGCATGGTTGTTGGTGCCAGACGGGCCGGTCTGAGTATTTCACAATCTGCTCAGTTACTGGGATTTTCACGCACAACCATTTCTAGAGTTTACAAAGAATGGTGTGAAAAGGGAAAAACATCCAGTATGCGGCAGTCCTGTGGGCGAAAATGCCTTGTTGATGCTAGAGGTCAGAGGAGAATGGGCCGACTGATTCAAGCTGATAGAAGAGCAACTTTGACTGAAATAACCACTCGTTACAACCGAGGTATGCAGCAAAGCATTTGTGAAGCCACAACACGCACAACCTTGAGGCGGATGGGCTACAACAGCAGAAGACCCCACCGGGTACCACTCATCTCCACTACAAATAGGAAAATGAGGCTACAATTTGCACGAGCTCACCAAAATTGGACAGTTGAAGACTGGAAAAATGTTGCCTGGTCTGATGAGTCTCGATTTCTGTTGAGACATTCAGATGGTAGAGTCAGAATTTGGCGTAAACAGAATGAGAACATGGATCCATCATGCCTTGTTACCACTGTGCAGGCTGGTGGTGGTGGTGTAATGGTGTGGGGGATGTTTTCTTGGCACACTTTAGGCCCCTTAGTGCCAATTGGGCATCGTTTAAATGCCACGGCCTACCTGAGCATTGTTTCTGACCATGTCCATCCCTTTATGATCACCATGTACCCATCCTCTGATGGCTACTTCCAGCAGGATAATGCACCATGTCACAAAGCTCGAATCATTTCAAATTGGTTTCTTGAACATGACAATGAGTTCACTGTACTAAAATGGCCCCCACAGTCACCAGATCTCAACCCAATAGAGCATCTTTGGGATGTGGTGGAACGGGAGCTTCGTGCCCTGGTTGTGCATCCCACAAATCTCCATCAACTGCAAGATGCTATCCTATCAATATGGGCCAACATTTCTAAAGAATGCTTTCAGCACCTTGTTGAACCAATGCCACGTAGAATTAAGGCAGTTCTGAAGGCGAAAGGGGGTCAAACACAGTATTTGTATGGTGTTCCTAATAATCCTTTAGGTGAGTGTATGTTACATGTACTTACCATAGTAATAACAGTAAATTATAATTACATTCAACTAACCCTCAACCAAACTCCTAATCCTACCATAACCCTATAGTAAGTACATGTAGTTAATTAATATTATATGTAACCTCAAATCTTTTGGACTTTCTATTAATCAGAATCCTAAAAAATATATTATGTTTTCCACAAACATTTAATTAGCACTGTTTTTAACAGTGATAATAAAAAATGTTTCTTAAACAGCAAATCATCATCATATTAGAATGATTTCTGGAGGATCATGTGACACTGAAGACTGGAGTAATGATGCTGAAAATTCAGCTTTTTCATCACAGGAATAAATTACATTTTTAAATATATTAAAATATATACAAGTCATTTCACTGTATTATTTGTCAAATAAATGCAGCCTTGGTGAGCATAAGAGACTTCTTTCAAAAATATTTAAAAATTTAAATATTTTAAGTGATGTAATTGGTCATGATTTTTTGCCTGTGTTTTATTTAATTTAGTCTAGTATTGGTTTAATTATTATACAAGAATTACAAATGATGTTTTAAATGGTTTTGTTTAAAAATGTTTCAGTAACAATTTTAGTTCATTAACATAAGCATTAGCATTAACTTCTTCACAGTGTTTATTAATAAAGCATGTTAATTTCTACATATAATACTATTCCATTTCATTAATAATTTATACTTGTCCATAATACATTGACTAATGTTAATTTATACAAATTGACATGTTAAATGTATTATACATAGTAAAGATTAATAAAAGCCTGGTTTCACAGACAGGGCTTATATTAAACCAGGTTAAGGCTTAGATAAATTAGGGCATTTAAGTAACTTATAAGCATTAGTCTCAAGAAAAAAACATTACTGGTGTGCATCTTGAGAAAAAAACAATGGCACTGACATGTTATAGCTCAAACATGCATTTTAGTCTGAGACTAGCTTAAGCCTTGTCTGTGAAACCGGGCAATAGGTTATTAAATGCTGTAAAAGTTTTATTCATTGTTAGATCATGATACATGAACTAATGTTAACAAATTGAATTATTGTAAAGTGTTATCAAGGTTTCTCTTCACGTAATGTTTCTGTTTTTCTCAGGCTGGTTCATGGCAGTGACAGCTGTGACTTCAGATACTCCCAGAACTGCTGTGCTTGTGTCCCCTCCTATAAAACATTCATCTCCTACTTGTCGCCTTCGGCTCAGATACTTCATCTGGGACTCAGGTTCACACACATACTAACACATTCAAAACTGCATCAAATATGGACTAATTAACCTGAAGTGTAGAATTAAATAAAGAATACTCCGAGGAAAGGGACGCATTTAACCATGTAGGTGTTGCTTCAACACCTGTGAATTTGACTGTGTGTGTTTCAGGTCACACAGGGCTGGGTGACAGCCCTCTGTGGGGGTCAGTGTGGCAAACTGACGGCGAGGAAGCTGTGGTTTGGAGGCCAGAGAGCTCCAGCGTCAGAGGCTGGAGGGAGGCCACCATCTACCTGGGCCGTATCCTAGGCCCTTTCCGTATATATCTTCATTCCAGACGCAGTGAAGGGAAGCAGGGAGATGTGTCAGTCGATCAGATGGAATTTCTAGATTGTGCCCTACCGGGTAAGAAATGGAAAACTGAAAATAATTTTTTTACATTTACACAAGAAAACAACCTGAGGCATTATATTTTATTTTATTTTATTTTTAAAGCAATAAGGCCCCAGTGCATATAATGCATATAATACAGTTTCAAAATGACAATTTATTTTCCTAAAATTAATATTTTTTTTATAAAAATTTAGAGAATGTATAATGAAAAATCTGTACTGTTCAGATTTTTAAAAAAGAAATTAATACTTTTATCCTGCAAAGATGCATTCATTGTATCAAAAGTGACAGTAAAGTCATTTAAAATGTCACAAAAGATTTCTATTTCATAAATGCTGTTCTTTTAAACTTTCTATAAATCAGAGAATCCTGAAAAAAAATTCCACAAAAATTTTATGTTAATTTAAAATTTGTACATTTTATTTAATTTAAGTTTTTTTTGTTTTGTTCATATGACTGTTTATATTACTGTATTTTTTAATAAAAAATAAATGCAGCCTTGGTGAACATAGGGGACTTTTAATTAGTTTAATTTGTAGTTTTATTTAAAATCCTTTTGCCTTAAACGTCTTTTGCCTCCTCACCTAAAACTGGGCATCCACACTTTAGATGGATTACACCGTCAGTGATAAGGATATTTGGATTCTCTCTCTCTCAGTTCCCCCTGAAAGTGGAACATGCAGTCCTGGTTTTGTGAAGTGTAAACAGGAGGAATGTGTGGAGGACTATAAATTGTGTGATGGCACGGATGACTGTGGTGATGGAACGGATGAAGAGAACTGTGGTGAGAGACCATGAATCTAGTGAAAGAAATCAGTGATGTATTAATAATAAAATTTGTTATTCAGTTCATTTAACCTTCAGTGCATTTGATTCTTGTGTTAGATCGCCCTTTGCTGGTCTGGAGTCATGTTTGTTATATTGTTGTGTACTTATTATGTACAGAGCAGAACATGAGCTGTAACTTTGAGGATGGTCTTTGTGGATGGGACCTACGGACGATATCATCCTTGAAATGGACAAGGACAAATCAAAAGAATATATCTCTTTCTGACCCTCTAAAAGGACCTGGTAGAGACCATTCAACTAATACTGTGACAGGTATGTGCATTAAATTGATCAGATATTTTCAGAATTTTTGTTGTTGTCAGTTTTAATTTTTCATGTAATAAATGTAAAAAGTAATTGAAATTTAATTTAAAATAAAATAATTACTCTTCAGGACATTTCTTGTATGTAACCAAGCCGGACATCCTGAAGAGTGATTGGACGTCTTTTCAAAGCCCTCCTTTGGAACCAACCGAAGACACACACCCTTGTCGTGTATGTATATAGTACCAAATGCTTATTATAGGGTGCAGCAGCATGACAAAAAAGGCACAACTTCAACTTATGCACTCGTTTTTATGATTGTAAACACATAAGCTTATGGTTAAGGTCTTACATTTTACACCTATTGTTCATAATTACAGATGATAATGTACACACATCAGTTTGGCCGAGTGTCGGGCGGACTCTCTGTGTTGGTGGCCGGGGCGCAGATTTATCCTGTGTGGGAACGTGGAGGTGCTCTTGGGGACTTGTGGGTAAAGACTGAGGTGGAGTTTGTCGTCAATACCACGTTCCGGGTACTCATTGCTCCTCTGACATCATCACTCTGATCGCATAAGTTTTCTGCTTTTTTATTACACTGCAGTCATAAATGCTGTCTAATGTATTGAACTTTCCCCAATCAGATACTATTTGTTGCTGCCATTCGAGACCATGCTTATGGGGGGATCGCTATTGATGACATAGTGTTGTCCCCTGAGTGCATCTTATCCAGTGGTACTCTCTGATTTTATGCCTGTCTTTGTCAATTATACACCACAACTCTGCATTTGACTACATATTTGTCTGTAAACTTATAAAACAATTCAATAGATTGTCTTTCTTTTTCATTTCCCTGCATACAGAAGTGCTGCCCCAACCAGAATTTCCAAAGCCTCCCGCTAAACCTTGCATAGAGGATAGTCTGAAAATCTGTGACTTTCATAAGGACTGTCCTGCTGGAGAAGATGAAGCTCGGTGTGGTGAGTATCACCTATATGTAAGGTGAATTACATATATATTGGGCACGTTAGTATTTTCATCAAAAAAATAGGTTTTAAGCCTTTTATTTATATCTTTTGCTGTAGTGTGTCAGCAGGAAATACAAGTTTACATTTCCAAACATTCCTTTTGGCTTAACCTTTTTTTTTGGTGAAAAATGTGCCTTAGACTTTTGCACAGTATATCTTAATCACACATTGAGGGTCTATGTTAATGTTGTGTACAATAGGGGACTTCTCATATGAGATGGGAAGCTCTGGCTGGACAGACACCAGTATAGGGAGCCAGGCTTGGGAGCTAAAAGTGGAGTATAATGACACCTTCAACCAAGGTGAAAAAAACTGTTTTTATTATGATGGAATTAAGAAAATGCTAAATAATTTACTTTAATTTCTGTATGTGTGTGTGTGTGTGTGTGTCTGTCTTTAGAGTTGCTTTTTGTGACTGGTGCTCCCGGGCAGCAGTTAAGTGAAGCCCAAACTCGTACCCCTCTCTTGGGTCCATCGGGTCCAGCGTGCACCCTTCAGTTCTCCTACAGTCTCAGTGGCAGTAACCCACACATAGGTACATCATCAGCTGTAATAGACCTGTCTCTCCTCTGTTAGTTAGCGTGATGTTAGACTATAGATTCTCTTCCTCTCTGCAGGTGATCTGGCAGTGTATGTTGTAGACAGTGTGTTAGGGACTCATCCTGTGCTTTGGGAGTTTGCTGGAAGGACCAATGAGATGGCAGGGACCTGGCTAAAGGAGGAAGTCTATGTTGGAGCAAGAGATAATCGCTTTCAGGTAGACTATCTATCTATTTGTCTGTCTGTCTGTCTGTCTGTCTATCTATCTATCTATCTATCTATCTATCTATCTATCGGTCTGTCTGTCATATATTTTATCATCTATCTCTCTGTTTTTGTCTGTCTGTCTATCTATTGTCTTTCTCAGTTAGAGTTCAGGGCCCGTGCTGAAGAGCTCTCCCCAAGTAACCAGATTGCAGTGAAGGATGTGTACTTTGTTCAGTGTTCTCCTTTGTTTATCCCCTCTGGTGGTGAGTGAATACAAATAATCAACATTATTTTACATGCTTTGTTTTCATTGTCTCTTAATGATTTGGTTATTTTTTTAATTTCTTCTTTGCATGATACATCTATTGTTTTCCCTCTAACAGATGTATCATGTAATTTTGAGGTAAATTTGTGCGGGTGGTACCAGGACCAAACAGATAATTTTGACTGGAGGCTTCATAGTGGAATGGACCACACTGTCCATGTTGGTCAGGATACTTTTGATGTTGTTAAATTTTGAGTGAATTATATTTGATTGTTATTATATCATCATCATACAAACATCTTTCTTTACTCATCTCTCTCTTTTTCAGGTAGGAGTCTTGTGGTGGATATGTGGGACACTTCACTGCAAGGTCTTTCTGGACGTCTCCTCTCACTCAGACAGTATAGTTACACACAGCAGTGTCTGTCCTTCTTCTACAAACTGTATGGGCCAAACACAGGTGGATCTGAACACCTTATTCCCAGCTTCATAAAATATGAGTTTCTCAGCCATTGTGTGACCAGAATGTCCTACAGCTTCAATAAACAGCTTGTGCTGAGAAACTGACTTAAACATTACACTTTATTACAATTTATTTGTTTCATTATTCATCTTCTCTTTCCAAGGCGCTCTCAGTGTAAAGCTGCTATTTGCTGACGGCTCAGAAGAGCTGTTGTGGATGCGCAGCGGTGCCCATGGCAACGTCTGGTATGAGGGCCATTGCCCCGTGCCTCCTCAGCTCACTTCTTTCCAGGTGCACACTAAAGTTGTTTACACGCCTAAGACATAATTGTCAGCAAAAGCCCCAGCAAAACACATAATGACTCTGTAAATGGCCACATATTTTGGCTTATTATCAGTAAATAAACTGGTTCTATTAACTATTTTATGACTGTGAAAAGGGATGTTTTAACATTTTTACTTACTCCAAGAATTCATTTAATCTTCATTTAATTTTCTTATCCTCCTTGTTTTTCATTCATTCATTCTTCTCACTTATGTAGCTGGCGTTTGAGGCGACTCGCTCTGGTTTTGATGGTCAGTTGGCTTTAGATGATGTGGTGTTTGTGACGGGACCGTGTTCTTTGCCCACTATGTGCTCGTTTGAGAGTCAGACTTGTGGCTATACCAGTTCTGGAACAGCTGGGTGGATACACCAGAGCTGGGCATTACACAAAACGGGGCCCGAGACCGACCACAGCCTGGAAACAGAAAAGGGTGAGGAAAATTTGAAAATGAAAGAAAATTGGGGAGCAGTCTGAGGGGAGAATTCGCTAAACTGTTGCAGCGGGAGTGTTTGCGGTCCAGATCGCAATCTTGCTTAACCTGATATAGGATATAGATATAGGTTAACTTACTAGCTATGTTTTCTATTTTATTTTAGCTGTATTAGTTTAAATGAATGATATATAGTATGTTGTGACTAGGGTTCTACATGCTGGCCCACACCGGTGTGGATGTCCTTCCCCAAGGCAGTGTGACCACCTTGACCTCCCCTGTGCGCAGAGGTTTGACTCACACTGAATGTGTACACTTTTGGTACCATACAGGAGGAGACAATCCAGGTAAGAGAACATTATCTCATATGTGTGTATGTATGTATGTATGTAACTGGTCCTACTCGACCCGCTCCAAGCGGGATTCGAACCAGGATCTCTGGTGTGGGAGGTGGGCACGCTAACAAGGACACTAAAGACTCTTGAGGCCAGGGTAGTGAGGTTTACATGCACAGGTCGTACATGTACACACCTATTCATTTTCAAGTAAATGCTGTACATGTATACCCACACAGGCACACTGATTGTCTATGTGAAGCCATCTGGTGGAGAAAGAATACAGTTATTCTCCAGCAGCGTCAGGCAGGGACAGGCTTGGCGTCATGGCCAAGGGAACATCAGCTGGCATGGGGACTGGCACGTAAGTGATCTGTTGCCTGAGCTCATTTAGTAATGTAAATGAGTTGCAAAGGTGTCGCAATTACACCTGTTTTGTTAGCTTGTTGTGCTTAATAAATGGTCTGGGTGTGAGTCTGGATGTGTGTAAAGATTTTATTCATCTTTGTGATTCAGCTGCAGTTTGAGGTGAAGGGTGAAGGAGGCCTGTTCAGTTTTATTGCCATTGATGACGTCACCTACTCCACCCACAGCTGCCCCACAACAGGTTTGAATTAAAACCAACGTCAACATGAAATCAAAATTAACCCATTTACTTTCACAACACTAATTCCTGTTCTAATGTGAATGAATCTGTGCACATTATTCCAAAAGGAAAAAATAATCATAATCTTACTCTGACCCTGAAACGAGATCACCAAGCACCCACCTGTCGTCTATAAACCACTTTTCATGATCCAAATAATTCCTGATGGGTAAAATAAACTCCCATCCTACATTTTTTGTCTCGTTGAATATTGGAAATAAAATGGGTAAAAAAATAAAAAATAAAAAAAAATATATATATATATATATACAGTGGGGCAAAAAAGTATTTAGTCAGCCACCAATTGTGCAAGTTCTCCCACTTAAAAAGATGAGAGAGGCCTGTAATTTTCATCATAGGTACACTTCAACTATGAGAGACAGAATGAGAAAAAAAAAATCCACAAAATCACATTGTCTGATTTTTAAAGAATTTATTTGCAAATTATGGTGGAAAATAAGTATTTGCTCAATAACAAAAGTTCATCTCAATACTTTGTTATATACCCTTTGTTGGCAATGACAGAGGTCAAACGTTTTCTGTAAGTCTCCACAAGGTTTTTACACACTGTTGCTGGTAGTTTGGCCCATTCCTCCATGCAGATCTCCTCTAGAGCAGTGATGTTTTGGGGCTGTCGCTGGGCAACACAGATTTTCAACTCCCTCCAAAGATTTTCTATGGGGTTGAGATCTGGAGACTGGCTAGGCCACTCCAGGACCTTGAAATGCTTCTTATGAAGCCACTCCTTCGCTGCCCGGACAGTGTGTTTGGGATCATTGTCATGCTGAAAGACCCAGCCACGTTTCATCTTCAATGCCCTTGCTGATTGAAGGAGGTTTTTACTCAAAATCTCACGATACATGGCCCCATTCATTCTTTCCTTTACACGGATCAGTCGTCCTGGTCCCTTTGCAGAAAAACAGACCCAAAGCATGATGTTTCCACCCCTATGCTTAACAGTAGATATGGTGTTCTTTGGATGCAACTCAGCATTCTTTTTCCTCCAAACATGACAAATTGAGTTTTTACCAAAAAGTTCTATTTTGGTTTCATCTGACCATATGACATTCTCCCAATCCTCTTCTGGATCATCCAAATGCTCTCTAGCAAACTTCAGACAGGCCCGGACATGTACTGGCTTAAGCAGGGGGACACGTCTGGCACTGCAGGATTTGAGTCCCTGGCGGCGTAGTGTGTTACTGATGGTAGCCTTTGTTACTTTGGTCCCAGCTCTCTGCAGGTAATTCACTAGGTCCCCCCGTGTGGTTCTGGGATTTTTGCTCACTGTTCTTGTGATCATTTTGACCCCACGGGGTGAGATTTTGCGTGGAGCCCCAGATCGAGGGAGATTATCAGTGGTCTTGTATGTCTTCCATTTTCTAATAATTGCTCCCACAGTTGATTTCTTCACACCAAGCTGCTTACCTATTGCAGATTCAGTCTTCCCAGCCTGGTGCAGGTCTACAATTTTGTTTCTGGTGTCCTTTGACAGCTCTTTGGTCTTGGCCATAGTGGAGTTTGGAGTCTGACTGTTTGAAGTTGTGGACAGGTGTCTTTTATACTGATAACAAGTTCAAACAGGTGCCATTAATACAGGTAACGAGTGGAGGACAGAGGAGCCTCTTAAAGAAGAAGTTACAGGTCTGTGAGAGCCAGAAATCTTGCTTTTTTGTAGGTGACCAAATACTTATTTTCCACCATAATTTGCAAATAAATTCTTTAAAAATCAGACAATGTGATTTTCTGGATTTTGTAGCATTATCAATGTCTTTACTCTTCACTGTCACTTTTGATAAATGTCATGTGTTCTTGCTGAATAAAAGTATTAATTTCTTTAAAAACAATCTTACTGACCTCAAACTTTTGAACAATAGTGTGTATATATATGTATAAAAAAAAAAAATATATATATATATATATATAATCTTTATTAATAATAAATAAATACATGTAATTGACTTTATAAATATAATTGTTCATTATTATTAATATTCTAGTTTTTTACTTTTTAAATAACTTTTTACTGTTTATTTTCTACAAAATAGCTTATATTTATCCTCTTTTTTCATGATGTTTGTTTGTGTTTTTGTGTGCATTTCAGATAGCGTCTGTGATTTTGAGAAAGGTTTGTGTGGTTGGTCCAACACTCAACAGCCATCTGTAGACTGGTTAGACTGGGACCTAACCAGTGTGCAAGCTGAGATGTTCTACAGCACACCACCATATGACCACACACTGCACACAGAAGAAGGTGATTTATGTGCTTTACGCTCATCATAAACAGTGTTTGTTGCTAAGTAGAGAATGTAAATGCTCATTGTCACCGGCTCATTTGGGTGTAATTTAGTCTCCTTTATAACTCTAGGACACTTCCTGGTCCTTCCTAACTCCCAGCGGGACACCGCTACCCAGAATGCCTGGCTGCTGAGCCCTCACCTGGCACCAACCAAAGGAACCTGCTTGAGCTTTTGGGTTTATCAGCCAACCATATGTATGCCACATCTATATCACCAAATGATCATTTTTAGTTATTTAGTCTTTCATAAGCCTAAATTAGTATGTCAGCAAAATCAGCATATTAGAATGATTTCTGAAGGATCATGTGACACTGAAGACTAATGTAATGATGCTGAAAATTCAGCTTTATCATCACTGGAATAAATTACATTTTAAACTAATATTAAAATAGAAAACAGTTATTTTAAATTGTAATAATATTTCACAATATTACTGTTTTTACTGTATTTTGGATCAAATAATGCATCCTTGGTAAGCATAAGAGACTTCTTTCCAAAACATAAACGGCAGCGTAGTTATTAACATATCTTTCAAAAGTTGTCTGGCAATTGTACACCTTAAAACTAGTATCCAGCTATTACATATCATGTAAAATGCCCTGTAAGTTGCTTTAGATAAAAAATAATTAAATAATGATTATTTATATTGCTTTCTTCTGAAGACGACAGCAAACTCACAGTATGGAGGCTGTCTGAAGAATCCAAACATGAATTGCTGACACTACATGAGGGAGGTGGAAACTGGAACTACTTTAGTGTCAATATCACCTCAGAAACCGAGTACCAGGTGACCAAACCCTACTTTATTCTATGTTCTTATTGGTTCTGCATGAATTTGAGTGTGGTTTTTTTAATGATTGTGTGTGTGATTTAATGGGAGGTAGATTGTACTAGAGGGATTTAAAGGAGAGAAGGGTGTTCTTGCCCTGGATGACATCCGGTACACGGTTGGGGTAAACTGTGCTAGGCAGAAGACTGACCAAAGTAAGAGTTCTTCATCTAGCAAGAATTGTTCAAAATTTGTCATTCAGATTCTTTGTGTTCTTGTTACCATTATACCTATAATTATGTTTGAATTGGAAATAGATTGGTGTGAAAACCTATATATATATATATATATATATATATGTATAGTCATGCAGGAAAATCATGACATCTTTATATTTTCAGCCTCATCATCTAACAACAGAGGAACCATTGTGGCCTCTGTTGTATGCGTCATTCTGCTCTTAGTGATTCTCGCTGCCTTGCTGGTGTTCTACCTGAAGAAAAAAAGTAGAGCCAATGCTGTAATAGAGGCCTCAAACGGATCTCTTATAAGCTGCACTGGCTTTGGAAATGAACTGTATGATTCTGGAGATACTGTAAGTTTACCTGGCTGTACATGTTCTTGTTTTGTGTAAAAACTTTAACGGGTACATAACACACAGAATTTCTGCCAGTCTCATGTTAATCTTGAGTACCTATAGAGTACTGCATCCTTCATATCTCTGAAGAGTGTTTCGTTTTATCATGTTTATAAAAGACAGATACGCTGTACCGATTCTTTTCCGAAAACAGCCGAGCTCATGCTGGCGTGCAGTGGGCGGAGCTAAAGAGTCACACACATGAAATACATCATGGCATTATCCCTGGATAACTTTCGATTCACTATACGTACATGCTGTTTATACTATATGCACTTACGCGGCAATTTCCAACAAAACACAGACATTTGATGCCGTTTCACTCACCGCCCGTGGTTTCGACTCATGACCGGGAACAAACAAACACACTTGGAGTGCAGAACTCCGTTGCTGCTTTGGAAAAACAAACTTCATCCACTGTTTCCTTATTGCTGGGTTGTTTAGGAAGCTGATCAAGGTTATATTTCCTTTACAACCAAAAACACACTTCTTTACTGACATTGTTGATTTCGTGGTCTAAAAACAAAATGACAGCGCTGCTGACGGCTTCCGTAACCCGAACAAAGTTTGTTGAAGGGCGCGCTCTTGCTCTCGCTCTGGATGATGTCCCATACAAGCAATTCCGCCCTTTATGCCGTCATACAGCGCCATACTTGAAAAAAATTTTCAGAAACGTATTCGAATCCTGAAGGAGTGTATTTTAAATACTCCGTCATACTTCCAACTCGTTTTTTGAAATTTTTGCCATGTTTAGCATGGGAATCCAACTCTTTAACAGTGTAAATAAGTGAAACAATGCATGAAATGGCATTAGACCCCCCTTTAACCTTAAAGGGATAGTTCACCAAAAAAAATGTAATTCATACATTATTTACTATGAAAGCTTGTTTCCGTCACTGAATAAAAAATAAAAAGGTAATTGTGACTTTTTTTATCACACAATTTTATCTTTTTTGCAGGATATAAAGTCGCAAATGCGTGTCATAAAGTCAGAATTGAATAAAAAAAAGTAAGTTTTTTTCCCTTAGAATTGGAATTTATAACTCAAAATTGCGAGTTTATATCATAATTCTGAGGAAAGAAGATACTGTATACTCGCAATTGCAAGAAAAAAGTCAGAATGCGAGATAAAAAGTCGCAATTATCTTTTAATTTTTTTTATTCTGTGGCGGAATCAAGCTTCCATATTTTACTCACCTCTTAACTTCATTTCTGTTGTGGAACACAAAGGGATACATTTTACATTTGTTATGTTTCATACTTATTGTATGGCAATAATTATTGTTATTGTATGGCTTGAAGGTTTAAGAAGTCATATGGATACTTTTATGGTGCTTTTGCATCATTTTTTAATCTTGAAAGCTCCTGTACCCATTATTGTAATTGCATGGAAAACAACAACCAGGAAATTCTTCGAAATTTCACGTTTTGGATTCCACAGTTTAACAAAAGTCATATGGGTTTACTGTAATCTTGAATAATCTAAACTGTGCATAATATTTAAATCTCTTTTTGTGTGTTTGCTGGTTACAGCATCGTCCGGAGGAGGCGCATGAGAATACAGGGCCGTAGGAGGTTATTGTGGTGACTACGCTACCAACCGGCAGCCTTCAAGCAAAACAGTCGACACCACAGCAGGAGAACTGCTTGTGTCACCATGGCAGGACTAGCCCGGTCATAACACATGCAAAAACACACCCAACATGCCAACACTGATACTAACCAAAAGATACAGAGTTATCTTTACTATGAAAAATTACTTCATCCAAACAAGTAGTCCAATCCAATACAATGTAATTTAATAGATGATATACAATAAACAGAACAGCAAAGTACAGTTATAAAACAATAAACAAGCCCTAGAGGGGTATTAGATGTCCACATATTGTTATTGTTTTTGTGGGTTATGTGGTTTGGGTTCATCATGGCATTTTTAGGAGTACAATGCATAGTCTTTGTTATAGTAGAGGTAAAAAGTTAACTAAATTAACCATTTGAGTTCTCTTTTGTAATGATATTTAAAATAAAGAGACCAGTATAATTTTTCATAGATTAAATTTGTATATTGTATTACCATTCTGTGCATTTGAAAATGTAAAATTAAATTGAGTATTTATTTAAAAAGTGTCATATGCAATTGATAGAAATATTATTAAACAGATTCTCTCAAAGGATATCTTAATTTCTTAATTGTATTAAGACATTTCAATCTGTGTGTGTGTGTGCATGTATGTGTATATATACACTCACCTAAAGGATTATTAGGAACACCTGTTCAATTTCTCATTAATGCAATTATCTAATCAACCAATCACATGGCAGTTGCTTCAATGCATTTAGGGGTGTGGTCCTGGTCAAGACAATCTCCTGAACTCCAAACTGAATGTCAGAATGGGAAAGAAAGGTGATTTAAGCAATTTTGAGCGTGGCATGGTTGTTGGTGCCAGACGGGCCGGTCTGAGTATTTCACAATCTGCTCAGTTACTGGGATTTTCACGCACAACCATTTCTAGAGTTTACAAAGAATGGTGTGAAAAGGGAAAAACATCCAGTATGCGGCAGTCCTGTGGGTGAAAATGCCTTGTTGATGCTAGAGGTCAGAGGAGAATGGGCCGACTGATTCAAACTGATAGAAGAGCAACTTTGACTGAAATAACCATTCGTTACAACCGAGGTATGCAGCAAAGCATTTGTGAAGCCACAACGCACACAACCTTGAGGCAGATGGGCTACAACAGCAGAAGACCCCACCGGGTACCACTCATCTCCACTACAAATAGGAAAAAGAGGCTACAATTTGCACGAGCTCACCAAAATTGGACAGTTGAAGACTGGAAAAATGTTGCCTGGTCTGATGAGTCTTGATTTCTGTTGAGACATTCAGATGGTAGAGTCAGAATTTGCCGTAAACAGAATGAGAACATGGATCCATCATGCCTTGTTACCACTGTGCAGGCTGGTGGTGGTGGTGTAATGGTGTGGGGGGTGTTTTCTTGGCACACTTTAGGCCCCTTAGTGCCAATTGGGCATCGTTTAAATGCCACGACCTACCTGAGCATTGTTTCTGACCATGTCCATCCCTTTATGACCACCATGTACCCATCCTCTTATGGCTACTTCCAGCAGGATAATGCACCATGTCACAAAGCTTGAATCATTTCAAATTGGTTTCTTGAACATGACAATGAGTTCACTGTACTAAAATGGCCCCCACAGTCACCAGATCTCAACCCAATAGAGCATCTTTGGGATGTGGTGGAACGGGAGCTTCGTGCCCTGGATGTGCATCCCACAAATCTCCATCAACTGCAAGATGCTATCCTATCAATATGGGCCAACATTTCTAAAGAATGCTTTCAGCACCTTGTTGAATCAATGCCACGTAGAATTAAGGCAGTTCTGAAGGCGAAAGGGGGTCAAACACAGTATTAGTATGGTGTTCCTAATAATCCTTTAGGTGAGTGTATGTAAGGGATAAACCACGGCTACCCATGCATTAAAGGATTTTAATGCACAACTTAGCAGCGAAGAACCAAAGGATTGCACAAAGGATTTTTAAAGGATAAAAAATCCTTTAATGCATGGCTAGCCGTGGATTATCCCGCTTATACCTTGGTTATTTGCCAAGTTAAAGCTGTAACTGATGTTTACAGTGTCATTTTTTTAACAGACGGGTTAAAATGATGGTTATTTTCTTAAGTTACGGCTCGTTAGTTCTAGCACTCCGTCCGCATTAAATAAAGTAGAGCCATCGGATTGTTTTTATTTAAACGAATTATCACATTTATTTAAATTCATTATTAAAAGAGAGAGACAGAGAACTGAAAGAGAAGAGAGAGAGAGAGATGCGTGCGCGAGTTACCTGCACTGTGCATCTCTTTAAAGTCTACAGTCTGAAGTCCCCTCGTTGCTTAAGCATATAGCTAACATAGGCTAACTTAATGATTCTTTAATGGATTTATTAAAATTATTTATGAATGACAGGCAACACTGACAGTGACAAGGCAATCTTTATTTGAACTAATAATATAATTTATTTAAATGAATTATGTGAAATAAAGCCGGCGTCTCTAACCACAGTTTAGGCTACTATAAATATAAAGACACATTACATTTATTGAAATGCATTACATTAACGTGTAAATAAAAACAAAACAAAAAATCAAACAGTTGGAAATTTCGTTTGGGGATTGTTTTACTCATCGTTATACTAATTGATGTTAAACTCAACATTTCCATTTATTGTGAAATTAGACATGGAAAAGGGTATAGGGTTATTTTAAGTTTAGGCTTGTTCAGGGTTAGTCTGATTACACAATGCACATACTTGTAATGCGTTTACTCGTTACATAAAAATCTGATTACGCAATGCACATTATTTGTAATGTGTTACTTTACTCATTACATAAAAATCTGATTGCGCAATGCACGTTACTTGTAATGCGTTACTTTACTTGTTACATAAAAATCTGATTGCGTAATACATGTTACTTGTAAATGAGCGTTATCTGCATAGTCTGAGTTGGGTTTCCACAGAGTTGGACCTCCACCAGATCTTTGATGGAATCACGTCCTCGTGTTCTGATATCAAAGACATGTAATGTTATGAATTTCTCAGTCGGCTGGTCGAACTGGAACAACTCAGTTGAAGCTGTATTATATTTTTTGTATATATTTTATCACTTGATTTTATATAATTGTATTTATTGGTTTGTTATACACACGGTAGTGTTATTACTGTGTTGTTTAATAATACAGTATATCTTCAGTTAAAACCAAAAACACATACTGTCCACTCAAGTGGACATCTGAAAATCTCTTCAAAAGAGTTCAGATTTTGTTTTTCATGCCCTAAGAACAATAGAGGCTGACAGAGGTTGTCATAATTGCATGAAGGGGTTTAAAAGGCTTAGGCTACGGTTCATTTATACATTCCGTAATTAACAGAATGATTGTCGTCTACTGTCTGTCCGTCTTTAAGTAGATTACTACAAAAAAAATATTAATGAAATTAAGTTACTGGATTTCTGTACGCCTTCAGCTGCCTGGAAAAGTTGCTGTCAGCTAATGTCGTTGTTTACACAGTGCATGAGCAACACGGAATGACTTTTATGCAACATAATATTATTGGGTGGTTCTTTTCATACACATGTCAGTAATGATATGCTATGTTTTCTTTTTCAAAACACCGGCACTACTGACAGACGCTAAACCGAAACTGAATTACGGGGTCTCTTGGCAACGGAGATGTCTCCACGGCAACATCATCCTGATCCGTCCGTCGAAAAGCTCAATAGGACATAATTCAAGCAACAAAATCCTGACATTACGTCAACAGTAATTAAAATGAATAGCTTTGCTGTGTCTAAATTAAAGCTCGGATTATCGAAGTCAGCGATGGGCAGTAAAATGCCGCTGTTTATGAATTATTTTTGAAGCGCGAGACACGAGAAGTGACTCGTGGAGGGATAACAGACGAGCGCGTGAGTGAGATTCAGTGACGCTGTAGCCAAATTCCGTGCAACCCGCATTGCTGTCAAATAGCGAATACTTGCACTTACCGGCAGGATGGACCCCGGTGTTCTCATATTCTTACTTTACGTCATGATAGCTCACGAGCTGGTGTGTGGACTGATGCAGTACAGGAGACAAGCAGCCAAGCCACATAAACGCCTAATGTGGTGCTCCAGGTAAGGTGTTTAGATGTAGGCTACTAAAAATGTTCCCCACGTGAACTAAATCTGACCAAACCTCTTTAAGAGTTTTTCTGTATGCCTTAAAAAATGTTTGGTTTTGTTACCTCACATCTAAATATTAGCTACCTGAAGCAACGTTGCCTTAATCTGTTGACTTTTATGGGAAATCATACAAGAAATGTCTCATAGGAGACAGTATTTCCGTAAAACACTGATGTTTTGTTTTTAAAACACCAGCCCCTATATTTAGACAGCTAATTAAATATGTGCGTGTGCCTTAATATATGTGTGTTTCTTATTCTTACCCACAGTGCCCGTGTCTGTCATGGAACGTGGCGAGTCAGTAGCCAGCCGGTCCGGTCAAGGAGACGAGACTTAAAGAAAACTGGGCGTATTGTCAGGAAAGCATGAAATGAGGACTGCTGTGGATATATTATCCATAAATGTGATTCGTAATCATCCATCCTGCACTGTGATTACTCACTGAAGCTATGCTGGATCGTTCACTGCCGTTCATGATTATATAGTAATTGCAGCTGTGATGCTCAAAGTTTACACTTTTCCTTCTCACTGTAATTCTGAATACCTTTTCTTAAAGGGATAGTTCACCCAAAAATTAAAATTCGCTCTTCATATACTCACCCGCATGCTATTCCGATGTATGACTTTCTTTCTTCCGATAAACACAAACGAAGATTTTTAGGAAAATAATCCTTCTCTGTGAGTCCATATAATGCAAGTAAATGGGTGCTGCTTGGTTGACTCTTGAAAAATCACACACAGTGGGCCTCATTCATGAAACACGAGCAGAACAAATTTTTGTGTAAATTGTTCGTAAAGCCGTTTTGACTTAAATTTTTGGATTCACGAAAATGTTCGGATTTTCAAAATGTTAGGAATGAAATAAATTTACACCTGCTCTCTACCACGTGTAAATGGTGTGTAAAACATTTGAACGGTCTGTGTTCTAATTTAGGCAAACTGATGACATTGCATTGTGATGCACTATGTACCATATTTCACGAGTTGATTTGTTTTTATTTTATTTTTTTTACTTCAACTTTGGGTAATAGCAATAGACAGCACTCGTCACTGTCACTTTTTACCCAGCCGTCCAATCACAGTGGAGGAGGGGCGGGACTAATACAACATCGACCAACCATCCTACTTGAACAACGACCAAACAACAATGGAGAAGTTAATATTGCTGGTTAGGCCCTACTGCATTTTTATATTCAGTAATATTCTTCAAAATGAGATACTAGTAACACATTACTTCCATGGATAGATATTTTGTATCATAGCAAAGTATCTCAGCTGGAAAAACGCTGCGCTTGCAAAGCGCTTCAAGCGCCACCAGCTGGCCTTTTTCAGAAGAGCACTTTTAGCTTTTGGCATTTTTTAGCTGGCTAAAATGCTTTGGCGGACAAATAATTGAATATTTATTACTAGGCATATGGCTAATTGGTCTCTTTAGCATGTATGCAATACTGGAGTCAAACCTGAGAAGGGAGTCCAGAAGATTAGTAATTTGCATAGTTGTAACTCATGGGTTATGGATTATGCTAATTATGAATGAGCATGCACGCGCGCCCTATTTACGAATGTTTGGAATTCATTAATATACACACGTTTAACTACCGAATCCGTGGTATACGAAGCGTTTGTGAATCCAGAGGGGAGTTTTCGTAAAGGTCCATTTAAGCGCAAATTACTCCGAATTTGCTCATATATTTACGAAAGATTCATAAATGAGGCCCAGTGATTGTGTGATATGACCCCAGAGGATGAATCAATGTGAAATTAGGTGTGTAAGAAAAAAACTAAAAACTATAAATTATCGCTTCTGGCCAACTGCCCTAGTCTCATTCACAAGTTCAGCTCGACTTAAAGGTGCACTTTGTAAATTTGAGCGGCATCTAGCGGTGAGGTTGCAAATTGAACCCTCCCTTTCGAAGCACATAGAGAAGCTACGGTGGCCAACACAGGACAAAGATGTCGTCTTCTGAGACAGCAAAGAGTAGCTAGCGCTCTGTAGAGCAGTTTGTCCGTTTAGGGCTACTGTAGAAACATGGCAGAGCAAAATGGTGACTTCAGTGTAAGGGGACCCGCGGTGTATGAAGATAGAAATGGCTCGTTCTAAGGTAATAAAAACATTATGTAAGGTCTTTATACACAACTGAAAACATAATTATGTATATTATATTGCATTTCTGTCAATAGATCCTCATAGATATAACACACTGCACCTTTAAGTTCAGCTCGATGTCGTAAGTGTGTGATGAAGTTTACGTGAAAAGTAACACAGTAGCTTAGAGGATCACTTACATCATGTGTCATAATGTCCGTCTCATGAGCGCTCGTATGACAATAGACCGGAAGCAATGATTTATAGTTGAAGAAAAGTTACAAATAGTTTTCTTACACAAATCTATAGTTTTGCTTCAGAAGACATTGAATCATCCACTAGGGTTGTTATAAAAGTAATCCACATGTCTCATGCACTATATTCCAAGTCTTCTGAATGCATACAATAGCTTTATGTTAGGAGCAGACTTTATGTTCCACATTAGAAGTCATACAGGTTTAGAACAGCATGGGGGTCTGTAAATTATGAGAGGATTTAAATTTTTGGGTGACCTATTCCTTTAAGGATGTTTGTGTAATTTAAAAGCTGCTTTTTTTAAATTTCCCTAAACTGAGTATATTGCCTTTATATGAGTTGTGGTAGCCGAACACAAGGTTCGGTCCCAACCTGAGGTGATTTGGGAGCTCTGAACAATCACAATCTGATATCACTGTGCACTTGAGCATGGATTTTAATCCCGGATTGCTGGAAACAGACTGGAAACCACATCACTTTTGATGTAAAACATTTGGTAAATTATGTCAAAACAAGTTTGCAAATATAATTTACATGTTTTTTTTCTGCTGTTATATACCGTTTAAAAAAAAAATGCAATTTCTTGTTTTAGATGCTTAACCAGTGTACTTGTGTGTACGACTTTAATTAAACATGCATTTCATGTTAGTAATGATTTTTTTTTTTCACAATTGAGGCATTTACCAAGCACCTTTCATACATTTCACCATTGTTCTTTTTTAGATTTGTGTCATCAGAAAGGTTTGGATTGGCTCTTTAATATGTTAAAGTCCCCGTAAACCGGAAGTAGCAACTGATTGCCAAAAGTTTTGGGACGCCTGCCTTTACATGCACATGAACTTTAATGAAATCCTATTCTTAATTCGTAGGGTTTAATATGGAGTTGGCCCACTCTTTGCAGCTATAACAACTTCAGCTCTTCTGGGAAGGCTTTCCACAAATTGTACAAAATGTCTTGGTATGCTGAAGCGTTAAGAGTTCCTTTCACTGGAGCTAAGGGGCCAAGCCCAACCCCTGAAAAACAACTCCACACCATAATCCCCCCTCCACCAAACTTTAGACTTGGCACAATGCAGTCAGGCAAGTACCGTTTCACCTGGCAACCGGCAAACCCTGACTGATCCATCGGATTGCCAGACAGAGAAGCGTGATTTGTCACTCCAGAGAACACGTCTCCACTGCTCTAGAGTCCAGTGGCGGCGTGCTTTACACCACTGCATCCGACGCTTTGCATTGCACTTGGTGATGTAAGGCTTGGATGCAGCTGCTCTGCCATGGAAACCCATTCCATGAAGCTCTCTACGCACTGTTCTTGAGCTAATCTGAAAGCCACATGAAGTTTGGAGTTCTGTAGCTTTTGACTCTGCAGAAAGTTGGCTACTTCTGCGCACTGTGCACCTCAGCATGCGCTGACCTCGCTCTGTGATGTTACGTGGCCTACCACTTCGTGGCTGAGTTGCTGTTTTTCCCAATTGCTTCCATTTTGTTATAATACAACTAACAGTTGACCGGGGAATATTAAGTAGTGAGGAAATTTCACGAATGGACTTATTGCACAGGTGGCAACCTATCACGGCACCACGCTTGAATTCACTGAGCTCAGCAACCCATGCTGTGACGTATTTCCAAGTGAAACAAAAAATTGAATAGAGGGCAGGAGGTTAAGGGGAGTGGTTAAGCAATTTTTAGCAAAGCCGCCAACTGACGTCATCAGAAAAAGAATGCCATTCCAGACCAGAATAAACTACAAAAATGTACACTCACCTAAAGGATTATTAGGAACACCTGTTCAATTTCTCATTAATGCAATTATCTAATCAACCAATCACATGGCAGTTGCTTCAATGCATTTAGGGGTGTGGTCCTGGTCAAGACAATCTCCTGAACTCCAAACTGAATGTCAGAATGGGAAAGAAAGGGGATTTAAGCAATTTTGAGCGTGGCATGGTTGTTGGTGCCAGACGGGCCGGTCTGAGTATTTCACAATCTGCTCAGTTACTGGGATTTTCACGCACAACCATTTCTAGAGTTTACAAAGAATGGTGTGAAAAGGGAAAAACATCCAGTATGCGGCAGTCCTGTGGGCGAAAATGCCTTGTTGATGCTAGAGGTCAGAGGAGAATGGGCCGACTGATTCAAGCTGATAGAAGAGCAACTTTGACTGAAATAACCACTCGTTACAACCGAGGTATGCAGCAAAGCATTTGTGAAGCCACAACACGCACAACCTTGAGGCGGATTGGGCTACAACAGCAGAAGACCCCACCGGGTACCACTCATCTCCACTACAAATAGGAAAAAGAGGCTACAATTTGCACGAGCTCACCAAAATTGGACAGTTGAAGACTGGAAAAATGTTGCCTGGTCTGATGAGTCTCGATTTCTGTTGAGACATTCAGATGGTAGAGTCAGAATTTGGCGTAAACAGAATGAGAACATGGATCCATCATGCCTTGTTACCACTGTGCAGGCTGGTGGTGGTGGTGTAATGGTGTGGGGGATGTTTTCTTGGCACACTTTAGGCCCCTTAGTGCCAATTGGGCATCGTTTAAATACCACGGCCTACCTGAGCATTGTTTCTGACCATGTCCATCCCTTTATGACCACCATGTACCCATCCTCTGATGGCTACTTCCAGCAGGATAATGCACCATGTCACAAAGCTCGAATCATTTCAAATTGGTTTCTTGAACATGACAATGAGTTCACTGTACCAAAATGGCCCCCACAGTCACCAGATCTCAACCCAATAGAGCATCTTTGGGATGTGGTGGAACGGGAGCTTCGTGCCCTGGATGTGCATCCCACAAATCTCCATCACCTGCAAGATGCTATCCTATCAATATGGGTCAACATTTCTAAAGAATGCTTTCAGCACCTTGTTGAATCAATGCCACGTAGAATTAAGGCAGTTCTGAAGGCGAAAGGGGGTCAAACACAGTATTAGTATGGTGTTCCTAATAATCCTTTAGGTGAGTGTATATGTGTATTAACTTGGATGGATTAATTGTTCACCCTAAAACCAGTAATGTAACAAAGTAAATAGGGTCAATTTTGATTTCATGAGGACTTTAAGCAAGTCTAGGGATTATAGTTTGCCTGTTTTAGTTTGGCTTTTATTATTTTATTATTTTTTTATCGGTAAGAAGAACCACCCACAACAAAACATCACAGGAATGCTGATGTTCAGAAAACAGGTTACATTTTATTTTAAGGTTACATGTCATCAATACTATCTTGTGCCATCATCAGATTTGTTTTTGGTTTCTGTTTTTAAATGTTCTGAAACACAATAGAGACAGGATGAACAGGTTGCATCACATTTAAAATTTTTATGGTAAACATTTTTCCAAAAGAAGGCTATGTACACACCCAAACACAGAATCCATATCTACTTGTATATTTGATTTAAAAAACATGGACATTAATAAAAAGCTGGAGCTCGTTAATATCTTCTGAGAGGCTTTTCACTTGACTTTGGATTATGGCTGCAGGGATTTGCTCCCATTCTTTCACAAGAGATGGTAGTTGGTACTGGAGTTTCAACTGGAGTTAAATAGTTTAACTTTATTTATTTGCATAATGTTTAGCTTATGTTGTTTGTTGTATGATTAAGACTAGATTCCATTCAGTAAATTAAAAGCCAAACACTGAAAAAAAATGGTTTCAACATAAAAGTGTTCGTGCTACCTTCATTTTAAGTTTAGTCAACTCAAATATCCAAATTGTCACTTGGTTGTCACATAACTTCACATTTCAAGTTGACTAAACTTAAAATTTTAGGGCAGCACAAACACTTACTTTTTGTATTTGAAACAACACTTTTTTTTACAGTGTAGGAGAGGTTGTTTGCATATTTAGGTGTTATGTCTGTTCTGCAAACAAGCAGTTTCTATGCAGTTTGCTTCATGCGCGTTTGCAGGGGTTTGAACGAATCAGCTTTAGTAATCAAGTTTGTTACAGCAAGTGTCTGTTCATATCAAAGTAAAAAGCGCTGTTCCATGCGCCTTCATTGTGCTGATGTCTCTTTGCAGTGGAAAAAAAGCCTCCCATTAAGCATAGTGTGTAATTGTGTGTGCAGGAGAGCTGAGGTGAGAAAACTGTTGAGTAGATTGTATTTGTCACTGAAAATACTGGCCATGCACAAGTATTCACTGCCTCAAGAGAAATCTACTATTGTATATTCAGCTTAACTATATATAAAAGACTTATTAGTATAATGCATCCCAAAAAATCAACCAATTAATGATTTAAAAAAAAAAAAAATCACAGCAGCAGTATCACAGCATTCACAGGTGAACAAGTTTAAATGCATTGGGTGTAATGACTCATTTTGTTTTGTTCACAGAATCAAGTTTAAGAATAGAAATCGTGCCTATCTTATGTTTCACCTGTCACATGACATAACTTCAATGACAGGCTTCCTTAAACTCGACTTCAGCACGCAGGTTATCAGTCTTCATGTGTGGAGAGGAACGTTTACATCATATACACTTGTCTGAGTAAGTAGTACATTATGGTACTTTAATGAGCAGTACAATTTTGATTGGCTTTTATTATTCACTGTGTAATCAAAGAAATTATAATAATAATATTTTGATTATTTGATTATATATATATATATATATATAAGAATTAACAGTCTAAAATGCTATCATTATATTAACTATTTCAGAGTATTTTTTTTATTTATTTATAATGGATGCTGGATTTTCTGTTGCTTTTCAAGACTTTCAAGTTTGTCTTGACACGTTAGACATCTGTTTTTTTTTTCTTTTGAGGAATGTATAACAGTAGTGCACCTTCCATGAAAATATATACAAATTTGTAGATAAAATAAAGTATTGACCTAGTTACATTTTTAAGGTTTTTAGATTAAAAGTTGTCCGAATTTTTAATAATTCATATATTTAAATAATTAGAATTAATATTTATGCTATTTTAATAAACAACTAACTTGACAGCATAGTCGATGTTCTACTTCTTGTTTTGTTTCTCCAGATACATTATTTACTGTAAATCTGGTCCAGCATGTCTTGCGTATCTGACAGCTCTAGTCTCAACAAGGCCCTGCGGCAGCAGTATCTCAGTCTTCCTCAGGGACACTACTGTCAGGTCACTTACATCTGGATTGATGGCTCTGGAGAGGGTCTACGCGGCAAGACTCGAACCATGGATTCTGAGCCAAAGAGCGTAGCTGGTAGCAAAGTTTTAGTTTTATCTGAGAAGTTTCAAATTTTTTGCACATTCATAACATCTTGTTATGCTGGTTTTTCTTGTTGTTTGGCAGATCTTCCAGAATGGAACTTCGATGGATCCAGCACAGGTCAGTCTGAAGGACGCAACAGCGACATGCTACTGATTCCCGTCTGCATGTTCAGGGACCCCTTCATTTTGGACCCAAACAAATTGGTCCTGTGTGAAGTGCTCAAGCACACCCGGGAACCTGCAGGTAGGATTGCGAAAAAAACAAAGAGGCCTGTACTAAAAAAAAAAAAAAAATTTATTCACTCTCATTCATCTACTTCCCAGCATGCACCGGTGCATTAACAATGAATACGGTTACAATGTTAGACAGTTTGATAGTTTTATGTACATTGTTAAGGTCACATTTAGCAACTTATTGCCTTGTGATATCAGGATACGTTTGTTCCTCAACTCAAAATGATTACTTGATAATTGCAAAATGATTGTTACTGCTTCATGTTATCACTTTTTAAGTTTGTGTTGCACTGTATTGAATGAATTTAAACCATGCAAATAAATATGTACTTTTTCAAGTTTTATTAACTTCTTGTTGATAAAAAAAGGTAAGATTTACTTAATCAAAGTAATTAATTTAATTAAAAAAGTAAATAAATTAATTGTTATAATTTTGGCCGATTTAAGTCATGGTAACTTAACATTTTAAGTTTAATGAGGCATTTACTTATATAATTAAGTTTATGATACCAATTGAAAAAGTCAAGCAAACTGTTGCCTTATTTTACAAGCACCACATTTTTTAAAGTGAAACTGAAATTTTTAAGATGTTAACATTTTTAAGATGTTAATGGGTTTGTTCATCAGGGGGCGTATTACAGAAACATCTTAACTTTAGAATCCTATCTTATCTGTTTGGTAACCATGGCAATTTCAGTTAGGACCTTATTTAGGACAAAAGCTATTACAGAATGACATTTCTTAAGTGCATAATCTTATCTTAACTATGGATAGGAAACGGGTAACGTTATTACAGAAACATCCTAACTCGACAAAAAATCCTAAAAGCTGTCTTAACTTTAGGACAACCCCACTGGTGTCCTAACTTCAAACCTTTTTGAAATCCAACGGTAAAAATCACAGTCCCTTTTCGAGAATAGCGTTACATTTATTGATTATACAAAACGAAGAGCAGTGAGGTTTGATGGTGGAGAGACTTTTGGAGGACCCAGAGGATGTGCTGTGCTTTGATGATAAAATACTTGTATAATTACAGACTCCCATGACACATGATTTTGCAGTTAGTTAACTAATTGCGACCAACATTACAGAGGCCACCGAGCCGTCACGGAGCATTCTTCAAGTGACTAACGGCTTACTTTTTTTTTTTTTTTTTTTTTTTTTTTTTATATATAAAACAGGCTTTAACTTTTCAACGGAGCTTATCAAAATGTTAATCTCTGCCGCACTGAAATTAAAAGCACGCCATTGTTTCTCCATTTTGATTTTAGGTTTACCTCAGAAGCAGTTTGCGCCATAGATATGTGTACATTGCGCGTTGTTGGTTGCTTAGTAACAACCTGCCAGTTAATTACCGAACTAGATGGAGCGGTTTAAGATTTCCTAACTACAGATATGATGAGATTTTGTAAGATAGGATAAGAATCCTAAATCAAGTTAAGATTTGCTTCTGTAATACGAAATTGTGAAAAATCCTAAATTACTTTATCATATCTTAAATTAAGACCTACGATTCTGTAATACGCCCCAGGTCTTGATTTTATTATATGTAGGTAAGTTAGCTACTGTATATAAACTTAAGAGAGAAAGATGATGCTATCTTTTGAAGTTGTGTAGAACTGTAGATGATCTAAACCCTGGTACGTTCATGTGTTCTCTTAGAATCGAATCATCGTAACAGCTGTAACAAGGTCATGGAGAAGATCAAAGATCTCCACCCTTGGTTTGGTATGGAGCAGGAATATACGCTCCTAGGAATGGATGGACACCCTTATGGCTGGCCCAGACTTGGCTACCCCAAACCACAAGGTTATCTGAATGTTATCATGAGTTGTTACAGCCAGGGTCTTGGGTGAAGATTCAACATGAAGTATAAACATAATGATAATTTGTAACACCTCATAAAATGCAATGAGAAAGATCTAAAACTTTAATAAAAATACTTTAAAAGACTGTTAAGATAAAAAAAACTTTTAAAGGTGTTGTGAGGGATATTTTGAATACCTCACTTACATTGTCTCTATACAGTGCAATTTTAGTATCATTTAAATAATATTATAGATTTTATTAATATTTTAATAATAGATTTTATTTTTATATTTCAATTTTCAAGTTTTAGTAATTTTGTTGTGTCTTTGTTATTTATATATATATATATATATATACACTCACCTAAAGGATTATTAGGAACACCTGTTCAATTAATGCAATTATCTAATCAACCAATCACATGGCAGTTGCTTCAATGCATTTAGGGGTGTGGTCCTGGTCAAGACAATCTCCTGAACTCCAAACTGAATGTCAGAATGGAAAAGAAAGGTGATTCAAGCAATTTTGAGCGTGGCATGGTTGTTGGTTCCAGACGGGCCGGTCTGAGTATTTCACAATCTGCTCAGTTACTGGGATTTTCACGCACAACCATTTCTAGAGTTTACAAAGAATGGTGTGAAAAGGGAAAAACATCCAGTATGCGGCAGTCCTGTGGGCGAAAATGCGAAAATGCCTTGTTGATGCTAGAGGTCAGAGGAGAATGGGCCGACTGATTCAAGGTGATAGAAGAGCAACTTTGACTGAAATAACCACCCGTTACAACCGAGGTATGCAGCAAAGCATTTGTGAAGCCACAACACGCACAACCTTGAGGCGGATGGGCTACAACAGCAGAAGACCCCACCGGGTACCACTCATCTCCACTACAAATAGGAAAAAGAGGCTACAATTTGCACGAGCTCACCAAAATTGGACAGTTGAAGACTGGAAAAATGTTGCCTGGTCTGATGAGTCTCGATTTCTGTTGAGACATTCAGATGGTAGAGTCAGAATTTGGCGTAAACAGAATGAGAACATGGATCCATCATGCCTTGTTACCACTGTGCAGGCTGGTGGTGGTGGTGTAATGGTGTGGGGGATGTTTTCTTGGCACACTTTAGGCCCCTTAGTGCCAATTGGGCATCGTTTAAATGCCACGGCCTACCTGAGCATTGTTTCTGACCATGTCCATCCCTTTATGACCACCATGTACCCATCCTCTGATGGCTACTTCCAGCAGGATAATGCACCATGTCACAAAGCTCGAATCATTTCAAATTGGTTTCTTGAACATGACAATGAGTTCACTGTACTAAAATGGCCCCCACAGTCACCAGATCTCAACCCAATAGAGCATCTTTGGGATGTGGTGGAACGGGAGCTTCGTGCCCTGGATGTGCATCCCACAAATCTCCATCAACTGCAAGATGCTATCCTATCAATATGGGCCAACATTTCTAAAGAATGCTTTCAGCACCTTGTTGAATCAATGCCACGTAGAATTAAGGCAGTTCTGAATGCGAAAGGGGGTCAAACACAGTATTAGTATGGTGTTCCTAATAATCCTTTAGGTGAGTGTATATACTAGCTGAAATAAAACAAGTTAAAATTTTATTTCAGTTAATTTTTATTTTATTTAAAGTAGCATTTTAGTTTCAGTACCTGATATATACCCAAAACAATACAAGTTGTGGCTCTATGAGCCACAGTCTTTTAGCCAATCAAAAACACTCTCTGCCTGTGACTCATTTTACATGTTCAGGTTTGCTGACATTTCTTTAGAGAGTTTTTATTTGTCTGACTGTACAATAAAATGGCATCTGCGACTATCTTATATTTATAAGAGGACAATTTTGTGTATCTCTTCTTTCAGGTCCGTATTACTGCAGTGTTGGTGCTGACAGAGCCTTTGGCAGAGACATTGTGGAGTGTCATTATAAAGCCTGTCTGTATGCTGGCATCAAAATCAGTGGCACTAACGCAGAGGTCATGCCCTCTCAGGTAACTACCATGAAGTTATTAGGTATTAGAGATACAGAAGACCGATAAATGTGTGAACCAATATTCACACTTTTCTACTTCTGCATATCGGTTACAAAACATAAAAATTATTATTATGTATCAGTGGTGAAAAAAAACACGACATTCGTAAATGTACAACCAACATCTTCCTGGATCAACATCTCCCTCTGCAGTGGGAGTTCCAGGTGGGTCCATGTGAAGGAATTGAGATGGGAGATCATCTGTGGATGGCACGTTTCCTGCTACACAGGGTGTGTGAAGATTTCGGAGTGGTGGCCACCCTGGATCCAAAACCCATGACAGGAGACTGGAACGGAGCCGGCTGCCACATCAATGTGAGCACAGTGCAAATGAGAGAAGAAGGAGGAATTGAGTATGTACTGACTTATGCACACACACATACACATAATCATAAAAGTCAGAGAAACTAAAGACAAATATAAAAGTGTGAGTTGTGTTACTGTGTTATTGCCATGTCATCTAACCTCTTTCCTCCTCTCTGCATCAGGCACATTGAGAAAGCCATTGAGAAACTGAGTAAGTGTCATGCAGAGCATATTCGAGTCTACGACCCACACGGTGGAGAAGATAACAAACGTCGCCTCACAGGTCGTCACGAGACCGCCAGCATCCATGAATTCTCAGCAGGTGTTGCTAACCGCGGGGCCAGCATCCGTATCCCCCGTCAGGTGGGTCAGGAAAAATGTGGTTACTTTGAGGACCGCCGTCCTGCTGCCAACTGTGACCCATATGCTGTGACCTGCGCAATGGCCTGCACATGCATGCTGGAAGAGGACAAAGATGTCCATGAACTGGAATAACGCACTTTTGGAAACAAATAAGTTGTTTAGAATGTTAGGTAGACGGTATATTTACCTGTTATATTTGTCTGTAAAGCATGCTCTATACTTAAATTAAATTAAAAATCTTCATCTGAAAATAATGTTTAATGACAGGACTTAAGGCAGGCTTGATATGCTGTATCATATGATCACACACCTTAGTTTACCTGATTCTCTGTACAATAGATCTCTTTATAACCTGCCCAGGATTAACAGCATTGACTCACCTGTGTTTCTACCCATCACACAAAGAGAAATCAAAAGACATTCCAAGTTAATTGCCACAGCAATGCAAATGGTTTAGGTGAACAGGTTTTTATAACAGCCAAATTTCCAAGGGAGTAAATACCAGTTTACACTGTACAAAAATTAAGCCACCTAAAGGTCCAACATGAAGTATAAACATAATGATAATTTCTAAAACCTATCAAATGCAATGAGAAAGATATTTGGTTTTAAAGGTTGTAAGGGATATTTTGAATACCACACTTACATTGTCCCTATACAGTGCAATTTTAGTATCATTGGGATAATATTATAGATTTTATTAATATTTTAATAATAGGTTTTATTTTTATATTTCAATTTTAAAGTTTTAGTAATTTTGTTGTGTCTGTTATTTTTATAATTTTTTCATTTAAAGGTTTTACAAAAATTAAGCCACCTAAACCACATTTTTAATAGATACAGTCACAGATTTAAGCATTCATGTGGAGTGAAGAATAAAAACATAACACAAACTTATCAATAAGTGTATTCATTGACTGCAACATTTCACATATACCTGGTATTCACTATGTTATGGGGACCAAATGTCCCTAAAAGATAGTAATATCAATCATTTTTGACCTTGTGGGGACATTTGTTTTGGTCCCCATGAGGAAAACAGCTTATGAATCATACAAAATTAAGTTTATGATGTCTTTCAGAGTTACAGAACACTTTTAATGTCCATAACACTGACTATCTCTTCATCACGGCACCTGTGGGTGGGATATATTAGGCAGCAAGTCAACATTTTGTCCTCAAAACTGATGTGTTAGAAGCACGAAAAATGGGCAAGCGTAAGGATTTGATAAGGGCGAGTTTGATAAGGGCCAAATTGTGATGGCAAGACAACTGGGTCAGAGCATCTCCAAAACTGCAGCTCTTGTGGGATGTTCCCGGTCTGCAATGGTGTGTGGTCCACCCGTGTGGTCCAATCAAACAGACGAGCTACTGTACCTGAAACTGCTCAAGAAGTTAATTCTGGTTCTGTTAGAAAGGTGTCAGAATACACAGTGCATCGCAGTTTGCTGTGTATGGGGCTGCATAGCCGCAGACCAGTCATGGTGCCCATGCTGACCCCTGTCCACCGCCAAAAGAGCCAACGTGAAGCATCAGAACTGGACCACGGAGCAATGGAAGAAGGTGGTCTGGTCTGATGAATCACGTTTTCTTTTACATCACAAGGATGGCGGGGTGCGTGTGCGTCACTAGATACCACACCAGATACCACAGCACACCTTCAGGCAGGGGCGTCGGACTGGGGGTAAAAACAGTACTGATTACCAGAGCCCCTAAGGGGAAAGAGAGGGCCCTTGAAAAATCTGGGAAATATTTGATTTTACCTGGATATTTTCATTTCCTAATTAAATTTCCTAATGAATGTCAGATGAAATGTAAAGTTAGTGTATTGGCTGAATAACTTGGTTGATTGACTGACTACATTTTGTATACAAAAAAGTAAAGACTATCGAAGGTCTCACGGTCCCACCCCTTGCTAATGCGCCAAATGGTTTAGTCCATCTGCACGCATTGTTTAAGCTAGTTAGTTGAGCATCTGGTGGAGCGCAAACTTCTGCTGTAGAAATGTCTTTCTCAAAGAAAGCCAAATCAGGCCACCAAAAAAGAAAGGAAAGACAGGAAAAGGAAAGAAAACAAAATGAGGGGAAACAATTGGTAACTGACTTCTTTAAAAAAAAAAGGTGATCACAAGCTAGAACACGAAATCTATTGCGCTAAACTGCTTGAATATCTCCGCGATCGTTAGTGCTAAAAATGAACTGAGACAACCCATTGTTGACAAGTCCCCCCCAATAATTAGAAATGGCCAAATTGTCCTCTCCTGCACCCCATTACACAGCGCTCTGTATGTTAGGATGAAAAAAAGGTTTAAAAGTTACATTTTTAGTCTGGTCTGCGTCAGGTCTAACGGCGCTCGTCAATGTCAAAATGATTGAGATGGCCAATCAAATCAAAGTAGGCGGGGTTTACGTTGTCTTGGCTCGTTCACAGTCTTCACACAGACAAGCGCGTCGATCTATCGCTTAATGCCGTTGCAGGGAGTCAGGGAAACAAAGTGTATCCATGCTCTTAATATACAATCATTGAACATCTTAGATTTTAATTAAGAAAAAAAACTATATGAGGGCGGGTTAGAACCTGAAACCCTCGACACGGTTTACAAAACTCAACCACCAAACCACTAAGGAACTTGATTGCTAGCAGCGGATTTATGTATTTATTCACTAACGGGAAGAATCTCGAGACTAACGATATATTTGACGCCAATTAATGCAAATATTATTTGCAAATAGTCCCAAAAAGATTATTTCCCAACTAGAATTAGACCTAGATTTTCGTTCACTTTTCTGTTTCTTTATGCTTTACAAAAATAAAATAAAATTTGGTCCCCCCCAATGCTCAAGACATGATTACGGCCTTGGGTAAAGGCTAAATAAATAAACCGTACACTAACAATGGTGTTTGCATACAACACACCATTATAATAGCCTAATTTGAAACATTTTTAATTTTAAATTAATAGGATATAATATCTAAAATTAGCAATAATAGGCAAATCAGTGTCATAGGTGACTTGGTAGCTCATGGTTAGCTACATATCATGTCAACATTATATTTATGTCAGATATGGCATGTCAGATGTGGCATTAATATTAGGCTACCTTCAGTGGCATTTACTGGGGTGAAAACTCCAATGTCATAAATAAGCTATCTGTTCCTTTTGGAACATGGGGGCCCATCAGGACTGCTATGCATAGGGCCCGGGATCTTGTCCTACGCCCCTGCCTTCAGGGGTCTAGTGGAGTCCATGCCTCGACGGGTCAGGGCTGTTTTGGCAGCAAAAGGGGGACCAACACAATAGTAGGAAGGTCATATATATATATATATATATATATATATATATTGGTGATATATATAACTGGTCAGTAGTGTTTGGGTCCAAAAGTCCATATATAACTTGGTATATATAACTGGTCAGTAGTGGCTTAGAAAAACTGACATCTTTTTATTGAAATATAAAAAAAACAAAAAAAAACATTTATTACAAATCAAATGTCTTATCAGCAATAATTTACACAGTTAACTAACTGACAACAGATGAAACATATTTTTGCTTGGATTTGTTGCATTATATCTGGTCTGGTATGTCTTGCGTATCTGAAAGCTCACATCTTAAGTTCTTGCGGCAGAGATACCTCAGTCTTCCCCAATGAGACTTCTGTCAAGTCACTTATGTGGGGTGGACCTGTGTAGCAAGACTCGAACCATGGATTCTGAGCCAAAAACCATAGCTGGCACTACAGAAAAATCTCCATAATGGGGTTTCTTGTGTTTTTCATGCTTCTTGTTTTGTTTTACTTATTTGTTTTATTTTTTGGTAGATATACCAGAATGGGATTTCTGTCCGCTATCCAGCTCTGAAATGCTACTGGCTCCCGTCTGCATGTTCAGGGACCCCTTCCTTTTGGACCCAAACAAACTGCTTTTTTGTGAAGTGCTGAATCACACCCGGGAACCTGCAGGTAAAATGGGCTGAAATAATGTGCTGAAATGTATAAAAATACTTTTAAATCATTGGGTTATTTATCTTCTACTTCAAAAGTGTTAGTGTTTACGCACGCACTCAGACGTGAGTGTGGGACACCAGGTCTTCGGATGCAGGCTGGTGTCTTACCCAAAGCCATCAGAGGCAGACGGTTGGTGATAACTCCACTCCATTAAGGGGTCATAGGGACACTGAAAGCCATCGGAGGCAGAAGGTGTTAGAATACTCCACCCTATTGAGGGGTCGGAGGTCACTAGGAAGCCGGGAGTTGCTACTTGTGTGTCTCGTGAACCAAAGCTCTCTGACTCTTCTGTTCAGACAGGGTCGCCCTGAATTTAGTGATTCAGGTAGTCAGGAATAGTATTTTAGCCTTTAGTTAAATATGTTTATTATTTTTTATGCATCTGTTATTATTATTTTAAGTGTATTATTTCTATGTAAATAACTTTGAATTACCATTGTGTATGAAATGTGCTATATAAATAAACTTGCCTTACTGTTGCTCAACTGGTAGAGCATGATATGCAGGCCAAGGATCAGTATTAGTTTACATATATCTACATATACACTCACCTAAAGGATTATTAGGAACACCTGTTCAATTTCTCATTAATGCAATTATCTAATCAGCCAATCACATGGCAGTTGCTTCAATGCATTTAGGGGTGTGGTCCTGGTCAAGACAATCTCCTGAACTCCAAACTGAATGTCAGAATGGGAAAGAAAGGTGATTTAAGCAATTTTGAGCGTGGCATGGTTGTTGGTGCCAGACGGGCCGGTCTGAGTATTTCACAATCTGCTCAGTTACTGGGATTTTCACACACAACCATTTCTAGAGTTTACAAAGAATGGTGTGAAAAGGGAAAAACATCCAGTATGCGGCAGTCATGTGGGCGAAAATGCCTTGTTGATGCTAGAGGTCAGAGGAGAATGGGCCGACTGATTCAAGCTGATAGAAGAGCAACTTTGACTGAAATAACCACTCGTTACAACCGAGGTATGCAGCAAAGCATTTGTGAAGCCACAACACGCACAACCTTGAGGCGGATGGGCTACAACAGCAGAAGACCCCACCGGGTACCACTCATCTCCACTACAAATAGGAAAAAGAGGCTACAATTTGCACGAGCTCACCAAAATTGGACAGTTGAAGACTGGAAAAATGTTGCCTGGTCTGATGAGTCTCGATTTCTGTTGAGACATTCAGATGGTAGAGTCAGAATTTGGCGTAAACAGAATGAGAACATGGATCCATCATGCCTTGTTACCACTGTGCAGGCTGGTGGTGGTGGTGTAATGGTGTGGGGGATGTTTTCTTGGCACACTTTAGGCCCCTTAGTGCCAATTGGGCATTGTTTAAATACCACGGCCTACCTGAGCATTGTTTCTGACCATGTCCATCCCTTTATGACCACCATGTACCCATCCTCTGATGGCTACTTCCAGCAGGATAATGCACCATGTCACAAAGCTCGAATCATTTCAAATTGGTTTCTTGAACATGACAATGAGTTCACTGTACTAAAATGGCCCCCACAGTCACCAGATCTCAACCCAATAGAGCATCTTTGGGATGTGGTGGAACGGGAGCTTCGTGCCCTGGATGTGCATCCCACAAATCTCCATCAACTGCAAGATGCTATCCTATCAATATGGGCCAACATTTCTAAAGAATGCTTTCAGCACCTTGTTGAATCAGTGCCACGTAGAATTAAGGCAGTTCTGAAGGCGAAAGGGGGTCAAACACAGTATTAGTATGGTGTTCCTAATAATCCTTTAGGTGAGTGTATATTTACATTTATGTAAATGTTGTAAAACTGCATACTTGTTAAAATCCTTGTGTCTTGTTTTTTTTTTCTCTTAGAATCGAATCATCGTAACAGCTGTAACAAGGTCATGGAGAAGGTCAAAGATCTCCACCCTTGGTTTGGTATGGAGCAGGAATATACGCTCCTAGGAATGGATGGACATCCTTATGGCTGGCCCAGACTTGGCTACCCCAAACCACAAGGTTATCTGAATGTTATCATGAGTTGTTACAGCCACAGTCTTGGGTGAAGGTCCAACATGAAGTAACAGTAAACATTAATACTGTAATTCCTCAACATAACAGTAAATGTGGTTATGAGTCGACCAACCATTGATCTGAACAGTAAACAATTCAGTCAAGAATAATATAAAGATTATACACGCCGATCAGGCATAACATTATGACCTAATATTGTGGTTGTTTGTGTTGGTCCCCCTTTTGCTGCCAAAGCAGCCCTGACCTGCCGAGGCATGGACTCCACTAGACCCCTGAAGGTGTGCTGTGGTATCTGGCACCAAGATGTTAGCAGCAGATCCTTTAAGTCCTGTAAGTTGCGAGGTGGGGCCTCCATGGATCAGACTTGTTTGTTCAGCACATCCCCCAGATGCTCGATTGGATTGAGAATTTGGAGGCCAAGTCAACACCTCAAACTCGTTGTGCTCCTCAAACCATTCCTGAACCATTTTTGCTTTGTGGCAGGCCGCATTATCCTGCTGAAAGAGGCCACAGCCACCAGGGAATACCGTTTCCATGAAAGGGTGTACATGGTCTACAACAATGCTTAGGTAGGTGGTATGTGTCAAAGTAACATCCACATGGATGGCAGGACTCAAGGTTTCCCAGCAGAACATTGCCCAAAGCATCACACTGCCTCCGCCGGCTTGCCTTCTTCCCATAGTGCATCCTGGTGCCATGTGTTCCCCAGGTAAGCAACGCACACGCACCCGGCCATCCACGTGATGTAAAAGAAAACGTGATTTATCAGACCAGGCCACCTTCTTCCATTGCTCCACTCCGTGGCGGTTTAAATAAGTAACTCAAATAAATAAACGACAATTAACCGTGGGCAACAACGAATAATAAGAAAGAGTAGACTGCTGTCATTTTTCCACTGACAACATATAACTATAGTAGGCCTAACTTCTTTCTCATTCACTTCAGTTGTAGGAAAAAGAATGTGTTTGGTTTTATCATGGATTTCTGCATAAATTTGTCATAAAATGTGATCTGATCTTCAAGTAAGTCACAAACACAGTCTGCTTAAAAAGCAGAAAAAACAATGAAATGTTGTTATTGAACACACCATTCAAAAAACATCTTAACATACTGTATCATTGTGTGATTGTTTAAGCAAAGTTTTTTTTTTATTACTTTTTAAAATGAATTTCATTGGCAAAAAAAAGGTTCACAATTTTGTTCATGAAATTCCATTTCTTAAGATGCTGAGGGACAGATATTACTACTACTTGGTTAAGTAGTAGTAATATGTACTAAAGCAGTTTATGGATTATGTCCAACTGTAGGCCTCTAACTTAACCTGTGACTATAATTTTTTTTCTTAGTCACAGAAAATTACATTTTGTGTCTCTCTTCTGTCAGGTGTGTATCACTGCAGTGTTGGTGCTGACAGAGCCTTTGGCAGAGACATTGTGGAGTGTCATTATAAAGCCTGTCTGTATGCTGGCATCAAATCAGTGGCACTAACGCAGAGGTCATGCCCTCTCAGGTAACTACCATGAAGTTATTAGGTATTAGAGATACAGAAGACCGATAAATGTGTGAACCAATATTCACACTTTTCTACTTCTGCATATCGGTTACAAAACATAAAAATTATTATTATGTATCAGTGGTGAAAAAAAACACGACATTCGTAAATGTACAACCAACATGTTCCTGGATCAACATCTCCCTCTGCAGTGGGAGTTCCAGGTGGGTCCATGTGAAGGAATTGAGATGGGAGATCATCTGTGGATGGCACGTTTCCTGCTACACAGGGTGTGTGAAGATTTCGGAGTGGTGGCCACCCTGGATCCAAAACCCATGACAGGAGACTGGAACGGAGCCGGCTGCCACATCAATGTGAGCACAGTGCAAATGAGAGAAGAAGGAGGAATTGAGTATGTACTGACTTATGCACACACACATACACATAATCATAAAAGTCAGAGAAACTAAAGACAAATATAAAAGTGTGAGTTGTGTTACTGTGTTATTGCCATGTCATCTAACCTCTTTCCTCCTCTCTGCATCAGGCACATTGAGAAAGCCATTGAGAAACTGAGTAAGCGTCATGCAGAGCATATTCGAGTCTACGACCCACACGGTGGAGAAGATAACAAACGTCGCCTCACAGGTCGTCACGAGACCGCCAGCATTCATGAATTCTCAGCAGGTGTTGCTAACCACAGGGCGAGTGTCCGTATCCCCCTACGGGTGGCTCAGAACAAATGTGGTTACTTTGAGGACCGCCGTCCTGCCGCCAACTGTGACCCATATGTCGTGACTTCCGCAATGGCATGCTGGAAGAGTAAGGGAATTTTGGAAATAAAAAATAATAGTGTGAAATATGATTTCACTAAGTACAGCATGTTCCTGGATCAACATCTTTATTGATCTTGGAACAAAATTCCAATCAACCAATCAGATTTGAGGGACAAGTTTACAGTTTATGTCAAGTTTAGGCTTACAACCAGGGTTATGTGCTTCTAGATCAGTGTTATTCACCTATCATGTCCCTCTGATTTCATGGATAAGTCATGGGTTGGGTTAGGTTCAGGGGTAGAAATAGGGTTAGAACTAAATTTACTTACTTACTTGGCAAAATCATGGTGACCAAAAGTTTAGAATATTAGAATGAATACTCATATTCATCATATTGCATACTTGTAAATGTAAGAATTTAAATAAAGGTCAGTAAAATAAAACAATATGTACACTAAAATGTGGCTTGAATTCTATCATGACTATAATAAAACATAACACAATAGTTACACTTAGCTACATTAGTTAACATGAACTAGAAATGAACAATAATTCTAAAGCATTTATTAAGCTTAATTAATGTTAATTTCAACATTTACAAATACATTATTAAAGTCGAAAGTTGTATCTATTTAATAGAACTATGAATTACAATGAACAAAGATTAATAAATAAAAAATAAAAAAAAATAATGTATTGCTCATTGCATTATCTAACGTTAACTAATGGGAGATTATGTTACCCATTATCTCAAATCTTTACATGCACACAAATGTCCCTTGGTCTGAATGTTGTTCTTTTGGCTGTCCATAAGAGGGCGTAATAGGCAAGTGTTTGGAATCACCTATTTAAAAGATTCATGAGGAGAAACCTTTTTATTCAAATGTTTTAATAAAGCAGTAGTATTAATCAATATCTTAGTGTTGTTTTCCAGTAAAAAAATATCTAAACATCTATTAAAAATGATAAATGATATTAATACTTTTTTCCCCCCAGCCTATATATTTGCATGTATGTTCCCTTATTCAATTTGTAGATTTGCTTGTTTAAAGCATACTCTTCTAAAACTTAAAATGTATTATTTATTCAATTTAGGCCCGGTTTTACAGATAGGGCTTAGATTAAGCCAGGATTAGAGCTTAGTTCAATTAGAGCATTTAAGTAGCTTTTATAAACGTGCCTTAGAAAAAAACATTACTGGTGTGCATCTTGAGACAAAACAAATGTCAGTGCAAGTTGATTTGAGTTAAAACAGCTCAAACATGCATTTTAGTGTGAGACTAGCTTAAGCCTTGTCTGTGAAACCTGGGGTATATGTTTCATATTTTATAACAGCTAATCCTTGTAATGTAATAGGCTATATACGGATCTTATAGATGCCAATAATGCATGTTGCTATAGGCCCCACAATAAATCTAGACTCTGATGTGGGTTAGCACTGCCTTTCTCCCTCTTTTTAAACAAGTGTATTTGAACAAATGCCAATTTGACATAATTCTTTTAAAAATCATGCATTCGAATGGCTTTAATAAAATTGCTATTTTTCTCCATTAGGCCCTAACTGAATCTGGACTGCACAGAGCAGACCTCTCAGAACAAGACTAAATGCTGATGTCTGCACGTACAGGAGATGGATTTAAAGTGGCTTCTATTTTCAGCAGATGAGTGATGTGTGGAGCGCAGAAGTGTGCTCAGTCCCCGTCATGAGGTGAATATATTATTCCCAGAACAATGGCAAAAGGGATGTCTGTTCAGTTTTATCAACGCTTGTGTAGCTAGACAGATGGAGTTATGGATTTCTGCTGTGTTCTGCTGATTTTACTTGCTGGTTATGGAGAAAGCACAGCGTGGAGCTGTTTGCACATTTACATCACAGCAGTATGTGGGTCAATGACGTGACGCTCATTTTTTTTTTTTTGTCAAGCTCTATTAAGTTACTCAAAAATACATTAGAATTACAATGGTGGAGATCAAATAATTTCTAATTATTTACATTTATTCTAATCTATTTATAATGAACATGCTTTTAAATTCTGAATTTTTTAATATGTTGTGGTGCTTCAAAAGTAGCTATGGAGTGTAAACAAGAAAGTCTCATTAAAATATGAAATTCTTAAAAAATATTTTGGAATAATCTTGATTTTACTGATTATTTCTCATAAAATCAGCTTTTTTATATTAAATATGGGTTGTGGGAAGGTTTATCTATTATTGACTGTATTTCAGTTGACTTGATGTATTATTATGTTTTGATCCGCAGTAAAAAGATTGGGGGAAAATGTGCACACTTAGATGTATTCAATGTGTATTTTTTTCACTTGACGCAGCACTGAAAATTTGTATCAATACTAACAATTAAATCAAATTTCTGCTGTTTTTTTTTTTTTTTTTTCAAAAATGTATGAAACTGTCATCATCAGACATTTTTCGTTGGAATCAAACACTGATGGTTCTTTACACGTAGTATCAGTTCTATTTAGAACCGTATCATCTTAAAGAACCCTTTATATGCTGAAATGTTTCTTTGTGTTAGAATTTAGGGTTCTTTTTTCCCGCCTTTTTCTTTTTCAAATCTGTAACTGTCAAAGCCACCTCATTACTGATTTTCTGGAGCTCAGCCATACACAGATTGTCAACACAGTCTCAACAGGTATTTCTTTTTTTAAAATATCTATACATTTTAACTTTCAAAATGTAACTGGTTTCCTACCAATCATGTCTTTTTCTCTTTTTAGTTTAACAAAACATGTAATGTGAGCAGCAGTTAAGGATAGGCTTACAGTATTAGTTCTCTTCTCCACAGAGATATTGAAATTATGATCCATATTGTTAGATTTTTTTTTAATTATTACTTTCTGCATAAACATACAGTCACAAAAAAAAAACATTAAAGCTATTCCTTGGCTTTATGTAATTTTTTCCTAACATTGTACTCACTACTGTCCATTTTTGCTCTTTTGGCCTTCATAAACAACAGTTTTTACATAAACACTGTCACATTCCATAACCTCATCATCTGCAGAGAAACTGCCACTCAAAATACACATAATGATGGGCGTAAAGACATCCTAGATGATTGTGAAGATATATCACAGGAACATGGTCTTCATTACATCAAGTTCAATGTCAGTTGTTATTTGTGTATTCAGCTAACAACTGTTGTTAGAGTACTGCCATTTTTGCTACAATTTGCCATGTGAATAAAAAAATAAAAGTACCTAATTGACATAACATGCTGTTTTTTTTTTTTTTTTTAAATAGAGGCCACAATATATTATAAGACTAGGCAAATAGAGGGGTAAAACAATATTAATAATATATATAAAAATAGTAATATTAATGAAAATAAACCATTAAAAAGGTTATTTATAACACCATCAAGGTCCTATATCAAAGCATGGTTCTTTGTGGAACCTTATAAAAAGGGTTCTGCTTGTTACAAGCCAAAGAACCTTATACTTTGGTACTGTTATTACCATTTTTCTTAAGAATGATTTGGGTTTTCGTGGCAATCTTCTTGAAAGTTTGTCATCAGCTTCCAAAATATGAAATACATTATAGGCTATCACATGATTATTTGAAACAAACCTTGAGGATCATAAAGAACAAGGGGAGCCTGAATGACAATCGATGACGTCAGCGCTCGTGGATGGGCGGAGAGATGAGAGCCGCAGGTGGGACGTGAAGCTGGACGCTTTTACCCAGTTTTACCGACGATCTCATCCTCCGTGAGTGTGTGAGCGGTGCTTCTGAAAGACATGGGGAAGCTTCAGGAATTCGAGATTACTTTCACTAATAGCAAAGTGGTCTACAACCCCGGTGAATCCATATCAGGAACTGTGAGAATTAAAACAAGCCACTCCTTACAGTTTAAAGGTAAGCGACGCTTGTATGTCTACATATGGTTATAATAGGAAAAAATATTTGCATGAACAGCACAGATGTGAGCTCCGGGGTTTCCCCCCGTTCAAGTAAAATGAGGGTGTTAAAATAATGCATGTCAACATGGACGTGTCGCAATATAAACGTGTTGCATGTTGACATTCAGCATTCGTTGCTGATCCATGTCACATAGAGTGCAATACTGGTTTACATGTGTATTTATGGGGAAAAGGACTTGTGGCCAGAGGACATCGACGTCTAGACTCTAGTTGTTTTCATGAACGTCAATGTACATCCTGTTTCTTTTGTGATGCTGGTTTCGGTCCGATTGCACAATCACACCCAAAACCGCCTCTGGATCGCTGAAGGGCGTTGGAGCCTATATCGTGTGCGTTTCAACAGGTGTGTTTGGATGTTTGTCATCACTTGGTTTCCATTTTAAAACGTCCACAAATATGCGCACCTTCAGTGGCAGGCGAAAAGGTCCGTTCATCCGGGACGCTCTTGCGTTCAAAAACTGCTAAACGGAACTTTACGTCTTAAAACGCCACGAAACGAAAAGTGTAACTTAGCCTACATGTACCAAAAACGAAAAAAAAAAAAAAGCTTCAAGAAGTTTAACCAGTGTTTGGTCATACTACATCACCCATGTAAGAAAACACGTCCCCCTTATCCAACCTTTTTATTTTATCTTATTTAACTTACAACTTTTAAGCCTTAAATTGGCATACAACGGACAACCTTATATCCCAGTGAAACGGTTTCTTGAACAAGAAAAAAAGAAGAGCGGGATGGCCGTTAGATGTTCGTCATTTGCAACAAGTGCGCAGCCATCTTTAGAATTTTGTGTTTAAACTTCCGTTTTTTTTGCAGCGCTGTATATTTCTCTGTAACATCGCTGTCGAAGAGTAGACTAAATAGTTGGTGAGGCTGATTTTAGAGTTATTAAAGTTATCATGAGCATTGTAATGTTTGAAGCTGATGTCATAACAAATGTCAGTAGACCGGGAAGGTTTTAAAAGTGCGGTTCATTCATAAATCTGTAAGATCTTACCTTCATGCTGTGGAAAAATAAACCGGAAGACAGAACTCAACGCGCTAAAAAGGGGCGGGGCTACACTGGGATCACATGTGAGTGACAGGTTGTCCCTCCTCACGCTAATAAATACACCAGAGAAGATGTCAAGTTATTTGGATTGAAGATTGGGCAAATAAAGATGTGCATGGATAAATAATTTATAGTAAAAATTGAAATATTCGATAACAAAACAAGAATGGTAAATTTTGATGTAATGGTGACATTAAAGTCCCCCTGTAGTCAATCATTTTATCACTTAAAACTCATCTTTGATCACCAAAAATTTCTTCATACCTTAAAATAGTTTGAATGTAACTCTACACCCTTGCTTCATATAGTATAAGTGGAATCATGAATATGCTAATTACCCCCGTCTCCACTCACTCACAGCAGCTCAAAGCTCCACTCGCTCAACTTTACTGTAGTAAACGCTTCACAATGGTATTGCTCTTTACAACTTCAGACACATAACGGTAATTAATATGCCTAGCCTTATTATCAAACAACTAATAATGCTAAAGTTTCACCAACTGTGCTCCTATTTGCCATCTCAGTCTGCCTTCTAAAAATCAGCATCCTTAGAAACGCAGTGGGGAAAGCCATATAGTTTATTATAACATTGTAATATACATCAAATACATAATTCACCCACTATATTGCTAAATGTACCCGGTTTTTCATATCAACTGAAAAATATACCGGCATAACCTGGCTTCTCTTGAGACTCCCCTGCTTCGCAGCATAATTAATGATATGCTAAAGCGCGCCCACATGTTGATGTGATTGGTAACAAGGTAGTTTGTGATGTAAGAAACACTGGCAATTTCAAACCGTTTTTGAGACTGTCTTTGGTTCACTGCAGTTTTAAGGAGAAAATATTCAGCAATGGTGTTGAATTTGCACGTGGTTTGTTTTTAAAGCATGTTAAAAAAACACATAGATATATAAACAACATTAAAAACTTGATTTTCACCACAGGGGGTCTTTAACAAGGGGGTCGGTCAAGACCCAGTTTTCACAACCCCCTTTCCCCCCACTAACCAAATTTTTGCATACTGCTGGTCATTAGGGAAAGAGATAAGAAAGTAGGTTAGACATGGTACTTTTCACACTGTGTGAATGTGTACAAAGAATGCATTGTAAGTGTTTTCACTGAACTTTTGGGCTTTAGTGTGTAGGCGGGGGTACCGTACAGACAGACACATGAGAGTAAGAAAGACATTCCAATGAAACAACCCTGTTAGCTTATTTTCATTTGTGTTATTTCCCCTTATTGTTTGCATCCACACTTGAGACTAATCTGATGCATGCATTTCCACTCAACTCTAGGACCCCACCCTTATTGTGACAATTATGAAAAATGATAGACACTCTGTGGTCATGTTTCTGTTCCTCTCAGTTGTTCCTGTCAACAGTGAGAAAGTCTTTTTGCATTCGATCACACTGTGGATTGGCACAATGTTTTTGCCCGCTGTAGTGTTTTTAACAGTGGAATGCGTCACATGACGCCACACTGTTGTATGGGATGAGGTCATGTGACGAGGTCATGTGACTGGTGTGATTAGTCATTCTCAGCTGGCACTTTAATTCATTAGGTCTTCCTGCATGTCCCATTTTGGGAATTGGCTTGGAGTGCCTTTCACCTTCACTTGCGTGTTTACACGTTTTTTTTTTTTCAACTAATAGGCCATTCATTTACAGGACAACAGCGTTTTGGGGGCAATGCAAACATTTGACAACGGGTTTCAAAGTGCAAGTTTTTGAAAACGATACCGTTATTGTCTCTGTGTAAACTAAAAAAACACGTATTTGTGATAACGGTGATGTCATGCGCATGCGTATTATTTATTCAGTCTATATATATATATGGCCACGTTCACACAGCAGCGGAATACGGTTGTCAGTCCTTTATTTGAGTACTTAATACGGTTACGTTCACACACAGTACAGTTATTTACGGGAGTGACAACCGCATTCTAACTCACACCCGTAAATTTTCAGGACTCACAACCACATTCTCGGAAAACCCGCACTATGTTAATGGGACCGGACTGGACAACTAGTTGTCTGTCACGTCATACAGTGCGAGAGAGTCGCTAAGGGGTTTCGTGTGTGGTTTTGGTAACTTAAAGCGACGGACATATGAGCTGTGTGTCATCTGAAGTTTCTAGATCCAGTCACTGTTCTCTAAGTAAATGTGGTTGTCAATCCCAAAAATTGACAGTGTGAACGTGGCCTATGTTTCTTTACAAAATGACATCGCCATGACAGCTACTGGCCTGGCAGGCATAAAGAGTTTTTAGTCGTTTTCACAGATCCGTGTGAATGGGGATCGTTTTGACATTGTTGTGGTCTGTACGTGAAAAAAGCAAAGGAAAAGCTTTTCAGTTTTTAGTACATCGTTGTCGTGTAAACGTACCCTTTGTGCATTACAAATTTAAAAATAAAGGTTCTTCACTGGTATCGCTGTGAAAACCCTTTCAAAACCTTATTTTTAAGAGTGTGCTAGCATAACAAAACTGCTAAGTGATTTGAGTCATAGGTATTAAAGGAATAGTTCATCCAAAATATAAAGATATTGTGCCTAACTTCTCCTTTTATGTTCCAGAACATCATACAATTTTCTAATCTTCATTAAATTATGATATTAATCTATTTTTTGGATACTTCAGAAATGACAATTTAGTTCCTGGTCCTTTAATTAGATGTTAAAACGACCAGTTACAAATAAGCCATGATTTTTCTGAGACTCATCAATGTCATATTATAATGCATTCTTAAAAATAAAGGTTCCAGAAGGGTTTTTTTTGCAATGATGCCATAAAATAACCATTCTGGGTTCCTTAAAGAACCTTTCAGTGAACAGTTCTTAAAATAACCATTTTAAAAGAACATTGGAATAATCTAAAGAACATTTTTCCACTATAAAGAACCTTTTGTACAATGGAAAGTTTCCATGGATGTTAAAGGTTCTTTGTGGAACCATAGATACCAATAAAGATCTTTATTTTTTTAAGAGTGTGCTCAGCATGAACCTGGATACTTTCCTTAGAGTCTTGCTGCAAAGTGGAAGACGTGATGTTGTTACTCCGAGAACAGCTGTGCCTTTCAATTTATATTGCAGTATGTTTTATTAAAAAGCAGCTGAGTCATGCTTTGGCTCTCTTATCTGTCTTTTTTTTAGTCTGGCCGCTTTGATAAAGAGTCCTATCATGGACCTGATGAGTGTGAGAGACAATGACATTTTTTTCAGCCTGGCTCTGCATAACTTATTTTATTAAAATTTAAAATTTGGTGTGAATTTTAAAGTCTCTTTCAGTGCATAGATAGACACCTTCCATTGAAAGAGGGTCTCTTATTTACATCACACCCGATATTCAGTGTATAGGGTTACTGGTCAGCAGACTGAACAGGCAAGACAGTCTCAGGTTTGGCAGAAGACTTGTATAATCCTTCTTAACTATGAAAGAAGGGCTTTAGACTGTTTTTAATCAGTCAGTTACAGAAAACCCCCAAAGAAGACATGATTATTGCTTGAATCTGAAATGGTTAGAAACTTTAGTTAGAAACTGTTTTAGTACTATAGTGTAAAACTGCACCGCATAGTATGAACCTGTACATCAATTTGCACTGTGAAGCTTTTCATTCGAACCTTCGAAACCTGTGTGATTTGTGGAGAGAAAATATCCTTAGTGTTATGTTTAGGATATAAACATTGACTTTTGTCCCATCATGCACAGGACCAAACTGAACTTGGTTTACGCACAGGATACTGAAAGCCCAATAAAAACAAAATGTATATAGCAGTGTTGACAATTTTAGCAGACATAGATGCATTTTTTTCTTCTAGGAAATTAGACAGAAAATATTGGCGACTTATTTTGTTTGCAGGGGCATATGCAAATTTCTGTCCAAATAAATTCTCTAGAATAGCAGCAGTATAACCAGAAAAGGTTTTTTTTTTGCTGTTAGCTATTACAAAAATACCTTTGATTATGTCCTGTCCAATGGGAAATCACTTTGCGATTTTTCAAATTTTTCATTTAAATAGCTGGTTTGCTGTGCTGTACAATTTGGCCAAAAATGTTGTGATTATATATCAATATTGACTAAGTAATAATAATAATATTTACTATTATTATTACTAAAACATATCACACCATAAATTAAGAAATGTTTATAAAATAATATTTCACTGTAAAAAAAATTTAAATTTACTATTTAAGAAAAAATATTATTATTATTATTTTACATTATAATTATAAAATTAAAAAAACAATACTAAATTTAATTGGCTGTCTTAATTCATTTTCAAACGATCAAGCTTTTACTTTGATGGAAAACTGCAGGGAGCCCTTAAAGTTCGTCTTTTTTTTGACAATTGTTGCTTGATAAGCACTTCTCATTACAAGTTTAGGAAGATGGTTGGTGCATGGTGCGTTTCCAAATGCATGTTAAAGTGACTCAAACTCAAACTCAGCAGATCCAGAAATGAGTTTGTATGGAGCAGCATATACTTCAAACTTAAAGCTGCATTAGACGCTGAAAACACCCGATCGTGAGCTGCACGTGTGTTAATAAACGCAGTGCTGCACTTCACCCTGAAACATGCAGCGCATATATTTATTCAATTAAATCTCCAAAATTAAGAGATAGACAGCCTTACTGATTACGTATCTTGCTTTCTGTTCATTACCCATTCACAATCTAAATACAAGTTTAGTTTTTCATACTGCTAAGTACACTCTGTAAAGTTTCTGGATTGACAACTGGACTGGTCCTGAAATTGGTACAGAGAGACGCAAAATTTTACTGGTATTGGTACCAACCAGTAAAATTTTGGTTCCGTGGTATGTCAACTTAGATATGCAAGCATTGTATAATGTTCATTTTGTATGCTTTAATACATCCAGCCTGGTGTCAAATGCATATTAATGATTGTGATACGCTTGTTTGTAATGCTCTAGAGCCTTTTGTATCTCTGCGTCTCAAAAGACACTCAGGTAGACAAGCCCATCTATTCATTAGCAGTGGACTGACTGCCCTGTAAGAAAACACCACTGATACCAACATGATGCCACACTGTCTCAGGCTGGCTCTGTGTGAGTGTTTGTGAATACACTCACTCTCCATCTCTCAGTATAACAGGGCATTTACCACATTAACAGGCAGTGTGCACCTACGCCCTTGTTTGTGTTTAAATATTTGGCACACTATTTAACACAAAGATTAAGTTCAGCCCGCAGCTGTTTGTCCCTTTCATAATGGGAATCACAGGCCTCAAACGTCATTATTTATTAATGGAGCACACTTTATTTTGGAGGAAGGAAGGTGTTTTTTTGAGTATTCGCTCAATACTGTTCCTTGACTTTGGAGCAGGTTAGAGAGTTTAGAGGTTAGAGAGGTCCTTCTAAGGACAAAACCTGAAATGTTTAGCTTCAAATTGAAGTTTAGTGGACAAACTAGTTATCATTTGTAAAGTTAAAGCTATTTTGAGGAAGTCAAGCTCCAAAAAGAACATTAAAGTTTTAATGGCTAAAAATCTTACCCTTCACCATAGTACTGAAATCTCATTCTTGTTCATGTATGTTCCAGTAAGAGAATGAATTGACCAGTTTGCCATCGTTGACATATAAATTCATCCTGATCTCATAACCTGTTTTAATTTCAGCTTCATAATGAGAACAAATGAGCAAACCTTTCTGTTCAAACTAAGGCCATCCCTTGTTGACTCATTGTACTTTTGAGTTAAGAATTTCTGTGTTCATTCAAGGGTATAAACTCTGGCCTTACCGCGTGTCTCAACAGGTATATAGGCTATCTTAGAGTTAACAAGAACTCCATGACCGCTTCTCTCAGCTGCAAATAGCAAATGTACTGAATCACAGTGAGAATATGCTCCGGGGCATGGTGTAGTAGTCCTAAAAAAAGAAGTGATGTACTATTACCCAGTAACATATTCACACTTTAATTCATATACTCGCTGCATGCTGTGTCTGCGTGACTGTTGCCAACTTTCTACTTCAATAAGAAGTCAAACTAACTTTATTTAACATTTTTCTTTTTTTTTTTACTATAGGATTTGTTACAGTATGAAAAACAGCAACCTACGCATTTAGAATAGCTATATGTCACATTTGTATCTAGTGAAAAAATATATTCCCTTAATAGATTATAAATTATAAATTCTACAAGTTAGTCAAAATTTACCACAATAAGCCGTGATAAATTCTAGTAAGGGGGACACGAATATTTAAAAAAGCTTTCTAATAAATGTCTAATAAATAATGTAATAAATGCAAGATGATGTTTTCTCCTCTTTTCATCAAGTCTTTTTTAGTTCATGTGGCTGTTCTAGATTATAAAGTGGTAAATTCTCAATAGAGTTCATATGGGTCGCACATTTTATCACCGGTCACGATAGGAATGGCTCGTGGAAATCTTATCACACTTTTGGCTAATTATCTTCCTGCAATATACCGGAGGCTGCACTTTTAGGACCGCCGCAGTTTCAGGACTGAATTTCTAGGGCTCTAGTTTTTTTGTGACAGCGCCATCTAGCCAACTGTACTCCAACAGAGGAGACCTGATTCAAACTTTTTATACCTTATTTTTAACATAACAGCAGGCACAGCCATTTTAAACTTAATTACTTAAATTAGTTTAAATATTTCAACAGGATTACCAATGGGCAGGTTTAGGGCTAGGGTTTGGTTAGGACAATATATTAATTCAACTAAATCATTTAAACAACTAAATCATTGCTAGGGTCCTAGAACTGCGGTCCTAGAAACGTGGCCCTGAAAATGCAGCCTCCGGGTTTGCAGGCAGATGCTACTCACTACGCAAACAGCCCTGGGCAAAAAGTAAGTATAGATGGCCCCGATTACACCACGATCCAACCCCTAATGTGTCTAGACTTCAGGGATGTTTTTCAAATTAAAACTATACCTTTTAAATAACACTTTGCACACTGCAGTCATGGATGGGAATAATTAAATTGCTCTCTCTTTTTTTTAGCCAGTGTATTGAAGGAATCTTCTGGGTTCATTTGACAGCATTTGTGGCATAATGTTGATTACCAAAAACGTTACTTTCCCCACCCTTTTCTAAAAAAAAACAAAAAAAACAACAATGGTTATTCCTACAGTGAGGCATTTACGATGTAATTTAAGATTTTATAAAAGTACTTGCATTAATTAGTGTTATTATTAATAATTCAATTTTAAATTAGATTTAAATTAATAGAATATTTGAGCTGTCAAGCTGTTTAAGTATTTTTAATGGGTTTATGGCATTGCATTATCATGGCGACAAAGTTGTAAAGTTGTAAAGTTTTAACACAGAACTTTACACAGAAAACGTTAGTAAGTAATTTTACATTAAACTTATGTGAACATCTTATTGTTTACATCTTGTGGACGTTTACAGATTGGCCCCATTTACTTCCATTGTAAGTGCATCACTGTAACATTTTTTTTGGGTGGTGGTGTAAGAAAAGGAAGAATTTTTTAAGAAAAGGAGGTTACAAGTGTAAATTCATTTTTATGGTAATCAACATTATGCCACAAATGCTGTCGATTGTACGGATCCCTGCGCATATGTATATTGTGGCCACATATTAACATATTCCCCCGTTTTAAGTAAATTATATGCACTATATAATAATTTGTTCCCTTGTTTTAGTTAAATCAAAACGAGGGAATGAATTAGTACAACTTAGCCATCATTTACTAAATCTAGGGAATTAATTATTATACTGTGCACACAATTTAGTCAAACGATGGAAGGAATGAGTAAATCATGTCCACGATTTACTAAAACGAGAGAACAAATTCTTAATTTGTGGCCACGATATAGACTCACCTAAAGGATTATTAGGAACACCTGTTCAATTTCTCATTAATGCAATTATCTAATCAACCAATCACATGGCAGTTGCTTCAATGCATTTAGGGGTGTGGTCCTGATCAAGACAATCTCCTGAACTCCAAACTGAATGTCAGAATGGGAAAGAAAGGTGATTTAAGCAATTTTGAGCGTGGCATGGTTGTTGGTGCCAGACGGGCCGGTCTGAGTATTTCACAATCTGCTCAGTTACTGGGATTTTCACGCACAACCGTTTCTAGAGTTTACAAAGAATGGTGTGAAAAGGGAAAAACATCCAGTATGCGGCAGTCCTGTGGGCGAAAATGCCTTGTTGATGCTAGAGGTCAGAGGAGAATGGGCCGACTGATTCAAGCTGATAGAAGAGCAACTTTGACTGAAATAACCACTAGTTACAACCGAGGTATGCAGCAAAGCATTTGTGAAGCCACAACACGCACAACCTTGAGGCGGATGGGCTACAACAGCAGAAGACCCCACCGGGTACCACTCATCTCCACTACAAATAGGAAAAAGAGGCTACAATTTGCATGAGCTCACCAAAATTGGACAGTTGAAGACTGGAAAAATGTTGCCTGGTCTGATGAGTCTTGATTTCTGTTGAGACATTCAGATGGTAGAGTCAGAATTTGGCGTAAACAGAATGAGAACATGGATCCATCATGCCTTGTTACCACTGTGCAGGCTGGTGGTGGTGTAATGGTGTGGGGATGTTTTCTTGGCATACTTTAGGCCCCTTAGTGCCAATTGGCCATCGTTTAAATGCCACGGCCTACCTGAGCATTGTTTCTGACCATGTCCATCCCTTTATGACCACCATGTACCCATCCTCTGATGGCTACTTCCAGCAGGATAATGCACCATGTCACAAAGCTCGAATCATTTCAAATTGGTTTCTTGAACATGACAATGAGTTCACTGTACTAAAATGGCCCCCACAGTCACCAGATCTCAACCCAATAGAGCATCTTTGGGATGTGGTGGAACGGGAGCTTCGTGCCCTGGATGTGCATCCCACAAATCTCCATCAACTGCAAGATGCTATCCTATCAATATGGGCCAACATTTCTAAAGAATGCTTTCAGCACCTTGTTGAATCAATGCCACGTAGAATTAAGGCAGTTCTGAAGGCGAAAGGGGGTCAAACACAGTATTAGTATGGTGTTCCTAATAATCTTTAGGTGAGTGTATACAGTATATATATTTTTGTCCCCATGTCATGTGCAGGGCTCCATACGATTGAGCTTAACTTGCACAGAACCTGGAATATTCCTTTACATCAAGTGTGTTAAGAATAAAAGCTGGTTTGACACTAGAGATGTTTCTTGTAAATGTTTAACCTTGAAGTTTGTTAGACCTTTCAGTGTTTGTTATAGTGAGATATCTATATTGGCACTTTAGTTGTCTCTCTGATGCCAACGGCACACATGTTGGCTCCTCTTACCTTGCTTTTTCCCGTTTTCGCCTTCCAGTGGTCCTGCCGTGCCAGCTGCCCTCGATGGGGCTCTCTTTTTTTGGTCACAGCATCACGTGCCTAGAGACATGCGTTCTCTCATTCTCTTTATGTGTCTCTTCCTGTTTCTTTCTCTTTCTCTCCAGGCTGTCAGAGTAAGGAAGGGTGAAGATATCTATTTCTGGGATTTAGATAAGACTGATTTGTCCTCACTGTCTTGCTGAATGAGGGATGCAGCTGTAGCATTTGAAACGAAGCTGAGGATGGGACAAATTTACTCTCTTTTATGTTTGTGACTAATGGCGCTCTCAACTCCTTTAATGACTGTTTTTAAGTGTACGCTTTCAGCTCATTCTCAAGCAATAATGAGTAATGTAGGATGCACGGTACATCTGGCCTCGCTGAATATATCTGGTGAAATTTTAGAGCGCTCTCATTGTCTTATTAGTCTCAAAGGGAACCAACAAAGTCTTCTGTTTCATAACGGGAATATTTCTAGAAACCGATCGCATGTGAGAACAAAAGCTTCTCTCGGTGTCCCTTTTTCTGTCTTAGTTCCTATACTGTTCCTTAGTTCCTTATATTTTAATTTCAAAATTGAAATTCAATCTTCAGCATCCATATTCTTTTAAAGGGATTGTTCAACCAGAAATTAAAACTGTCATTATTTACCTTAGACTTTCTATCTTCTGTGGAACACAACGATATTTTAAAGAATATTTCAATTGTTTTTGTCTATATAATGAAAGTCAATGGGGTCCAAAACAACTTTGTACCTCATTGATTTTCATTGTATGGAAAAACACACACACACACACAAAATATCTTATTTTGTGTTCCATGGAAAAAAGGAAGTCATAACTATCCCTTTAATGTATATTATGTCTCTGTAGTGCTCCAGGACAAAGATGAAAATGGTTTTCACATCCTTTTACAGTAAAACCTCTCGGAAATTTCATGCTAACCCTAATGACCTTTCTTTGTTCTCTTTTGTTTGTCTGAATAGTCCTTAACTTGACTGACTATTAGTAGAAAAGTGGCCACACTTGACACATTATGATTCACAGTGAAATAATGACCTTGCGTGGATGTAACGCATTCCTCACGAACAGTGTTAAGAATCTTCAGCTTCTCAGATATTCTTGAACAGCACCCAACTGTCCAGTCAGAGCCCTCCTTTACTTGGTAATCAAATGCCTTTGTGGTAGGCTTTGGAATTTTGGAATTTCCTCTGTGATTTGTTTGTTTATAAGTGTGTTTATTGGATCGAGAGTGTTTTATTGAGGCAGAGATGAGTTTAGCCTTCACCTGGCAGCAGGTTTATGGCAGTTACCGGGGATATCTTATCGGAATGTGGTTGCTAGGCCACCGGCATTCAGAAGTACTGGTCCCAAGAGACGTATGGGGTTTCCCCGCCCAGATGTCCTTTGTGTTCAGGTGCCCTCTCTCATTCACACTCTTTCAGAGGACAAAGATGCCTTTACCTTCCTAACAGAGTGAGCTGGATTGATTGTGGGGACGCTTGAGAGGCCCATGGTCTTGAGAGGACAGCACATGTTTTAGTGAGGTAGTTATTCAAGTTAATGATTAGATCAAGTGAGTTTAGTTTAAGTCCTGTGGAAAAGTTGAGTTTAAAGTGTATTGTTTGTATGTTAATTTTTAATAGTAAGTTAAGTAAATCTCTTTCTTTTAACACAGTAAATATCATAAAAATCAATTGTTTATATACACTCACCTAAAGGATTATTAGGAACACCATACTAATACTGTGTTTGACCCCCTTTCGCCTTCGGAACTGCCTTAATTCTACGTGGCATTGATTCAACAAGGTGCTGAAAGCATTCTTTAGAAATGTTGGCCCATATTGATAGGATAGCATCTTGCAGTTGATGGAGATTTGTGGGATGCACATCCAGGGCACGAAGCTCCCGTTCCACCACATCCCAAAGATGCTCTATTGGGTTGAGATCTGGTGACTGTGGGGGCCATTTTAGTACAGTGAACTCATTGTCATGTTCAAGAAACTAATTTGAAATGATTCGATGCTTTGAAATGCTTTGTGACATGGTGCATTATCCTGCTGGAAGTAGCCATCAGAGGATGGGTACATGGTGGTCATAAAGGGATGGACATGGTCAGAAACAATTCTCAGGTAGGCCGTGGCATTTAAACGATGCCCAATTGGCACTAAGGGGCCTAAAGTGTGCCAAGAAAACATCCCCCACACCATTACACCACCACCACCAGCCTGCACAGTGGTAACAAGGCATGATGGATCCATGTTCTCATTCTGTTTACGCCAAATTCTGACTCTACCATCTGAATGTCTCAACAGAAATTGAGACTCATCAGACCAGGCAACATTTTTCCAGTCTTCCACTGTCCAATTTTGGTGAGCTCGTGCAAATTGTAGCCTCTTTTTCCTATTTGTAGTGGAGATGAGTGGTACCCGGTGGGGTCTTCTGCTGTTGTAGCCCATCCGCCTCAAGGTTGTGCGTGTTGTGGTTTCACAAATGCTTTGCTGCATACCTCGGTTGTAACGAGTGGTTATTTCAGTCAAAGTTGCTCTTCTATCAGCTTGAATCAGTCGGCCCATTCTCCTCTGACCTCTAGCATCAACAAGGCATTTTCGCCCACAGGACTGCCGCATACTGGATGTTTTTCCTTTTTCACACCATTCTTTGTAAACTCTAGAAATGGTTGTGCGTGAAAATCCCAGTAACTGAGCAGATTGTGAAATACGTCTGGCACCAACAACCATGCCACGCTCAAAATTGCTTAAATCACCTTTCTTTCCCATTCTGACATTCAGTTTGGAGTTCAGGAGATTGTCTTGACCAGGACCACACCCCTAAATGCATTGAAGCAACTGCCATGTGATTGGTTGATTAGATAATTGCATTAATGAGAAATTGAACAGGTGTTCCTAATAATCCTTTAGGTGAGTGTATAATATAATGTAATAATATTTTACTATGGTAGCTGCAAGTATAGACTTCCATTGTTGGTGTATATAGCACATTCTATACAATCTATACAGTATTTCAGAGTTTAATTTGTTAGGAATGCATCAGTATTAAAATTCTGGCTGAGTACAATAAGCCGATTAGTATTTCAATAAATTGCCAGTAGCTATTAAAATTGTAGCTATATTATTTTGTGTATATAAAGAAAGGAATAATTGACAACGGGCCGTTGAATTATTAGAACATAACGCACACCCGAGGTGGTAACGCGACCACGAGGCAAAGTAGATGTGCATTATTTTCTAATAATTCAATGGACCAGAGTCAGTTATTCTGCTTATACTATGGTTACCACACCCAGATGTTAGATTTCAAGATTTGTTAGGTTTTTGTCCTTAAAACGCTCTTGTGTGTAGGACTTATTTCTTACGCATCTCATCCCACGCCTCCGTTGCTAATTTCAAAACGTAATGGAGGCTTGAGCCATTGATGGCAGACTAATGCAGTTATTAGAGAGAGAAAGAGATTAAGCGTGTGTGAGAGTCTGTGCTCGCCAGCAGCATCTACTAATAGCGAAGCTGTAAGTTTATCTGCTTAAAGAACAGTGCCGTTATTACCTCGCTAGTGAGAAATGTCAGGTAGCTTTTAAATTGCTAAACAATTTTACTGATAAAATCATCAGAGCAGCGCTGACAACATGTTTCTGTGCGAGTGTGTGTCCGTAGTGTATGTGTGTGCGTTTGAGTAGGAAAGAGAGCGCGAGAAAGTGTGTTTTCCGTACATAGTAAAAACGTAAATTTGTGGCTAAAAACGTATCCTATTAAGTTTTTATCCTATTGTTTACTATATTTGTTTTCTTGGTCAGTTCCGTTGTGGGTTTTGGTTCTTTTGCTGTTGTAGTCTGTAATGAAGGGCCTTTGAAATAATTGAAATCATTTGGCGAGTTGATATGGAACAGTAATGCGGTCAAGACCTGCCTGGAACTACTTTAGCCATGCGTTTCCCTAAAAATAAATGCACACTTTAGAACATTCATTGACCAATCAGATTCAAACATTCAACAGTCCCATAGTATAATCACAAATGAAAAACTGAAATCAATTATTTTAGTTGCTACAAGTGAATTTTGCCAACATGCTATTATAACTTACAATATGAAAAATAATAGATATTAAATTATGTTTTTAAAGATTAACTTCAAGTTAATGTTAGATGACAGAAAATGTAATCTATTAAATGAACATGCACAATTAAATATCCAAAACTGACCAATACACACTTATCTAAAACCAATCTCAACTCGCCATGTGCTCCAAAACATTGTCCTTAATTAAATCAAGTAGATAAGTAATGCCACCTCTGTCCTACAAGCCCTGAGGATATTGTAAAGTAAAGAGAGAGGCTGATGCGTCTGTGTCATTGAGAATTGAATTACAGATCTTCCATCACGCCACCCAGAAAGGCTGTTTTCTCCTCCTCTAAATGTAGGAGAACACTCAGGATTTTCATTATATAATGAGTACTTAAATATACCTTCATTACAAGGCCTCTTTAAAAAAATTCAAGAGCACTTCAGGACCAAATACAAGATAAATGTGTCTGAAATATATATTTTCCATTCAATTCTGGACAGTATAATGTAAAAAATATCTCAGATATTGATGGTTGATATTTCAGTGCATATCACAGAAATTGCTTGACACAATAGGCCTGTTTTTTATTGTAGTTCATTAGAAGCTCATCATACTTCAAAGAAAGGGGTGTACTTCCTCTCTTTGTGTGTCCACTTGATCAGGCCATCGTGAGGTACACGAATGTTTCAGTAAATCACGCAAGATCAGATTCTAGACAGCATTCACCCTCCGAATGAACATCTTTCTGCTTTTTTAAATGAGAAACTGTGTAAATACCATGATACTGTATGAATATGGTAATCATTCTGTACCATGGTATATATTTCATAAAAATATATTTTATATTGTTTGGTTCTATGGTATTACTTACCATTGTATCTGATGTCATCATTGTACTGCCCCAGTACTTGTAAGGAAAGTGTTTGCTGCTGCCTTGCATTATAGTTGTTGCATTATTTAAAAAATGTGTTGATAATATTATTATTGACAATATTATTTAAATTTACATTTTACATATACATATACACTCACCTAAAGAATTATTAGGAACACCATACTAATACTGTGTTTGACCCCCTTTCGCCTTCAGAACTGCCTTAATTCTACGTGGCATTGATTCAACAAGGTGCTGAAAGCATTCTTTAGAAATGTTGGCCCATATTGATAGGATAGCATCTTGAAGTTGATGGAGATTTGTGGGATGCACATCCAGGGCACGAAGCTCCCGTTCCACCACATCCCAAAGATGCTCTATTGGGTTGAGATCTGGTGACTGTGGGGGCCATTTTAGTACAGTGAACTCATTGTCATGTTCAAGAAACCAATTTGAAATGATTCGAGCTTTGTGACATGGTGCATTATCCTGCTGGAAGTAGCCATCAGAGGATGGGTACATGGTGGTCATAAAGGGATGGACATGGTCAGAAACAATGCTCAGGTAGGCCGTGGCATTTAAACGATGCCCAATTGGCACTAAGGGGCCTAAAGTGTGCCAAGAAAACATCCCCCACACCATTACACCACCACCACCAGCCTGCACAGTGGTAAAAAGGCATGATGGATCCATGTTCTCATTCTGTTTATGCCAAATTCTGACTCTACCATCTGAATGTCTCAACAGAAATCGAGACTCATCAGACCAGGCAACATTTTTCCAGTCTTCAACTGTCCAATTTTGGTGAGCTCGTGCAAATTGTAGCCTCTTTTTCCTATTTGTAGTGGAGATGAGTGGTACCCGGTGGGGTCTTCTGCTGTTGTAGCCCATCCGCCTCAAGGTTGTGCGTGTTGTGGCTTCACAAATGCTTTGCTGCATACCTCGGTTGTAACGAGTGGTTATTTCAGTCAAAGTTGCTCTTCTATCAGCTTGAATCAGTCGGCCCATTCTCCTCTGACCTCTAGCATCAACAAGGCATTTTCGCCCACAGGACTGCCGCATACTGGATGTTTTTCCCTTTTCACACCATTCTTTGTAAACTCTAGAAATGGTTGTGCGTGAAAATCCCAGTAACTAAGCAGATTGTGAAATACTCAGACCGGCCCGTCTGGCACCAACAACCATGCCACGCTCAAAATTGCTTAAATCACCTTTCTTTCCCATTCTGACATTCAGTTTGGAGTTCAGGAGATTGTCTTGACCAGGACCACACCCCTAAATGCATTGAAGCAACTGCCATGTGATTGGTTGATTAGATAATGAGAAATTGAACAGGTGTTCCTAATAATTCTTTAGGTGAGTGTACATATATATATATATATATATATATATGTGTGTGTGTGTGTGTGTGTGTGTGTGTGTGTGTGTGTGAGTGTGTGTGTGTGCATGTAAAATATACAAAAGAAGATATTACTACCATGAAAATATAAGGAAATATTTTATATTGTAAATATTTTAAATATAAGGGAAGAACAAAACACTAAACTTGGTTAAGGTATTTGTCTGCAAAAAAAAACAAAACAGGAAAAGCATGTATTGATTTTAACATAATCAGTTATTAATATTTCATTGGTTCTCTGTTGTTTTTGCATGTGTTCATATTATAATGTCTTTGTATGGCAGCCTGGCCGCACAATTTGACATGTTTCAGTGTGTTATCACAAATAAAACAACTGACTCCAAGCACAGCTACACAATATGCCTACAAAATCTTTAACAAATGTTTTATAATTTTATAATATATGAATAAAGGGGGTGAATATGTTTTTTAGGCCGGACATCACTTTATGTGTGTGTATATATATATATATATATATATATATATATATATATATATATATATATATATATGTGTGTGTGTGTATGTGTGTGTGTGTGTATGTATGTGGCCAAAATTGATGCTGCTCTCTTCCAGCATTTTGAGTGATTATGATGCAAAATAGTCGGCACAAGCTTTAACCGTAATCTTAATGATGTGATCCCACAGCGAGTAAACAAAAGCATGATAAATAATTTCTGTCTCAATATTGTACGATAAATTAATCCACCAACAACTCATATCTCAGTTCTGGTTGGGATGTTCCCCGAAAACCGTCCATAAATTTAGGAAGAAAGATGTCATTAAAACCAAGGTGACCTGTCTCAGTTGAAATTCTCAGTTTGCTTGCACTAATCTGCCTGTTCCCTATCAAAGCAGATGTGTTGTTACCGTGTGTTCTCTGGTATAAATCTCCCTCTGAATGCAGGGCCGGCTCCCTGCGATTTAGAGCATGCTCATAAATTCTCAATTTTATGTCAAATTTTCATGTATGTGGTATGCATCAAATTGGTTTTCTTGTTAGGAAAGGCTATTTCATGGACACGCACTGCTGATGCATCATTCTGCAATGTCTTTTCAATCTGACATCTGCGTTGTCTGGCCAAATGGTATGTTAAATAATATTCTTAAGCTTGGCGGTGGCTGAGCATTTACTTATGAGGGCTCTTGGGTGAGAGACTTAACTAAATATCTTGGTCATTGAATGAGCACCAGATGACTTGATGATGCTGTGACTTTGAGGAGTCGGTGGCTGCGTCCAAAATCGAATACTCTCTTGAGTATAGGTACTTATTTTGAATAAGTAATTACTTCACGACCGCTAAAAAAGTATGTTTTATATAGTATGAGTGTGTGTAGTATGAATGTAATCCGGATGTACTACATTCGCCATGTTGTCGTTATCATGATGTGACCTACCAGCTTCAGTTGCGTCGCTTTACTGACATTCACAAATCCTATCCCGTGGCCTCATGGGATAGTAAAGTGTCCATCGTATGCACACTTCAGATTCTTGCTGGAAGAAGTGGGTCATCCAGGTACTTTTTACCTACTCTTTTATGAGTACTGTAAATTCGGACATACTTTTGTCACATACTTTTCGCCTACTATATAGTTGGGAAGTATGCGATTTCGGATGCAGCCAAAGGCTAAATGGTGACTATTTTCACTCTTGGTATCTAGGTATGAACCAAATGTACACCAAAATCTGAGACGTCTTCAAGTGTAGCCTTATTTTCTCTTTCACACTGACATGGATTCATGTGTGCCAGACCTCCCTAAAGTCATTATAGACATCTTTAGTCTTTTATTGTTCCCTCTTTACACAGCCTCATTCAACATGTGGTGATGCTTCATTGAAAGTAAATGAACAACCTAATAAAGTTTAACATCCTTTTCCGTGAACGCCAATTTACTGATTTTTTTCTGTGCCGGCTGAGAGACTGCTTTTGTTTTGGTGAGGTAAATAAAGCTGAGGGAGATGCATGGCACGTGGTTGAGCAGAGGATCATGGGACTGTCATGTAAATGTTAATTCTTTGATTTCATATTCTGTTATTTTGTTTTGTTGGATTTGTTCATGAGAATTATTATAAGGTGTTGTCAGTTATTCTACTTGTAAAACAAGTTAGTGATTTGATTTTGAAACAAATGCATTAAATTTTCTTAGTACGACATATCTTTATTCTTATTTCCTCATATTTTGCAATCCTTTAAATTATCTTAATGACTATGGTCATCAACTTTAATGACTGTATGCTGTTATTGTCTTTAATTAAAGCTAAAACTATTATAATTTACTTGTTTATTTTTATTTAATAATTTTTCACTTGAAATAAAATAAACATTAACTAAAAAAAAACTTTAACTTATTTTATTTCAGCTAGTTGCCAAGGCAGTATTTCTCATTTTTGTTTAATGTCATTTAAAAAAGAAAAATCTAAAACTAAATAGACTAAAAACTGAATTGTAATAACTATTTAGACATATTAAAAAAGAAAGCAAAAGCTAATAAAAATGGAAAAAAAATAGCTAAAACAAAAACTAAACTTAAAAACAGCAAATATAAAAATTCAAATCTAATTGAGAATATTACTATATCACATAAATTAAAAATCATATTTAAGTTTAAATATAAATGTCTAAATAGAAAAATGACAAATATTTACACATTACTTCCATAAAGCAATGCTGTGGGATTCTTGTTTTGGATGAGAGTCTCTTTATAAATATATTGTCTGCAAATCATACTGCTCTCACTTTCATTCTTCACTGTGCAGCTGAAGGTCTGACCAATGATGTAAATGGCATGATGTATTATAGTCTCTTGTGCTGTTGAAAAGAGCTGTGATCCGTGGTGCCAGTGGATTAAATGCTGTAATAAGCTCATAAAGGGAGTCGTGATGGGGTCATGATCGAGGTGAGAGTGAAGAGGGAAAGCAAGAGCGTCTAATTGCTCTTGAAGTTTTAATGAGGACATGGGAGTTGAGTTACTCCTGAGCATCAAGGATGTTCCTCAGTCGATGATGAAATGCAAAGTTAGACTGTAGCCTCATTATTGAGGTGTTGTATCTGCAAACTATTTAATTATGAACATATTTACATAATGAACATATTGTCTACTTAAATTCTGTCATCACTTATTCATCCTTATGTTGTTCAAAACCCTCTGGTTTTCTTGAAGTATTCTTCTCTACATTCTTCTCCTTCTGTAATGTCTAGTGTGTTTCTATCATGATTTAGACGGGAAGGCAGAAAGTTTCATCCATCTCCATCTAAACTTTGTGTCATTGTGAGACGCATGATGTTTTCTATAAAGTCATCCATTGTGTTGTGGTGATATAGTCAGTGTGTCAGTGGCACACATTCTCTGGTGAAATAAACCAGTTCATGGCTTCCAGCTGTTGGTTGAAACCAAATAATTACGGAGTCTGATCTCAAACAGACATTTGAAGGGTTATATTATTTCTTCTGTTGACTGCATCACAACGTCATAGTCACATGATGCTTTCTTCTGTCTGAATGAAACTCTTTTAATGGAATTTTCTTCTCTCAATCAGTTCTGTTAATCTCATTGATAATTTTAAATCAACGTTGTGCCTGCTGTGATACAATCGTCATTTGTGTTTTGGCCTAGGGATCAAGGACTTCTGTGTGGATTGTCAAGAGGAAAAACCTGACCTTAGTCAAACACACTGTAGCTCTTTTGTGCATCTCCACTCCAGCTGAACTGTATCCAGCTCAACAGTAAACAAGGAAATATCAGTCTCTCCAAAAAGCCAGCTGTCCGTTTCTATGCCAGTGCAGGCGGCCCTTCATGCGTGCTGACTCACTGTTGCATTGCTGTGGTGTCAAAGGGTCAAATTCTCTCTGACGAGTTTCAGAATTTATCACTGATTGGATGCAAAGCTGCCAGTTACTAAAGCTATTTTATTTTATTTATTATTTTGATCTGTTTATTATTTTATTTATTGTAATGTTTATTTTATATACTAAAATGTAAAAAAAATCTTATTGTGTATTCTGGTTAAAAGTGTCACTTTTAGTGTATGTTTAATCAGCGTTTTAAGTTAAAGTCACCATGAAGTCTTAATTATTTTTTGGAATATTGCAGTATTTATTATAAATGATTTATCTGCACTTCATTATTTTTTAACTTTCATGTGCCCTCGTAAACTTTAATCAGAATAACTTCCCCTCCCTTTTGACGTGACATCTCTTCTCTGATGATATGTCGCAAGGGCGGGACAACCTTTCGCTCACATGACATCACAGCAATAGCAAACCACAACGATCCAACAATCAAATTAATACCTGATGGACAAAATCTAGTCCCGTCCTAGATTTTTTTCTTGTTTAAGAAGCCATTTGGATATATCAATATATAATTTTTTCTTCCCGAAACAGGGAAGAAAAGACAATTGCAACTTTCATGCCAACTTTAAAGTAAGGAAGCACCAGTTAAACAGCTGTCTTGTAGTATAAGCTTTTAGGTGTTTCTTAAAGGAGGTTTTATGGTCCAAAACATTGCAGAGAATGGCTTTTAGAACCAGTTACGCAATAACTGAAACTCTTAATTGTGTAATGTCACAAAGACCCCATAAATTCCTGTCCTAGGGAAGGGACATTCTCAAAGGACATGGGCGGCACTGAACAGAATCGTATTGCAAACAGATAATAAACCTTTGTGTTAGATTTGAGATTTTTAGGATAGCTCTTTTTGTTGGTTTCAATCAGGTTTGTGTTTAGAAAAGAGTGTTTTTGAAGGAGTTTACAAATAGGTATGTAGTATTCTTAGATATAAACTCACTGATAATAGGTGGGTGTGCAGTTTCTCACAGTGATCTGATGACTGGCAACAGTGTTTTTTACGCTGCGTGTGTTAGGAAGCAGGTTCAGCCCACGCTGTCTTCCCATGTGGAAGGGTTGCGATAAACACAGGAGACGCTCTGGACGCCCACTGCGGTGTTTCTCTGACACATGCGCTGAACCGTGTAAGCTGCCAAGAGGTCTGGAACAACTCCAGCGTGTCCCCCTGTAGACTCTGAGTCAGATCCCAGCACACAGTGTACAGCTTAAAAGGAATATTTCATCCAGAAATGAATTTTCTGTCATCGTTTACTCACCGTCATGTTTTCTCAAACTTGTATGACTTTCTTTCCTCTGTAAAACACAAAGAGTTTGTGCTTGTCGCTCGATTCCATGCAGTTGCAATGAATGGGAACTGATGCTTTTTTGAGTTTCAAAAACAATGCAAAAGCATCATAAGTATATCATAAAAGTGGGCCATAAGTCTTCTCAAATTATAAAATAGATTTAGCTGAGAAAAAATTCCATTAATAAGATCAATAAAAGTGAGAGAATCACTGTGAGATTCATGAAGGATCATTCAGACAGGTTTTACTAATCAGATCAACTGATTCATTCACAAACTCTCATGTTTAGAATGCTTTTTCAGAGAATAACGCTTACGTTTTGATTGGTTTCTCACTCAAAGCTTCATATAACAATATAGAGTCATATGGACTACTTTTGTTGCACTTTTATAGTGCATTTACATCCTGTCTTCAGTGTCCATACATGTGATGCATTCTTCAGAATTTCCCCTTTCAGGTTTCACAGAAGATACAGAGATTTGGAAGAATTTGTCATCTATGATCATAAAATAAGGCAGTGTGAAACCTTGTGAAATGTCAGTTGCTGAACTGTTGAATCTAATGGAAGACTGAATACATGACAGAGATGTTGTAATAGTAACAGCACAGATAAACCACACACATGCTACATTCTCACTCTGAGGCTGAGGCTTATTTCCATTTCATGAAAGCTTCATTTCCATCTTGCTCTTTTGTTCGTATGAAGCCATAATGAATCCAGCTGGCCTTACTATGTTGCGCAAGAACTGCTTTCATTTTGATGGCCATGTTTACTGTCAGCATGACCTTTTCAATCAGAAAGACTCCAAACAGAAGTAAAGTGTCTTTACATCCTGTGTTTGGTCGTTACTTCCTGTAAAATTTGAGTATTTCAGTCATGGTTGAACGCTATAGTAACGCCTATTTGTTGTTCTGTTTTATAATAATTTCATATATTATTTGTTTAAATATGTTAGCTAAAGGTCTCCATGGTCATGGAACATCTGGAAATAAATAAAAAAATTAATATTATTTTCTAGGTCTGTAAAAAATTATGTTAAAATAAATTTCTTTAATGAATATAATTTTTACATTTTATTTTCTAGAAAATGTATTCTGCTAGAAACTGCTCATTTTAGTAAAACATGCCATAGTGATGTGTGATTCAAATCTGTATGCTGAATACTTCTCAGTGAATCAGAGTTTAATTTCTTCTTCTTACTCAAAATATAGTGTTTTCATTTTCATTACTGCTTTTTTAGTATATAGTGGTGAAATATATTCAGCATCAGTGTTGGGTGTAATTAATTACTAAGTAATCTAATTACTGTACTTTAATTACTTTTCCCTTGAAAAAAAGGTAAAGTAAGGGATTACTCTTTATTTTAATTAGTTACTTCTGTTGTAATTGCATTAAATACTGATAGACACTATAGAACAATTCTATATTAAAACAGTAGTGGATTTAACATCAAAATTTAAATAGAAAATATCCCTTTAAATATTTTGGTCAGCTCAAGAATAATTAATGCTATTGTATATTGTTTATTTGAAAGAATCAAAAGTGCAGTTTTGTGTCTATCCTTGTATTTTTTAACTGGTCGAGGTTGATATGGGATTTATTAGAAATTAATTATTAATAAGTAATCCAATACTTTTTAAAGAGAGTAATTAGTACAGTGATCTAATTACACTGTTGAAGATGCAATTAGTAGCTAGTAATTCATTACTATTTTTGGAGTAACTTACTCAAAACTGGTCAGTCTAAAGTTTCCTCATGCCAGCAAAAGTGCCCAGATGGCACACAGCAGATGGCACTGGTGCTTTAATTCCTATTTATTTGTTCATGAATTGTCTGATACTCAGAGGACCATCTCTCCGTTGGATTTTGTCGTCTTATTTGTGCTAGAGATGGAAGGGGCTCTCATAATAATGTGCCAGCGAGGGCACTTGCCCAGTCCAGTGATATGCTGCCATCTGCCACCAATGTTTTGTGTCTGTGGTGAACTGATGCCGCTTTAGACTGTTAAAGCCTTTAACAGGCTTTAACATTCCCCAGCCGTGTGTTATGCCTGCCCTGATTTGAACCCCCTTCTGCCTCTGACTGTCTGAAAATGCAAACTGACAGTTCTTCTCTGAGAAAATGATGCCCGGTTTCATTCATGATGAGTGTAATGTGGCCTCACCCTGAGTGGTTCATCTGTCTGTATGGAGCTCTTTGACTTGATACTAAAAAGTACCTTTCTGCAGATTTTAAAACACTGATATGTTTTGTTAGTTTTGTTATCTGATAAAATTGCTAGATTTTTGTGGTTTTTAGTTCATGTCCATTAGCTTTGTGGTAAACTGTATGCTAATGTACTTATAAACATTGGCTTTTAGCAGATATATGCATTTCAAATGAATAGTATTTGTCTTCTGGGTGAATGAAATATTGATGACTCATCTTGTACTTAAAGCAAATATTTGTCCAATCGAATATTGAATATCCTCCCTAGTATATATAATATAATCTCTCATCTCAATTGCATATCGCAGATGGTTCATAGTTGTGCTGTAAACGAAAAGCTATCGGCTATTTAAAAAAGGGATGAGTCCGTTAATGTGTTCTGCTCCAATTTCCTATACTCTAATTCCTGCGTAATAATCAAGGAAATTTGGAATGAGAGTTCTACCGCCAGACCCGGAGATCGGCTGAATGGATTCAAAATGGTAAAACTCAACTGTTTAACTCTAGGGGATTTGGAAAATGTGCCTATTTTCAAAAAAAAAGTGGAGTGTTCCTTTACATGATATACAGATCTCTGTCAAGCATATTGGAATCTACTGTCTGTTTTTATCAATGTTGTTCCAAAGGCGAAAATGTGGTATCGAGCCAACCCTAATAAGAAGTGCTATTGACATCAGTTTTTTTTCCATCTCTCACATTCTCCTTTATCTCTGTCAGTCTTGCTCGGTCTTTTTCCACAGTGTTGCTGTATTGTTTTTTTTTTTAAACGTGAATGTGAAATTTGATGCACAAAGACTGCAGGCTTGCGGAAAACTGTGAGAGTTGTTTAAATGTTTTGAGAAGGTTGCTTACTAAGTTATATGTGAAGCTGTAATGATGGCGTTTTCTCTGCCCTGCTGTTTTGAGTCAATCCAATTGAGATTCCCTGGGCTTTACCCATTACATAATCAGATCAGCATGTGGTCACATGGCTTAGTCATTTTGTCTCTCTTTTCACTCAAATTCAGATTTGTGCTACCGCACACTGTATATTTGTGACATGCGTGACAGGGTCATATAAGGTGTTTCTGATTGTCTAACCATTCATTTTGACCTAAAGACTTCTCAAAGTCATATGAAATAAACATTTATCTCTACACAATGTTAGTGTCCTTTTGTAACCTTGACCTCTAGGCTGATTTCAACCTAAATTTTGGTCTTCAAATTGTCTGACGTTGGTATGTCTGGGTTTTGTACGTTCAGGTGTCTTTATGTTTCTGGGTACACTGTGTTAAAGCCTGTGTGGAGAGCTTAGCATCAAGCAATTATAATGCAAATAAGGATGGCTGTTTCTCCTCGACACTCCAGACAAAGGGGTTTTTCCATCTGAGTGAATGTTTAATTCGAATGGAATGTCTTTTCTGTGGATCAGTAGAAATCAGACAGGTTGTTCAATAAAAAAGGAAAACAATCTGCATTCCTATTCAGCATTTGCTGTGTTGATCTAGTCATCAAGCACATGAAACTAGATCTGTTTACTGGGGAAAGTCTGAAGCGATTAGATTTATCAGAACCGTCCTTATGTCATTTCTTTGTCTTGAATGGTTTAAAAGAATTTATGGTGTGGAGGAAGGTTTGCCGACAGTAAACAACCTTATCAGAAGTCGAACCGGTGTGACAAGGTGTGTCAGATATGAATTGATTTTATGGTTTTCTTTCATAAATAAGCTAATACTTCCTTAACATTAAACTATTATTTTAATAAATATTTGTTTGTTTGATATTTTTAGATTTTTTTTTATAGAATACTCACGCAGATCATTTAAAATAAATTTGTGCATATATACTTCTAAATAAATATAAAAACATAATATAGTATAATAGTAAATGAAAACTGTCATCATTTACTCACCCTCATGTCGTTCCAAACCCGTAAGACTTTGTTCGAAACACAAATGAAGATATTTTTTATGAAATCTGAGAGATTTATGTCCCTCCATTGACAGTCTACGCAACTACCACTTTGTCGTTTCAAAAAGTTCATAAAGAGATCGTAAAACGAATCTATATTAATTGAGCGGATTAGTCCACATTTTCTGAAGAGACACGATCACTTTATATGATGAACACATTGAATTTTGTCTTCTATTCACATATAAACATTCATCAGCTCACACAACAGTTGTGGTAAACGAAAGCTCAAGCATGTTCGCTCAATGTGCGAGAACCAATGAGGTTCATTCTCGTGTGCTACGCAGAATGTATGAGCTTCCGCAAGAACCAATAAGGTTCATTCTCATTTGTTACGCAGCACGCAATAACCAATGAGGTTTGTTCTCGCGTGTAAAACAGGTTCAGTTGAGCTTCTGTTTATGTTTGCTAATCAATGTTTATATGTGAATAAAAGCCTGAATTCAATCTGTTCATCACATAAAGTGATCGAGTCTCTTCAGAAAATTTGGACTAAACCGCTCAAATCATATGGATTAGTTTTATGATCTCTTTATGAACTTTTTGAAGTGTCAAAAGAGGAACAAAAGTCTTACGTGTTTGGGACAACATAAAGGATGAGTAATTGATGACATTTTTTACATTTTTGCATGAACTAATCCTTTCATCAAAACATTTAATATTCAAGTAATATTACTGAATATTTCATATATAATTTTTTGAAAACATAAATCTTAAATGTTTTGATGAATTTCTTTTTTTTTGACACTCTGAATGACATGACAACAGCAAAGTTGAACTTTGAGTAAAAAAAAAAAAAGCTAAAGTGTCAAAAGTTGAATTGTGTCTCTGGCTTTTTGCAGCTATCAAAGTCAACTGTGTGGGGTCGTGTGGCATCTCATCCAAGCTTAACGATGCATCATGGATGCTTGAGGAGAAGTACTTGAGCAGCACACTGTCTGTCGCCGATAAAGGTAAGGAGGCCAACTTCCATTCATCTTCTCTTTTAATTTCAGCTTTCTTTTTTTTTTTTTTTTTTACTAACAATTCAGTCATTCTTAATATTATTAGTCAAAATATTCTTTACTGGCTTTCAGTGGCTCTAGTCTACAATAATAATAATAAAAAACTTCCTTTAAAGGACTTCATTGTTTACCTCTTAAATTCATATTGCTTGATCAGCTGCTTGTGTCTGAAAGGTTTCCTGTTCTGAGTATGTGTCTGTCTGGTTTCTTCCTGTGTGTCTGAATGTGTCGGGTATCGCATAACCCTTTAAGTATGTTAGATTTGAGCTATCCCTTTAAACAGGAAACCTTTCATTTGTTTACTTCAAACAGTCCACATGATAATTATAATCTGTTGGTATAGAGATAATTTTTAAAGAGCATGTGTGTTCTGTTATTTCTGATAAAACTGATTCTTTCAGGTGTATGTGTAGCTGTATGCTGTATATGGTAGGAAATGTCCTCACTTAAGAAGATACATTTGCTGTTGCCAGATGAAGCCTCAGATCTAGTTTAAAGAAATTTTTGGTCCCTACTACCTGAGAGATATCAGTGAAATAGATGTCTTGAGAAAAATATGTATGCGTCTGTGACAGCCTTAGGCTCTGTCAACACTCAACAAAAAAAAGCAAAGAAAAAGGAAACGCGTGTTAGCCATCAGAAAACTTTAAGACTGCTCTCTGCCAGTGCTTTAAGTTTGGGACTATCTTCCCGGTTTCACAGACAAGGCTTAAGTTAGTCCCAGACTAAAATGCATGTTTGAGCTGTTTTAACTGAAAGCAACTTGCACTGACTTGTCTTAAAATATGTCAGTGTCATTGTTTTGTCTCAAGATGCACACCAGTAATGTTTTTTTCTAAGGCATGTTTATAAAAGTTACTTAAATGCCCTAATTGAACTAAGGCCTAATCCTGGCTTAATCTAAGCCTTGTCTGTGAAACCGGGCCTCTGTGATGGAAGCCTGCATGGAAACTCTTTATTATTGCTAAAAAAAATAATAGCTGATGTTTTCTCCATTATGTGACTCTCCATGCAGCTCTTTAGCTATTTTGTTACACTATGCAACAAGTTTCCAAGCTTTCTGTCTTCACAGTGGGTGGAGCTATCAAGCAGAACCCCACAAAAATGCAACAGTGCCTTCCCACTTTTTCAGCAAGCAATTTTGCGTTTAAAAGTCGTCTAATAGCCGTCTAAACACAGCCCTGATGTCTAGGCTAAAACAAGGCAAAACTTTGGCTGTCAGTGAAAATGTAATAGACGTCTAACCATAGCCCAAGAATAGACTAGTCATCTAAAACATGAACTTGTCAAAGAAATGAAACCAAACACCTTGGAATCACTGTTGACTTTGCTTACATGATGGAATATCATACATCTCGCAAGTTATTTTGGCAAAAATGACATGTAACCAAGGTTATTTTGGCTAGAAATAGGTTACTCATAGCCGGGCTATATCGGGTCTATATTTAACCAAGATGGTGAAATGACGGCTATTGCTTGCTGGGTTGGTTCCGGAAGTATTTTTCCCATAGGGACTTAAAAAAATTATTTGTTAAAGGGTTATAAGCCATGAACCAAACAAACCAGCTATGAGGCGAATCACAACATTACAAACTAAAAAGCAAAAAAGCATTTGAAAATCAAAGACGACTGTGTACTAAACAACTTTAATTAGGGAAAGAACTACAATCCCTTTAAGCATTGCAAATGACAGAATCATGGGTAATGTAGTTTTTCATCAGGAATTCTGCCTGTTGGAACTACATACCCTGAAAACACTTTTGTTTAAAAAAAGTATTAAATGGAAAAGGTTTATGCAATATATATATATTTTTCCATTAAAATAAAACATTGATAAATGTGCCACAGCAACCAGAAATACAACAAGGAAATTAATATTTGAATGCTAAAGATCCTAATCGGAATTTGACATGTGATGCAGCCTGAATCATAATCACACCGTGTTCGTTTGTTGGCCAGAGGAGAACTGGGGTCCGTTCTTCGTACGTAGCTAACTCAGCTGGATTTGATTGTTGACGATTTGGCATGATCTTGGATTGTTTGGTTCTTTGAAGCTCATCCTGGACTTGCTGTCATAGCAACAGGTCCGTAAGCTTAAACCTGCTGGGGAGCAGGCTTATTTCATGTAAACAGGATTAGATTGCAAAATTTGTCCCAACCACTGCTACTTTATTACAAGAGTTCCTTACTGAACCAGGGGCAATAATAATTTTAAATAATAACAATAATAATAATAATAATATAAAAATGTATTTGAAAATAATATTATAATGTTGTGTATAATACTATAGACACAGCCACTTGATTGAGAGATTTATTTGTAATGGAATAATTACTTTATCATTTTATTGGTGTCTTACACACATGCTGTAACGTTAACCTGAGCCGTGCATTAATTTGAGTGATGACAGATATTATGGTATGGCTTGATGCGGCACAGGAGAAGCAGATAACTGGATCTTGACCCTTAAGAAACTTTAATACTTCATTTATCTATTATAACTTTTATGTTGGTTTGGTCGCTTGGCTGTTTCCTTATAAAGGTCCAGAAATTTGTGGTTTTCTTTTTTTAATTTGTCAAGTTTTTTGCCAGGTGGCTTTTTAAATTATATGATGTCATTACGTTGCTGTCTTGCCGCCAGCCAATTGCTGCATTACTGATCATAGTTTCGAATATTGATACGTCTGCCCTCTTCAGGGAACACAGGAACGCGCAGTAATCTCAGACAATTTAATCCAGATATTTTAATCCTATCCGCAAATTCGTTTGAAGAACCAAATTAGCCAGAGATCAGTTATCACGATTAGAAGATCTGGGATCTGCCAAATCATCTCAGATGTATTAAGCGAGGTACGAAGAACGGTCCCCTGACTGAATCTGGTTTCTATCCCAAGGTTTTTTTTCTCCATTTTGTCACCTGATGGATTTTGGGTTCCTTACCACTGTCGCCTCTCGCTTGCTTAGTTGGGGACATAAATTTATTATTCAACAGTATTATGGATCTTAATGTATAAACGGTGCTGTATGAAAACTGAACTGTGCTGGACGATGACATAATTTTTTGCAGAACTGCTTTATAGATGAAATTAACTAATTTAATAATTGAGCTTTACAGTGGAACTGAATTAACACTAAACTGACAGCTGAACAACGTAATTTTCCTGTTATCACTGTAAAGCTGTCAAAGTCATAAATCTAAAGAAGTTTCAAGTTTGAAGATGCTATAACAAAAAATTTGGTTGCTGTAAAGTTTTTTTCTCTGACTAAAGCCTTTTCCAAAAATTCCCACCCCAAAAAAAAGATTATATAAAAGTTCACCAAAAACATATTCCATTGATTTACAACCTCGTAGCACACAGTAGGTCTGTCTTTAACTGTTGTAAAAAATACATTTTCCTATGGAGAACATAAATAGTAATTTTTTTTTTTCTGGAATCCGACTGTGTTCCTCTCCACTTCTTTCTACAGTATCTCTCAGACTCTCACCCCTGTGTTCAGGTCACACAGAGTCATTATGTTATGCCGTGAGGGGAAGTGTGAGCTCTTGGCGTATGTGTGCTGGCAGGCCTTTTACTGTCTGAGTGCTTGTTAGTTCACATGCCCAGGCTTGTCCTATGTGTCTACGACCCCTTTCCAGGAGACCTTTTAGCAGCCCGGCCATCTGAATCAGCAGCGGAGACAGATGTGCTGGGTAACAGTGCTCATCTGACCCCACAGGCCAAAAGAGATAACAGAGATGCTGAATGTCTCTTATGCTGGCTGCCAGGAACTAATGCTGTCTGCCTATTAAGGGTTCGAGTTCCTCTCTTCATGGCTCAGTAACAGTAACTCTGATGGTCAGGGCGGTGGAGGAGGATTGAGATGCCTTTACTCGTCTGAGATTTGAAAATTGGGTGTTGTAATGTTGTAAATGATATTGTTGGATGTGTTTCATAGCATTTCAGCAAATACATAAGAGAACTGACGCACTGGCAAGGTGCGGTTCTGACCAATTTAAAGGGATAGTGCACCCAAAAATTTAAATTCCAAATCGTTTATGTTCCAAACCTATATGACTTTCTTTCTACTGTGAAAAACAAAAGAAGATATTTAGAAAAATGTTGGCAACACTTTAGTATGGGGAACACATATTCACTATTAACTACGACTTTTGCTTCAATAAACTCCTAATTTACTGCTTATTAATAGTTTAAGTTTAGGTATTGGGTAGGATTAAGGACTGTAGAATAAGGTCATGCCAAATAAGATATGAATATGTGCTTTATAAGTACTAATAAACAGCCAATATCCTAGTAATATGCATGCTAATAAGCAACTAGTTAGTAGCGAACCCTAAAATAAAGTTTTACCAAAATGTCTGTTGTTTTTCTTCTTTTTTTTTGTCCATACAACTGAGTCAATGGATGTTTCGAATCCAAATTACTTTTATTGTAGGGATAAAAACAGTCCAAACATTCTTCAAAATAACTTATTTTGTGTTCCTCAGAAAAGGATACAGGTTTACAACATGAGGGTGAGTCAATGGTTCAGAATTTTCACTTTTGGGTGCACTATCCCTTTAAATTGACCGTTGAAAGGGTTTCAGTCATCCCCTTCCTCCTTTACAGTTTGACAGCACTTTATGAAAGAGCTCCAGCGGTAACACATTTCCTCGGATTCCTTAGATCTGTATCTTTGTATTTCTATTAACTATTTGAAGGCAAAAACTGAAATCTTGATGTTGACGTCTCTTCACACATGTTCCACTTGTCATGAACATTCATTTGTGTCATCATTACCCATAAATTAATTTAAATGTAATTTAGATGGGATGTCAGATATTGAACTTGTGTTATTCTGTAGCCTGAACAGGTTTCGTTTCTCAGAATTAGACATTGTGTTTATAGCGTCAATGCAGTACCTGTTTTACATGCACTAAAAAAAAAGCCTGACAACGCATTAAAACTGTTTACATGAAATTTGAAATTATTAAGGTCAAAACATAAATAGACATGGAGTGTCTTGTTTTATTCTCAATTTCTATAAAGCGAAAAAAAAAGCGAAAAAGTGAAATTTTTAGTACAGTAAATTATGTATATAAGCTGTTAGCTAGGCTAGTGTTGCCTTAGCCAACTCTAGGGCCTAAATTAATGCTTGTTTTTTGAGGACTTCCTTCCTTAGAAACTGTGCAAGTATAGCTCAAACGGACAGTTGATACTGTATGTCTGTGAATTTCCCATCATTTTCTCTAAGAGGCCTTTTCCTGTCAGGGACTGCGACTTATAAACAAGAACAGATTTATACAGTAATGATGGCTGGTGTTAACTTAACTCGTATTCTCATCACACATTAACTCGAGTACATTTTTCAAATCAGACAACACCCTTGCAATGTGATTTTACTGCCAAATTTGAAAGTTTTGATAAACAAGCACAGGCAAAGCACGCTGTAGTTCATGAGCATTCACAAGCAAAAGGAAAAAAAGTAGGTTGAGGTGTGTACATTTGCAGTGCTTTATTCAAGTTATATACGCTGTGAATGCAAATCCTTCCAGTTCTTTGAATAATCTCTGAAGTTGTGGAAATCCCCAGTTAGAAAGCACAGAAGAGGGCATTGTTACAACAGTCAGAGTGCTTATCTACCCAGATAGGCCGTCCTATTTGAGTCATTCTGACTTACAAAACCTCAACCTCCATAATACACTGTTTTCTCATGATAGTGAAGCACTTTAAGACATCTGCTGTGCTTATAAGATTTTTAATTGATATTCTATATTAGATATGCACGCTTTCAGTAACACTTTAATCAAACAGTAATAAATAAGAGATCATTAGTTAAAGGGTTAGTTCAGCCAATAATGAAAATTGTGTCATTAATTACTAACCCTCATGTCGTTCCAAATCCGTAAGACCTTCATTCATCTTCAGAACACAAATTAAGATATTTTTGATGAAATCCAAGAGCTCTCTGACCCCTCCATAGACAGCAATTTAATTAACACTTTCAAGGCCCTGAAAGGTAGTAAAAACATTGTTAAAATTGTCCGTGTGACACCAGTGGTTCAACCGTAATTTTATGAAGCGATGAGGATACTTTTTGTGTGCAAAAAACAAACAAAAATAATGACTTTATTGAACAATTTCTTCTAGCCTCTGTCAGACTCTTATGCTGTTGACGTAGTTGTTTGTTTTTTGCACACAAAAAGTATTACTGACACTTCATAAAATAATGTTGAACCACTGGAGTCACATGGACTATTTTAACAATGTCTTTACTACCTTTCTGGGCCCTGAAAGTGTTAATTAAATTGCTGTCTATGGAGGGGTCAGAGAGCTCTTGGATTTCATCAAAAATATCTTAATTTGTGTTCTGAAGATGAATGAAGGTCTTACGGGTTTGGAACGACATGAGGGGGAATAATTAATGACACAATTTTCTTTTCTTTTTTGGGGGGGGGTGGACTAACCCTTCAATGTATATTTAATAGTTAGAAATGTCACAAAACTATATTATAATGACATTTTTCTCTGCCGTTACAGGTATTCTGCCAGCTGGTGAGCACAGCTTTCCTTTTCAGTTTCTTATTCCAGGTAATTCTCTTTAAATTTACCTTTAGCATTTCAAAGCAGTTTAAGAGCATTTTCATTCAGAGAAACTCAATGTTAGCCATTACAGGGATAGTTCACCAAAAAATGAAAATTAGCCCATGATTTACTCACCCTCAAGTCATCCTAGGTGTATATGACATTCTTTCAGACGAATACAATCAGAGTTATATTAAAAATGTCCTGGCTCTTCCAAGCTTTATAATGGCAGTGACTTGTTGGTTCGTTTTTGAAGTCCATTAAAGTGCATCTATACATCATATAACTGCTCCACACGGCTCTGGGGGGTTAATAAAGGCCTTCTGAAGCGAAGTGGCGTGTTTGTGTAAGAAACATATCCATATTTAAAACTTTACTAAAACTAAAATAACTAGCTTCCGGCGGTCAGCGGTACACAAGTCGACTTACGGCGAAAGAGTAACCCTTGACCCTTGAACCCCTGACGCATGCGTATTGACGAACGCAGAAGCGCAGAGGATAGAGCAAAACAAAACACTGGTCATGAATTAGAAGTCTAAAACGAGAATTTTTAAAGAGAAATGGCAGAGAATTTCGATATAAGAGAAGAGGGCTTGAGTTTGTTGTCCAGCCCTATCCACGAGAGGCGTCAAAGCTTGCAATGCTCCTGTACATTGCGTCAGGGTAGCGCAAGTCGACTTGCATACTGCTGACCGCCGGAAGCTAGTTATTTTAGTCTATAAAGTTTTAAATACGGATATTTTTCTTACACAAATGTGCCACTTCGCTTCCGAAGGCCTTTATTAACTCCCCTGAGCCGTGTGGAGCACTTTTATGATGGATAGATACACTTTTATGGACTTCAAAAACGACCCATCAAGTCAATGCCATTATAATGCTTGGAAGAGCCAGAACATTTTTAATATAACTCAGATTGTATTCGTCTGAAAGAAGAATGTCATATACACCTAGGATGACTTGAGGGTAAGTAAATCATGGGCTAATTTTCATTTTTGGGCGAACTATCCCTTTAAATGAGGATGTTGTGTTGTGCACCTTAAATGGAGAACACTCGGGTCACAGGTGTGCTTCTGAGGCATGTTGAGAGGCTGAAAGAAGGGTTTAATTTTAACCGTAGCTGTATAAAGTCATTTTGTTATGGGCCTGCCCCTTCCTGAACAAAAACATGCCCCATAATGAGCTATTAAGGGGAAGCATGACAGCAACATTCCTGGCTACTTAATGCCCTCTTGCAGCCTGCAGCTGCGCCCTCTGCTGGCAGATTGTATGAACAGCTGTTAAACAAGGATCTGATCAAAACAGGGGCTTTCCAGCCCATTAATCAGGAATGCATTTGGTATAAAACATGCAATTAAACAGAGAAATAGAGATAAAACTAGTTCATATCAGTGGGTTGTTTCGGTTGAATTTCGGTGTGGTTTGCTATTATTTATTCATCTGTCAGCCTTCAGCTTATGTTTTGCTTCTAAAACAGCTTAAGAATGACAGCACTTAGAGTTGTATTGATTAATTTTATTGATTGTGAGCTCTAACATCATCCTGTCATCATCCAGCATTCTGGTCCTTCGGATTTTGTTGTTTTGTCAAAGACAAGATTATTTTATAAGATGGCTTGAATAGGAAAGCTTTTGACTAGACAAAATAACTTCGGTAACACTTTATTTTGCAGTATCCTTTACAAAGTAAATTGTGCATAATTACATGCAACTAACCCTAACCCTAAACCAAACCCCAATCCTAACCCTAACCCTATAGTAAGTACATTTAATTAATGTTACTCAGTACTGGGATAGTTCATCCAAACATGACAATTCTGTCATCTTTTACTCACCCTCAAGTTGTTCCAAACCTGTATGAATTTCTTTCTTCTTTAGAACACAAAAGAAGATATTTTAAAGAATGTTGGTAACCTGACAGCCATTGACTTCCATAGTAATTGTTTTCCTACTATGGCTACCGTCAAGCTGTTTTATTACCAAAATGATTTAAAATACTTTTGTGTTCAATAGAAGAAAGAAAATATTACAGGTTTGGAACAACTTGAGGGTGAGTAAATAATGACAGAATTTTCATTTTTGGTTGAACTATCCCTTTAAATGTATAATTGTAACCAAGACACATTAAAATAAACTTCTTTTTTATGTCCATTGTAGCATCCGTTCCAACCTCATTCGAAGGCCCGTTTGGGAAGATTTTGTACAAAATTAGGGCTTTTATTGACACGCCACGTTTCTCAAAGGACTACAAGACCCAGCGACCCTTCTACCTTCTCAATGTGCTCAACCTCAATGAGCTGCCTGACATAGAGGTGAGACTTTAAGAAAATAACACATACACACATATTTTGCATCACATGATTCTGCCACAACTTTTTTTATATTTTTCTAATCTTGCTTGCCAATTCCTAATGTGTGCCCTTCTTTTCCCAGCAACCCAGCTGTGCTGTGACAACAAAAAAGTTTACCTACCTCCTGGTAAAAACAGGCACGCTCATGCTGAAGGCTTGCAGTGATCTGAGAGGATACACTCCTGGACAGGTTATCAAACTATCTACTGAAATCCATAACAAGTCTGGTAAAGACACCGGCTATGTGATGGCCAGCCTTATTCAGGTGAGAATTTAAAATGTAAAAAAAAAGACTCTAATGACATATAGTTTCATAAAAATACTACATTTCCCCAGAATTGTGGTTGATATAATATACATATAATGTAAAATTGTTAGATAATGGCACACGTTATAACTGTTTATGTCTGTGCAGAGAGTATCATACAAGACAAAGCGGCCAGTGTTTGATCTGCGGCCCATAGCAGAGGTCGAGGGTGCCGGGGTGAAGGCTGGCAAACATGCAGAGTGGAGAGAACAGATCATCGTCCCTCCTCTTCCTCAATCAGGCCTCACTGGCTGCAGCCTCATAGACATTGAGTATTTTATCCAGGTATGGGACAGGAAATCTTAACCTTAGTAAAAACCTTCTGTCATCATTTGCTCATCTTCATGTGACTCCAAACTTTCTCTTTTTGTGGAACAGTTTGATTCATGAATAAATCATTCAGAGTACTTTTGTGACCTGGATCAACAAGTTAATTTAAAAGATCTGACTTAGCGAGTGGATTTCAAAAATGGAATCAGTCTGATTTATGAATCAATCATTCAGAGCAGTTTTGTGGCCTGAATCAACCAGTTCATTAAAAAGACTCACTGAGATGATTTTCGAAAAACCAATCGATTCATGAACTAATCATTCAGATCAATTTTGTCAATGGATCAACTTAAAGAGATCTGACCCTCTGAGTTCATTTCAAGAACTGAATCAGTCTGATTCATGAAAGAATCATTTAAAGCAATTTTGTGAACCAGATCATCTGATTAATTAAAAAGTTCTTACTCAGTCAGTTAAATTCAAGAATTGAATCAGTCTCATTCATGAAAGAATCATTTAAAGCAGTTTTGTGAACCAGATTATTTGATTAATTAAAAAGTTCTGACTCAGGGAGTTGAATTCAAGAACTGAATCCGTCTGATTCATGAATAAATCATTCAGAGCAGGGTTGTGGCCTGAATCAACCAGTTCATTGAAAAGATTTGACTCACTGAGATGATTTTCGAAAAACCAAATCAGTCTGATTCATGAACTAATCATTCAGATCAATTTTGTCAACGTATCAGATGATTCATTATAAAGATACGACTCAAAAGAATGATTTGTGCACAAATCAGACATTGGTACTTCTCTCATGAACGTGTGATTTTATTTATTTTTTTGCATGAACTATTGCTTTAAGATATTTTTGCACTGTGTGTAGTTTTTCAATTTAAGATTCATCTAAAAATATAGCTTAATGTCATGAAGTGCGTCTGAGAAATTGTCTCCTCGCAGGTTTCATTAAAATCTCCTGAGGCTGTGGTCACGCTTCCCATATATATTGGGAACATTGCTGTCAACCTGACTCCCTCCATTCCGCACCCCATTGCTCACGGCGCTCCGATGCCTGCCATGCCGAGCCTCGGCCCTTCACCCATAGTCCCCAGCGCACCTCCTGCAGAGGATAACCTGGAGGGTGCGCTGGGTGCTGGAGGAGTAGACAGCGAGGAGATCCCCACCAAGAGTCATTCTCAGCAGGACCCGTCCGGCATGCCTCTCTCCATGTCTCCTGGCGCGTTCGGTCACGCGTCTGGTCTGGTCCCGCCACAGAGCCAGCAGCACGTCCAATCCTCAGACGGCTCTGCGCCTGTGTTCTGTTTGTCCACAGGGGCCACCATACCTTTCTTCACAGATGGTAATACAACGCCAGTGCCCACTTCCTGTCCCCTTATCCTGCCCCCTGAATACAGCACCTGGGAATATCCACATGGTGAGTGATTCTTGAGAATTAGTACTTTGTAGTTTGTACAGGGTTGAGGGGTTGATTGTCCTCGTTCTGTAAAAAGTCTCACTGGATTCACATGTAATTTTGTTTTTACTAGTCGACTGGTCAATGTTTATCTTATGTAAAGGACTAGTTACTAACTCTATACTTAATCTAGTTGCACAATAGTTTTAAAGGCAAAGCTTACTGTAGCAAGTACTGTAGGTTACAAGACCTTCGTAATGTGTAGTCGCATAAAAATGTGCTTTTCATTGACCTAATAAACAGCATTTAAATTTAGAAAAACAGAAGTAGCATTGAAAAGCAGAGTATGTCAGTTTATCTGGTTACAGTTGACGTTTCAAACTTACTTTACCTGGGTTATTATAGTTAACTAAAACCATAAAAAAAACTTTGCACTGAAATAAATTAAACTATTTTAATTCAGCTAGTTACAAAGGCCACATTTATTATTTTCATTGATTTTAGATTGTACTAAAATAACTCAAACTAAAATCAAAATAATAATAATAATTAAACTATATAGACATAAAAAAATAATACAAATGACAAAAACACAGCAAAATCAATTCTAAAATAACACAGATTTTTACTCGTGTAACTGTTAACAGTAATAATGGTATTTGCATGAACATTTTATGTATAAGTGATCATAAAATCTATTATAGTAACATATAAATGAATTAATTAACTGTCTAAAAGAATATTGAAATATGTTTTATAGAGTTATGTATTATACATTTTTTTTTCTTTTTTTTTTTCTGTAAGTTGAATTTTATTAATTGTTTATTGTATTGTTTACATTTACTGAATGTTGAATCTGTAAATAGCCTATGAAGCGGATATGGCAATAAACCTTAATACAACAACAACAACATTCAAATATGTAAATAATACATATCTAGGAACTGTATCTAAGATTAATACAACACTGGAAAAGTTGTGATTTGTATTTATTTATTTTTGTGTTGAAAGCACAGCGAGACACATACTTTGGATGAGTTTTGTACTTGAGAGCCATTTATGCTCATAATAATCGCTCTCTCTTAAAATGTAATCAAGCGTAAGTTTAAACATAATCTTGTACAGTAAAAGTTTGAAACTAAAACATGAGCTAGTTGTGATATAATCACTGCTATTTTATTCCAAATGTTACTTCTGGTTGGAGGCTTCTGTTAATATTTAGTTTATATATGGGTTACATTTCAACTAAGGTTAATGTTGCCACCCTCAAATATGTAAGAGTACAACAAGCTGTCATTTGTCTACATGTGTAGAGCAAGCACAAGTAAAATTATTTAAACTAGTTGACACTGGCCCAAAGTATAGTGGCAGAACTTATCGACTAGTATCTAAAAAAAGTAATTAATTACTAGCTACTAATTACATCTTCAACAGTGTAATTAGATTTACTGGACTAATTACTCTCTCTCTAATTACTTTCTAAATCCCATATCAACCTCGACCAGTTAAAAAATACAAGGATAGACATTAAACTGCTCTTTTAATTCCCAAACTGACCAAAGTATTTAAAGGGAGAAGGTTACATTAAAAACATACATTTTAACGTTAGATGTCCACCATTGTTTTATATAGAATTTTTCTATAGTCTGTACAATATTTAATCTAATTATATCAGAAGTAAATGTAATTATAAATGAAGAGTAATCCCTTACTTTACCCTTTTCAAGGGAAAAGTAACTAAATTACAGTAATTAATTACCCAACACTGCTCAGCAGCAGTAAATGTAAACCTCACATTTTTATGAAAAAGGTTAATGATCTAGACATGACCCTGTCACAGTGTGACTGTTACTGATTATGTAACCAAATTAAATGCAGAATTATTCATTTGTTCGCTTTAATTTTCAGAGCCGCCTCCCACATATGAGGAAAGCTGCAGTAGCAACAACTCAAGCTTCAACAGCAGCATGAGGTAGACCAATCAGAGGTCTTGCTTCTTCATAATGCCATTCATCTGGTGCCCCCTGCTGGACGGCACAGGATTTGCTGCCAGGCTCCAAACCTGGCCCTTCTCCCCCATGAACCAAATCTCTTTAAAACACATAAAGGGTCATTTCCTTCATTTTTAGTTAATCCCCCTCAGAACATAAATTCAATGTTGGAGAAAACAACCCTGAAACTGTGCGGGGAGAACGTTTCAGTGCCTAAGAAGATGTAGCACTCTTGAGCAGCCCCTAGATGAGACGCACTCAAGAGTTCTTATGAAATGAATACCAGCATAACATTTTGAAGTGAAAGTTACACTGAGAATGAGTTTTCATTCAACCAAGGCTGGCCTTATGTAAAGCTTATCACAAAACAAGTCAAATCTGAAATCTAATTCTGCTAGGCTGAATCCTTTCCTTGTGACGATCATTATGAATCATAAAGCGCTCCATGCTTGCGCCAGCAGGAATGGCTCGGGCCACAGAGAAAGTTACTCTTGAAAGAACAAGTTTTATTTATTGATGGGGATTGATGTTGGACGTTTTCATCTGACTTTTTTTCAAATCTAACTCATCACCAAAAAGACACTGTGTGGATACAGCTTTGGAATACCAATGTAGTCAACCATCATGTGCACATAAGTCATTATCACTTGGCCAAATGGTAGCCACTGTCCCTTGAATGCTTAAGGAACAATATATTACATATCATTTTTGAACTAGTTCATTTTTGTTTCACTGGTTTTACAGAGACTTTAGGAGGACACTGGACTTATTTTACACAAAACAAAGCAAAATAATAATATTTTTCTTTTCTGGGGTTCATCATTTCATCCTAGAATTATTATTTTAAAGTATTTCAAAGAACAGTTATTTGAAGTGTGATTGTTTTTTTTCCCCTTTTCTGTCAGACTCCATGTAATATCAGTGCTGGTAATATGTTAGATGTCAGAAATTCCAGATATGCGAACTGTGCATGTCTTTCTATGTGACTTGTTTGGTCTTATGCGTTGATATTTCTCATACTAGCCCACAGCAAATAGAGATGTATGATGGATTTCCGGTGAGGCCTTAGGCTGTACTTGGATTGTTGTGTACAGTCCTTTAATATGGCAAAAACTTTTTCATTATGACTTGATCAGACCCTTGAACTGTTGAAGAATTTGAAAAATTGAAGCACAAAAAGGCACTTTTTTTTATGTGTACGTCTATATGTGTGTTTTTTTTCCCCCCAGTCCCCAAAACATAAATCATTTTTCATATTTAGTTCAGTATTGCGGTACGTTTAGTACTTTATTCAGTGAGCAAATAAAGTCAGATTTAGAACAGAACTACAGAACTGACCACATTTAATCATGTTCTTAATGATTTCGTATGAAGCAAAAGTTAGTTTGGTTACTTGTTACTTTATCTTTTCTCTGTGTTTGAAATTTACCATTTACAGTGCTGATAGAAGAATCATTCAGGTCATTCTACAAAAAGGATACCATTTGAGTCCTTCATATCGTATGTAAAAAATAAATCGAAAAAAACTTTAACAATAATTAGCCAATGGCACTTCTAATGCATTATGTATAGTTCTAAACAAATTAACACAAATCTGTTCATTTGCTTTCATCATGTGGATCCATTTTCTGGCCTGTGTACATTTGGATAAAACAAAAAAAAATATTCTCCCTCTCAAAATATTGTATTTTAATGGACATGACTTATATTAAAAAGGTTATGTGACCACCGTGTTACCATCATAATTTCCCCTTTTTATAAAAACGAACTGTTCTGTAGCTCAGAGAAATTGTCATAATGTGTCACAATCTCTTCGTCGACAAATTTTTTTTATCACTTTATCGGTATAGGGCAAATTGGTCAATTAAGGTAAATTGACGTCTGTTATTGTGAATATTGTGAAAAAGATATTTAAAAAAAAAAGGTTAAACATTAATATAACAGAATGTTGAAGATCCTATAAAAATGTACTTTAAAAATGACCTAATCCGACTGCAAAAGGCACCTGTTTTATAGAATGACCCGTTCATATTCATATCAAGGGACCTTGTCTTTGCTGATTGTATCCCAGCAGGCCACTGTGACTTTGAACAGTGCAGCTAAACTTAAATTCAGACTGTTTCTTCACTGAGAGCAGCATTGTGTTGAAATTCAGCCATTGCACAAATGTTAAGAACATTCAAATAAAATAAAAAAACATTGTTATTGTTTATCATCAAAATCCAGTGAAGAAACCCCGACTTGAACACCTGTTCTCTATTTTCAACCACATTTTGCCTTAAATGTGAATCTGATGCATCCTGGTCCAATCGTAATTGTAAAGAAGACTGCACCGCTTTTACTGTTGTCTTTATTTGCCTCTTGAGCCTCTTTAGCATCAGAAAGGGTCATAAGGGAAAGTAGATGGTTATTTATTTTAGCACTGCAGGTGAAAGAAATGAGTAAAATTTGCAGTCCTCTATTTCTTGAAATGTTAAATTTGCAGCAAGGACGAACACTTATTCATGATTTATTTACATGTGCAATTTTCTGTCTTTTCCTTTTCACCAAAGGTTCAACAGCTTTATCAAGTTTCGTCATCATTGTTGGTACTTTCCTTTTGCTGGATGTTCCAGCAGGTTTTGATACAAAGTAGCATGATTGTGGATCAGTGTTGTAAAGTTGTGACAGAATCGAACTTGTACAGCAAAGTAATAAAATCACTTAAATTCTCATCCCTGCCCACCCCCCTTCACACACACCCAAAGAATATACTGTTAATGAACATCCTGACACCGCACACACTGCTAAGAGTGACATTTAGATCAAGCGTGCCGCACACGTCCTGAAAAGTGAAGCCAAAGAGTCTCGAATGCCCCCAGATGGTTGGTCCCAGTATAGCTCATAAACCCCGCCCCTCCATGTATTCTAATGTGATGTGAGACAAACTAAACAATCAAATTACACTTCAAATCATTTTTTTCCAAAGATGGTTTCTGTCATTTTAGCTATTTATCACGCTGATGTAAGTTCAAGTGTTCGTTTTTTTAAATAAGTTTGGTTTAGTTAGTTATTTAATGCTATAAAAATGGGGGTGTGACGTCATGATTGACCGCTGTGATTGACAGCTTCTCTGAGCGAAATTGTCACTAAGCACCAACAGGAAATTGGAGCTTTAACATTAATTTCTACTTTCCCACAACTGTTAATTTCAAAACAACATAATGAGTTGTTCTGCAGTAAACTGTACTAACAGATACTGCGGGAGTGTGGGCGGGGTTTTGATATCGTGACTACTTCCTGCTCTCTACTGCGCAGATTCGGGTTCCAAATCAGCGCAAGATGTCAGCGCCATATTTGGACATTGGTGGCTTCACTTTTCTCCAATAGAAGATAGTGAAGGGGCGTCATCCATCTTTTTTACAGTTTATGGTTTAGATGAATAGACTGTGTAAATAGTCTATGTGCTTCACACTTTCCTCTCAAAAACAAAATAAACACAACAAATGACAGCCTGAGAAAGCAGCAGTTAAGAAAGCATCTGATCATAGCGATGTGGATATGTTAGGAATCATAGACAGATGAGGTGATTCAAATTACACTGTTATGATAGTTTGATTATAAAGTATATTTGACTGTACAGATCTGGCTATGTGAGATTATAGTTTGAATGAATCCCTTTTCTTTGCATGACACATTTACATTACAGTTCAGAATGGCTCTTTCAGCATTATCCTGAACATTGTATAAGCATTCGTATCAAGTGTCATTAAACGGAAGAGAGGCTCTCGGGAGGGCATGTAAACGTCACATCCTTTTAATTTTCCTGGCAAAAAACGTCCAGAGTCCTTCTCATAATCAGTCTACACTCTACAGGCTTTCATTGACAGCCTCGGAAGTCGGGGGAGGTCTTGTTTTTTTAAGTTTTGTTACAAGCTGTTCACACATTGGCAATAAAAAAATTATTAATACATGAAAATCCTTACATAGCCCCTTTAAATGCATGAAAGTATTTATTTGTTCATTTATCATTTCAATGTGAGCTGATCAAAATTGATTCTATTTACTTTCTAAATACATGTTCATGATGGAGTAATTGATGGAGAAACCTGAGAACATTGAAAAAAAAATAGCCCTGTTCCCTCAAAACAGTAATTTTAAATTATAAATAGTGACAAAAATCAGATAGTAATGGTTATATAAAAATGTGTTGTGCATCGTAGTACATTATGTAGTTCAGTAGTCCTAAATGCACCTAGATGAGTATAAACCAGAATAGCTGGATTGCCAGAATTGATTGCCTGGATTTCAAGGACAGTTTTCTGGATGACAACAGAAGGAAAGAGGGGTAAAAGATCAAGCAACTGGCTACACTTCCAGCACTGCTGCCACTTTCTTGTTGCCATAGAAACTGATCCCAATCCATCATTATCACAGAGCCACACGAGGACATGGACATTGGTGTATAGCCTGCATGGATGGTACACACTCTGAAGGCCTTAGAAAGGGAAGATGGGATGACGAAAAAATGTATATTATGGTGAATGTTCTGAAATAAATGACTTCTTTACTGAAATGCCTAGTATTGTGGTCTTTGCTGGCCTGCTGGCATGGGGAAAAAATAAAAATACATTTGAGGTTCAAAGCCCACACTATTCTTTCCTTATGGATAATAAGCAAAGGTTAGCAATGTCCGATTCAGGAACGAATCATCCATTTGAATCGGATATTTTCAATGAATCTGTTGAAGAGTTAACAAATACGGTCTTAACAATTAGTTTACAATTTGGACTGAATCGGTCTGGGGTGCGTTTTTCCTTAAAGCATCGTTAACCAAGTGTGGTCGCAAGTTCCGTCATTATCAGCATAGTTCAACTAGTCTGTGTTTCCATAGTTCCAATGAATATTCACAATCAGCATCACAAAGTTGTGTGGTTGGAACGACAGCTCTCGAGCTGTGGTTAGAAGCATAGTTTCTTGTTTTTATGACGGAATAAATATGTGGAATAAATCCTTGAATACTCAGAGGAACTCAGTACAAGATTTGCCAGATGTGGGGAACTCATCTGGAGAGCAAATAGGGTGAATAGGATTAGGTGAGAGTCAGCCGACTCAAATTCCAGGCACGTTTCACTGACCGAAAATACCTGTAGGTCCCCCACCCTCTTGATAGACATGAGCGCACTCAGGAGCACTGTCTTGAGAGACAGGACCTTCAGCTCAACTGACTGTAGAGTCTCAAAGAGGATTTCGTCTCCTGGCTCCTCTCGGGAACCTGATGATCAGGTCGTGCTTTCCCAAAGACCTACCATCTACTGCATCGTGATGTGCTGCAATGGTGGCAACATACACTTTCAAGGCGAAGGGAGACAGCCTTCGCTCCATCCTCTCCTGCAGGAAGGAAAGCACAGAGCTGATCTGGCATTTACAGGGGTCTTCCGGGCAGGAAGAACACCAATGAATTAACAGATTCCACTTCAAGGCATAAGCTCGCCTAGTAGAGGGGGCTCTACTAGAGTGATAGTGTCTACCACTGCCGGTGGCAGGCCACTTAAGTCTGCTGTTACCCATCCAGAAGCCACACAGAGATCTGGTTTCAGAGATCTGGACGCAGGTGCCATATGGTGCCCTGTCCCTGAGAAAGCAGGTCCTTCGTCAGGGGTATTGGCCAAGGAGGGGCCGTCGTGAGGAGCATCAGGTCAGATCAGTGTGATCACTTGTTCGTGAGATGCGCTGTCATGTTGAACGAATCCAATTCCATACCGAGAAAACCCTGCACGGGGAGAGTTTGCTCTTTTCCCAGTTGACCTGAAGCCCCAGATGGCTGAGGTGCCTGAGCAACAGGTCCCTGTGTTCTCACAACAAATCTCAAGAGTGAGCTAAAATGAGCCAGTCGTTGTGATAGTTGAGAATGCGAATGCCCACTTCCCTTAAAAGGTGGAAGGGCAGCCTCTAAACAAGACGCCGCTGAACCTGGGGGGGACATGGGGTGAACTGAATCACCGAGTCTGATTGTCCGAATGAGTCAACGAGACGGGCTGGGAACTGCTAGCCAGGCCCCCAGACACTGTGCAAGTGGCACCAGTGGTACCCGCAGAGGGGCAGCGAGGTGGAGCTCTGGGGCCCAACACAGGAGGCATAACGTCCCAAAGTAGAGGCAGTGAGTGTGGTGTGACTCTTACCTGGCTCCACAGAAGCACTGAGGTTTTGACTGGAGATGCGTGAGGAGGCATTGTGCCCTTGAACCGCAAACTCTTGCACTGTGGCAAGAGAGAGGAGGTTGAGAGAAGTGAAAGGCCCGTGGGGACTACAATCCTCAGATCACCCTGTGTATTAATTAACCGAAGTGGTCCTCTTTGGTGCAGAGAAACAAAAACGGGGAATAGCAGAGGGGACTTCACCTTTTTCAAGGTATAGGCATACTTACGGCCCAGACACGCGATCGTGGCTGTCAGATGGGGCCATGAAACGATCATATCCAGAAACACACAGTGGAATGCCATCTTTAAAAAGATTATCTCTTTTAGGCAAAAACACTGCTGAATGCGCCCTTTCTCCAACTGAAGAAGCATCTCCTAGTAAATGTGAAGGTGAATGGCACAGCGCTGTGATACAACCACTTGGCTCTGAAGCATAGTGTGTGGCCGGCAAGCTTATATACCCGTATGTCCGGGGGAATGGCTTACCATATCACTTGCCAATGTCCATTGGCCTGTTCTGTTACCACTTAAAGGTGATTGGGCTCCCAAGTGAGATCCCAATGCGTCAGTCATTCGACGTAACATTACGTAACGTGACTGACTGATAGGGAACCGATTATTTGCCTGATGAGGCAAAAAATATACTTTAAAACAGAAGTTTTACAAATGAAACTGGAATTTGATGGAATTTTGATTAATACATTTTTTTTTCAGCCAAGTGATGTAAATTAACTTTGTATGTCATTTCATGTAAATACAAATTTAAGATTCAAAATTATTATATGTTGTTTTATTATCTGAATTATGAAATCAGCAAATTGAACTCGGGCACATAAAATTAAATATAACAACCCCTTATAAAATCTAATACAAAAATATAATAAGCAGGAACGTTTTAATTTAAATCATGTTATATGCCACTCTGGGATGTTTTATTGGTTTTAAAAATTTACAAATACTCCAAAGGGTACACTAGGATAAAAATTAATAGCCTAAATACAATCAAAAGATAATAAAATAATAAATATAATAAAAACATTTTTTTTTAAATGTAAATGCCTCTAGTTTTGTGGTGTTCGCTGGCCTGTTAGCTGGTTTTTGTGGGGGTTTGGGAAGTTTTCAGCTTTTCAGCATATTTACAAATATTAACTTTTTTTTTTTTTTTTTTTACAGCTTTCCTATTTTTCAGCATATTTACAAATATTAACTTTTTTTTTTTTTTTTACAGCTTTCCTATTTTTCATACTTAATAGTATAGCCTATTGTTTTTAGGTACTGTTGAACTTTGGTCTTTAAAAGACTAATGTCCCTTATTAGCTACAACATACAAAATGTAGCTAATAGAAGATTAATTAAATACCACTCCTCATGATAAGACAAACCCGAATTAAACACGTTCAAGTTTTAAACTTGGCGGGATGGGATGCTTCATAAATGAACATAGACTCCAAAAAAATTAAAGCATATTTTGCATGTAGGAGTAATTAGCCTACGTCATGGCGTAAAACAATAAGGGGTTTTGAACTTGTAATTTGAAACTGTTCAAAAGAATCGATTCTCAGAAATGAGTTGTACGTTTTTTTCTTCTTTTTGAACTACTACTACCAAGTGAATCGGTGACGTAAGCGTAAGGGGGCGGGCCTCAGGCGGAGGAGCCATGGCTTCAATGAAAACTGAGGTAAGAGCAGAGCAACGATTCTACATTTTTAACTTTGTTTATCTGTGTTATCATGCGGTTTTTACCAGTTTGACTCAACGACTGATTGACAGACCGTTTGGGGCACATTATGCAGCCGGTTGAAGCTTTGAGCGGCTATCCCGGGCAGGTTTTGTCACGAGTCTTTCAAAGAGCCCGCCTGACTGTCCGTTTCAGTGTGAAAACTCGGTGCTTTTGTGCGAGTGAGTGCGCGTGAAGCTTTGTGAAGGAAAATAATGGGGCGGCCTCCCCTTTTGCAGTGCGGCTGCTGTTGCCTGGAAACCTGAATACAGGTCGCCTTTGCTCTTTGTACACGGCAAGGTGATTGTTGTTATGCTGGTTCCAGGGCACCATCCGGCTTCAGATGCTGCTGTGTTGCTATTGTAAATATTGCTATTGTGTATTGTTACATTATTGTGCATCATCCACAAGCGCATCTATTCATCCACCAGCCAAATACCCATCAGCCTATCCCTTGTGTTTGTGAATATTTTAGCAATACCAGTAGTTTGTAGCGTCTTTCATGCAGGAAGCTGTAGCTAAAGGCTACTTGGCGCTAAATCAGTTGTCAACATTAGTGTTGTGTGGTGAAAATGAAAATTCGTGTAACTTACCGTCGTTTACATATAAAAGGATTTTAGACACCGCTTTGCTCTTTGGAAAACTGTTATGTCCCTAGTTAAAAAATTCCAATTGAATGTGGAATCTGTAATAATTTTCACTATCCTACAGGATCCTAATGTGTATGTCCTTCATATTCTAAAAATTTCTAATATAACTAGTAACCGAATAAAATACCCTTTTAGGACATCAAAATTAAAATTTAAAAAATCTTTCAGGAGTCCTATAGCTCTTGTGATATTATTTTAACTGTCCAATAGCATGACATTATCTCAATATAATATGTGTGCTGATCATATTTAAGAATCGTATTGATTGACTGATCTACCTAGGATTTAAGAATTAGTTCCAAATTATGATAGAACTAATAATAATAATAATAATAATGCTCACTATATGTAGTACTATGAGGAAACATTATCATGTGTATCTTGGAGAGAACCTGCACTTGTTCACCGACAGGGGGAGCCCTGTGATTGGGTTTTTTCAGCAGCTTCTAGTTTCTGTTGTAGGAAGATATGACTAAAGTGCATAAATTATACAAGGATTTGCTGGAGAAATGTGCTGCCTGACTGACACATCAAACAGATGGGCAATTGAGAGTTTCTCCTTGGAGTGTTCTTGTGTTAAATATTTAAAGTTTCAAAATCCAGCAATGCTTTAATGCGAAAGTTCCAGGCAGATATTATACTGTTTATAAGCCACCACCATTGAGTTTTCATTGCAGAGACATCAATGATGCATCAAGTGCTTGACTCAAGTTTCTAAATGATTTTTATCTCTTGTGGAACTGATCTACATGGGTGACTGGTATAAAGTCTAGGAAGGTAAGTGGGTATGGTGAAACTTTTAAGTGGAAAAAGAACTTCAGAACTTGTTTGGCTAGGCTGATAGTGAAACCTCATGAGAAGGGGTGGTAATCTTTAGACACCTAACAATTTGATTTTAAATTAAAGGGATAGTTCACCCAAAAGTGTTGTCATGTTTTTTTTCCTCCATAAAATGAAAGTCAACATTGGACACCAATGTTGTACTGACCTCAACATTCTTCAAAATATATGTGATTGTGTTCCGCAGAACACAGAATGACATGAAACTAAGTAAATGACAGAATTTTTCTTCTGTCTTCTGTAATTTTGTAAATAAAATGCATGGCTTTAAGTCAACTACTTAATTGTGGGAATGTTATTTGATTGACTTGTAAGCTCAGTAGAACAGCCAAAAATAGAATTTTATAAGATTAAATATTTAAGTCATGTTACTCTGTAAAATATTTATTACTTTGAACGTCTAAGTAAAAATCTATTAGTTTAGTTTAGTTTAATTGAATTTATTTAACAGGGACCATACACAAATGTTGTGCCAGAGTTAGCTAAATAGCTAATTTACATCTGTGGTCCCTGGGCAGGATGAATATCGTATCACAAATATTGAATCACATAGAAGAAGAAGAGGGAGAATAATAAAAATTAATGATCACATGATTGATTTTTCTTTAACCATATTTTAATACTAAATGATGTACACTCTCTAATATGAACAGGCACTGAATTCCATCTTTCTGCTGCTCTGAATGAATTTGTGCCTAGTAAGATGAAGTATATAATATTGAGAAAAATAGTATAGCAATATATGGATTCATGAATGTTTTGGCACTGCCCTTGTTTGAAAGTCTGGTTAAAGAAAGACCTAGCACACAAAGCAAAGTTTGAAACCCTTGGTTGATTTACAGGTGTGTAGTCTTTTGCTGTTGTCTGATATGTATCAATTGTAATGTGTATGAAGCTTTCGAGGAATCTATGTAGATAAACTTGCGACTGATGGTTTAAAATGGAACCCCCTGTCCATATTTCTTTCATTTAGCCACTAATTTCTTTAGCCACTTCTTGACATGGGTTACGTTGGCCCGGGGCCAGTGTGAAAGACTCTCGGGCCAGCTGACGAACCTGTTACTTGCCCGCTCGGGCCAGTGCTGCATCTTCATTGAAGTTGATTTTCGCATTTGTAAGCATTGCCGATTTAAATATTCAAGCGCACATAGACGAGAGACTGCCCGTGTCTCTCAGTTTGGTTCTCGCGCAGTGCAGCAACATTAACTTAAGCGCACCCACGCGTCTCACAGCACGCGAACATTCACACAAAATTATGTCAAAATGCCTGTCTTGTCGAATATCATCGTAAACATAGTCGGTTATGTCTGTTAAATGAACGTAAACATGAAATATGCCAGTCACCGCTAGCGTTTTTGTCATTTTCACAAGTTTCATGGCCCACAGTATATCTTGTATGAATATGCAATATATCAAAAGAAAGAACAGAATAAAACAGAGGGTCTGTTCTTTCAACAAAGTCAACATTGGACACCAATGTTGTATATGAGATCGCTCGTTTCTGCTTCTTTTTCGCCTGTTTTGATCAGGAGATTCTGTACTCGCTCAGGAGCTCTATTATTGCTCTTGACTGAATAACTTTAATATTTATACAGTGAAGACTATGAAGTGATATTTTACATTTGATTATTATTTCTGTACTTGAAAATCTAGTCCTACATGAAAAACATGAAAATAACTGTTTGTTCTGTTGTATTTATTTGTGCTGTTGCTCGTTCTATTATTTGTTCTTAGTTCATTACAGACTGTCTTTAACAATATTTAAAATGTATAGTTTGGCTTTTTGGAGTCAACCTTATTTATTAAGGTTACATGGATCAAAAACAATAACTAATTTTATTTTATTGTATTTTATTACTGGGGTGGGGCCAGTAGAAACGATCCTTAGCGTTGAGCCCTGTAGTGATTGATTGAGAGGGAAGTTGAACAAAATTTTAGTTGACTAAAATGGCATTTAGTTTTAGTCAAATTTTTTTGTCATCTGAATTGTTTTAGTCTAGTTTTAGTCAACTAAATATTATGGTCTATCAATGTAATCTACAACAGATTTAGTTGACTAAAATCTAACAGTAAATAAAAAAACAATTCTAAGAACAAATAAATACAATAGAACAAAGATACAAATTAAATAAAAAGGGCTTTAAAGGGTTGTAAAAACAGTGCAGCTCCCACGTCATCATCACACGTGAACCGCATCGGCTGCCGTAGAACTCAAAATCGCTCTGCACTGTTTATAACGTAAACTGCGCAGGAGACTGACACAGGCTAGAACGAATTTGTTGAATAAAGATGTTATTTTTGTTTTGCTTGTTGCTTCATAACATTAAGGTTGAACCACTGGAGTCACATGGACTATTTTAATGATGTCTTTACTACCTTTCTGGGCCTTGAAAGTTTTAATTAAATTTCTGTCTATGGAGGGGTCAGAGAGCTCTCGGATTTTATCAAAAATATCTTCATTCGTGTTACGAAGATGAATGAAGGTCTTACGTGTTTGGAATGACATGAGGGGGAGTAATTAATGACAGCATTTTCATTTTTGGGTGAACTATCCCTTTAAGTTTGTCAAGTAGGCCTAACAGTAAAATTCAGGTACGAAATACTACCTACAGAAATTGAATAAAGTAATTAAATGTAAAATAAGAGTGCATAGATTAATCCTTTTTAAAACTTCTAAAGTTACTCAGTCTGAAGCAGTGAGTGATTTTTTTTTTCTTTTTCTTTTGTTGTCTGAATTAACATTAAGGCCGCATGTCCTGTCCACCAACGTGTTTTAAGTAGGGCTGTAATCAACCAAAGAAAATCTTGGTCGACTGAAGTCCTGAAATTTTACATTTCTAAAAAAAAGACTAAAAATGACGTTAGATAAATTAATTACCTGCGCACTGTGCACAATACTTGGTAGCCTTGTTGTCTGCCTAAATGAATTATAAATAAACATAAAAAAACTAGTAGGCTATTTGCAGTATATTAAATAGTTTTTGACCTAATTATTTTGCACTGAAATGAGTCTGACACACGAGTCTGTCGGCTCTGACAGCGTTGCATCACGTGCACCTGCGCAATATCATAGCCTATGATTTCCGAAAATATAGTACTATGTTATCAACTAGTGATATCATCACAAGAACTTTTGAGGAATATGCAATATAATTTAGACAATTTTTTTTTGTCATATGTATTATAATAACTGACAGACACTCATTTCAGCCGCTCTGTGCAGCTCGAACATAGGAGCTCAGCTTCGCGGCTGAGACACGAATAGACTTTAAAGCTTTTACTCTTAAACACAAAAGGCACGTCCACTTTAATAAAAAAGGAATGTTTATTAAACAAGCCAGATCAAGAGCAGAAACGAAATAAAGTGCATAGCTAAAAAATAAAGCATAGGCTCAAATCTAATACAAACAGTGGGCACAGCGCATCGCGCATTAGGCTCCAAATAAAAAATAAAATAATAAAGAGCCCAAATCCAATAAATAATACTAGAAATCAATTTTCAGTTTGCACAATAATAAAAGGGAACCATAAAAGTAGGCTACAACATTACAGCCAAATTCTGAAATCTGAAGACAGACTTGTTACCTGTGAATACGCGTGATAGCTGAGCGAGAAATCCGACCGGCACCGGTGTTAAAAGCTAGCGTATGGAAGCATTTCTATGAAGTTGAAGGGGAAAATGACCTGGACAAGAGCCACAATATATGCAAGTTGTGTCAAACTAAACAAAAATATTTTCGAAACACGACAAACATGAGAAACCATATTACAGGTTTCCAACGCTCTGTTGTACCGGTAACGTTAGTTGCTGCCAACCAGACGACAACAAACAATCGCAAATTTGATATTTTCATAAAAGCTGTTTTCGATTGTGGTATACAGCAAAAATTTGCCTGTGCTCAGTATTTAGTTTTAAGTCATAATTCTTATTTATTTGTGTATAACAGCAGCTGTATGTAACTAGTTATTCAGAATATGCTGAAGTCCACAAGCATTACTTTGTATGAGAGCTGCTGGTACAGAATTCTATATTTTTGTATTAAAGCTGTGATTTTGGTACAGCAGAATGTTTATTTTATTGTCTGAAGGATTATATTGCACATAACAGGAGGTTATTACTTTATGTTAGTGATTGGTTATTACTTTAAATGTATCACTTCCATTTGTTTTATTAATAAAATATATTGGAAGTAAATTCAATAATCGTTTTATAATCGCATCGCAGCCCTCTGAATCGGAATCGAATCGAATCGTGAGGTGCCTAAAGATTCCCACCCCTAGTTGTATTTGTCCTGCCCCACCTCCACTGTTATTTGACGGCTGGGTAAAAAGTGACAGTGATGAGCGCTGCGTTTTACTCAAAGTTGAACATTCTTCAACTCTCGGTGACCGGTAAAAAGCACCTTGTTATGCTCATAAAAACGCGGCACTCCCATCGAAAACAATTGGAAAAATATGCCGGCCGCGTGAAAAAACACTTTTTTTGGACACATGGCCTTAAGGACTCAGACAGCTGCAGGTTTAGACAGCTGTCACTTTAAGAACTAATGCACGGATCCAACGGTAACATCCGATTTTCCTCCAAATGTTCACTTTTACTTCACAGACAACGATTGCAATTTTCCGATTTCCGATTTTTTTTTTTTGTAAGTGTGACCTGCTGATACCGATTTTTGCCAGTTCTGAGAACTATATTTGACAGCATATACAAACAAAAATATACTTTTCTTCAATGCAAAATTTTATTTTCATAAAAAACAAAACACAAGTATAAAAAACTAGGGCTGTCAAAATAACGCGTTAATTTCGATTAATTAATCTAAGAAAAAAAAAAACGCGTAAAAAAAAATAACGCAGATTAATCTATTTCGTATTGAACTTTGACCCTGAGCTGTTCCATTCGCCACCATTCGACTGTAAAATGAAGGAGGGAGACGAGAACGCGCTGCCTGGATCATTTATGGGAAGTTGAACATTTACTTAAAAAATAAAATAAAAAACGGCCTGATGGAAGTGTTGATAAAAATAAAGTCGTCTGCAGCAAGGAATTTGCATATCACCGGAGTTCCTCAACTCTAAAGTACCTCATCAATGCAAAGCATCCAGGAGTTAACGTTAATCCGGAGGTACGACCTAGCACGTCCCGTAATACCAACTCTAGCAGTCAACGTCATCTTCAAACCACATTGGAGCAAACGCTGAAACAAAATCTGTATGTGACCAACTGAGCAATTCCCTTGCTAAATGTCCTGCAGACCAGTTTCCTTGTATGTACAGTGAAAAAAAATCTTCTTCCTGAAGCACTTTTGAATTTATTTCCTCAGCATATTGGGTCATATTGTTGATTGTTATGGCCAATATTTGAGCAGTGAAAATAATAAAGGAGTTTTTGAACTTTAATGTCACTAATGCTGAATATTCATTGATTCATTTGAATTGAAATATTAAAAATACTTTCACAGCAAAAATTATGTATGCGATTTAATTTAGATTAATTAATCACAGCGTATGTAATTAATTAGATTACACTTTTTAATCGATTGACAGCTCTAAAAAAAACAGTAATAAACAAATTGCAAACAATAGCACAAATACGTGCAATGCAATAGAATAAAGAGAGATATGAAATAAACATGGCTTTAAGTTTTTTCAGGTGGGTCTAACAGTAGGTTAGTATTCAGGTTAGAAATAAGTAATCAAATGTAAAATGGCACAATAGGAAGAGTCGCCGACAACACTGTCTGGTCCGCAAACTACGTTTCACAACCAAACACGTGTTTGTGATAAGTGATGAGGAAATAACGCAACATCACATGGTTGGGGAGACGCGGGGAGCAAGGATTGTGTGTTCTGCAAAGAGCTGGAGGTTCGTAAATAATTTTGCAATGTGCTGCTGTTGTGGCTGGTCAAGCAAATGTTTGTTCTTTGTTTCTGTTGGATATAATTGTAAAGCTTATGTGTAATAATGATATTTTGTATAACTCCTTTCCGAACTTCCCGCTGCCCTGTATATAGCTCTCTCATTGGCTGTAGTTCATTGCCGATGTAATTTTTAGTCAGATTACATGATTTCACACAGCAGGATTTTGAATCCCAGACAGGTCCAGATATTTAGCATGCCAAATATCTCATGGATGCCTGCGACGCATTGTTTCTTTCAGATCGTGTCTTTGATAATTCATACTGCGTGATTTTCTCTCGGGTGAACGAGCACCGATTGCCTCAGATTTCGGGCATTTGTCAGCAATTTCGCAAAATCTGTCGGTTAGTGACAAATCCAGGCTAAAATTGTGCAGTCTGAACTCACACAACATGCGTTATCTTTCTCAACTGTTTACGTTCCAAAATTGACTGTGTTTAACTGAATGCTCGGCAAGATGGCATTTTGACATAGGCTAATTTTTAATTTTGTGAATTTAACTGTTTAAAGGGATAGTTCACCCAAAAATAAAAATTGTCATTAATTACTCACCCTCATGTTGTTCCAAACCTGTTAGACCTTTGTAACACAAAGATATTTTGATGACATCTGAGAGCTCCCTGACCCCTCCATAGACAGCAATTTAATTTACACTTTCAAGGCCCAGAAAGGTAGTAAAAACATCGTTAAAATAGTCCATGTGACTCCAGTGTTTCAACCTTAATTTTATGAAGCGACGAGAATACTTTTTGTGTGCTAAAACAAACAAAAAATAACGACTTTATTCAACAATTCATTTTAGCCTGTGTCAGTCTCCAGCGCAGTTTACATTGTAAACGGTGCAGCGCTTTCGAGTTCTATGGCAGCCAATGCTGTTCACGTGAGAGCTGTGCTGATAGGTGTATGATATCAAAGTACCGCAACAGCGATTAGAGAAATGATACGTGTAATGATGATGCAGGAGATGCACTGTATTTACAACGTAAACTGCATAGGAGACTGACACAGGCTAGAACAATATGTCAGCTGTGGGTTGGAAAAGCAGATAGGACCAAATTGGTTGAGCCAATATCACTATGTTGAGTAGTTGAGGCAAAGCACTGAAATAAATTTTTTATCTAAACATCGAAATTGAAAACCGAAAATATAGTTTGAGCAATTGAATCTGGTCTATTTTAACACTCATTCGTCAAGTCTTCAAGGTTCTGTAAGTTTCTTTTGAGTTTTATCAATGGAAATTCATGTGAAGTAAAATCAGAGCAGCTTTGGAGATGAAGTTAATGTGGAGCTTCCTCATAGTGAGGCTAATGATTAATCGACAATTGACGATAATAATTTAATCGTTAACTTATCAATGGTCGATTAAGCAAGGTCATCATTAGAGTGCGTAGTTTTGCCGTGCATGCGGCTCATGCGCAAATTAGGAAAAATTGAACCAGCAAGCCGTAGTTAACGTATTTTAAATGTATTAATAGGTGTGTTTGATTGAAGCGGCACTGCACAGACCGATCGTTGTATGACCTCAAAGTACCGTGAGAGCAATTCCAAAGTATATGGAGCTGTCTGCTCTTTAATCACTCTTGCGGTACTTTGATATCATAAACCTATCGGTCAGCGCAGCGCTGCTTTAAGTCGAACACACCTAGGGCCAGATTTACTAAACAGGGCAAATTAGCGTGAGAACGCAATTCCAAAAAGCGCAGATGGGAGTGGAAAGTTCTGCGCATGATCTACTGACAAATAAAAGAGCACAGACGCAGCTGGATCATTTCCATAATGACCAATGCAACCTTTTCAGCGCTAATTTTTCAATGCGTGTGTTTAGTAAATCCTGACAACGCCAAAAGATGGTTTGCGCAGCAAGCTGTTAGTAAATCTGGCCCCTAAAGTCTCAAGCCATGCAAAGAATTAGGTAGGCTAGGTGTTTATTTTGAAACAACAAACAAGTGATTTTCCTGAACATAAGAACAATTTACTTCTGTAAACGCCACAATAAAATACATAGAATAAACAGATATCTAAAGCCGTGTTTCCACCGAAATTACCTGGAACAATTTGTCCCAGGAACTTTTCCCCCCCACAGACCTGTTGTTGTCTCCGTTTCCATCGTAATCAAAAGTACCGTGAAGATTAGGCAAATTAGTCCGGTGACGTAGGACTGCGCGCAACTTTTCAGTTCCCGCTGGATTTCGTCCTCCGTATTTTTTTAAACTCCATTGTTAATTCGGATAGAAAACAACTCTTACTGCACGCACCGCACCAGACTTTTAAAAATGATGGTTGCAATAAAATGCTGCGTGGAGTCAACCAATCAAAATGCTGCGTTAACTCAACCAATCAGCAAGTCCCACCCCTGAAAGTACTACCTCGCGAACAGGGACTTTCTGAGGGGGACGTTTTTACTCGGAACTTCATTAAGACTATGGTCCCTGCGGTCAAAACACACAGAGTACCATCCCAAAGTCCCTAGTTCCTGGGGAAAGTTCCTGCGGTCGAAATGCGGCTTCTGATCCTGATGGATGAATGATCCTGTTCTATGGCACATGGTAAATCAAGACCTGTCAATCTGAGCGATCAAACCAATCAAAGCTGTAAAATAGTGTCTGATGGGTTCTAGACACATCGTCCCTACTAGGGCTGAACAATTTTGGGAAATCTAATTTCGATTTATTTTTTTAAATCAATATTGCGATTGCGATTTAATATGCAATTATTTTATTTAAGCACTTTATCTTCTATATTATTCAACAATAAATCATTGTATAGTAATGGTGGGAATCAATCCGATTCCAAAACTATTCTTGAACTTATTAATAAAACTTTAAATCTTTTTTTTTTTTTTTTTATATATATATATATATATATATATATATATATATATATATATATGTAATTATAAGTACTTTTTAAAATAATTACAGATTTAAAAAATAAATGAAAACAATTGCATGTTAATAATTTTAAATATATAAACTAATATAGCTGCAAAACATAAAAGCTAGTAAATAATAAAGAGGAACAAAAAAACATATTACAAGCAATAAACATAGAGTGCTTTCAGTATTTAAGAGTATCTTAACCTTTTCTCTTTCTCAGTTTTACTGTTGCTTGATTATTAATGATGACATCATAGACAGCTGGAGATTTGCCCTCACATTAATGCACAGATCTCTTTTGAATTATAAGATGTGGTTTGTCCTGTCTGTTTAATTCCTTAAGACATTACTGACTGTGTTTAAATTTATTTTGCGTCATAAAAGCATTTTAAGATGTGCACAGCCGCATGCGCGAGCACTCTTCACAAAGCGCGGCGCGAGCATTTGAAACTGAAAGCCTTCTGTCAGTGAGTTTCCTATTTTTAATATATAAGCACACTGCATTCCAAACGACATAAATGAAGCCTTCGTAGAGCATTTGTAAGGAAAACACCCCGCGGGCGAGAATGCACGCTGAAAACGTAACATCAAGCAGAGCGCACGTTTCTCACAGGACATATATCCTGTGCAATGAAGCCCGCGAATGTCATTGTTATTCGTTTCAAACTTTCCGAACATTATGAAATATTATTTTATGGTTCGAGTGGTGTATGTGTGAGATGAAATGGAAGCAAGCAGAATACGGGTGTTTCTAAACACGCAGCACCATCGCGCACCTATAGTTAAAATCTAAGCTCAGAATCATTTGAGAGAGAATCTTTTCTGCCACCTCTATTTTATATTGTATGTGTTTTATCATATCGCGATATTATCGCAAATGCAATTAATCGTTCAGCCATAGTCCCTACTCACTATACCCACCCACCACACCTGAGATCCAGTTTCCATTGGTTGAACTTTCAAATGACTTTGGAAAACACTGCGACAGATCAAATCTCGGAAGTCCAATAGCTTTAGCCAAGCAGCATGTCATGTCAATGATCTGCACATTGTGTTATGTTATACGATAATTTTACAGATCTCATTATCATGTGAAGCAGTTATTTTTTCATGCTATGAAAATAAAGCACTTTTAATATGTCAGTTTGTTAAATGTTAAACACCCGGCGAACGCGTAATACGCATGCATGAACATGTATAAAATACATGTTATAAAATTAAAATTTCGATTCCTCTTATCGATTCCTTTGTGTATTTAATATGACCATTCAAGCACGAGACGACTCACGCTCTGTTTTCGGTGCTGCGCACACATCCAATGTTTAGGATATTTTTACAGGTTTTTCTGTGAGCTCACACAGAAAAAGTGATTTTTAATATGACTTTAAACCAGGGATGGGCAAACTCTGTCCTGGAGGGCCACTGCCCTGCAGAGTTTAGCTCCAACCCTGATAAAACATACCTGCCTGTAGCTTTCTAGTAATCCTGAAGGCATTGATTAGCTGGTTCAGGTGTGTTTGATTAGGGTTGAAACTAAACTCTGCAGGGCAGTGGCCCCCCAGGACCGAGTTTGCCCATCCCTGCTTTAAACCATTCAAGCGTGAGACGAATCATGCGATTTTTGTTCATGATATTCAGCTACAATAAAATGTGAATATCTACGTTTTTTTTTTATAAACCTTATTTGAATCAAAAGTAGGAATCGATAAGAATCAGAACCGATAAGCAGAATTGAAATAGGAATCAGAATCGTAAAATTAAAATGATACCCAACCCTAGTACCCAACCCAAGGTCTCATCCTCAATTTGCCCTGTTAGAAAACACAAATCTAGCCTGATTCTTTCGAGTAGGTTTTGTATGCAAATATTCATAATTAATCATTTCCAGATTGTGTACATTTTAAGGATCTTTGATATTTACAGTTCCTGTTGACATTAAAATTCAAAGCAACTAGATATAATTTTGAAAACATATGTTAGATATGTGAAACCCATTTTAAGAGACAAATGATTCAGCCAAATTATCTTTTGCATTTTTTTTTAAAAAGCCAAACTACATTGTCATTTTGTTTTTCATGTTACAGGAAACAAAGTTTGACACGTATGTAATGTAATAATTCATGTTTGTGTAAATGCACATTTTTGCCATTTCAAATCCAAATGAAACATTGATATGCTTATTCAAAAATGTGCTGTTTATGTATTACTTCTCATTCTAGTTGGAAACCTTCAAAGTATCACAAGGGTAATAGATTGAGCAACAGTAACAGCATTAAAGGCACCAAAGAGCCGGTTGATTGTAGCTAGATGCCGTTCCATGAAATGGCTGCTGTGTTGTTGTTTTTATGCTCTTCCTTCTTCGTGAAGAACAGTAGAGCTCCATCTGAGCATGCTCAGTGTGGGCCATGTCAGAGCTTTATACAGAGAGCTGGTCATGTGACCTGTACTCAGGGACGGTGCATGTGTGGGAAGATAGCTAGTTGTTTGAAGAGTGCAAAATTGTTTTTTCCTCCCCCATGAATGAAGACCACTGCTTAAGGCAGGTACAACCTTGTTGCTGAAGGGTTTGCCCTTTGATGAAGCAGGATTATTTCCATCTCCATTTTTGCTTTTGTGGTCAAGAGAACAAGCATTGCCAGATAGCTGCTGCTCCCAACTGGTTTGTTGTAGATACTTTAAAAATTGATTGTTTTGGAGCTTGGAAATTAGTGTTTCTTCTGATTTAGGATATCATCTGATTCACCTGTCATCTTTCTGAATAACTGATTAAGCTCATGTTCCAGGATCTGAAGAGCAGGCCTGTTTGAAGTTGGACAGGAACTCAGTTCTGAGACTCGATCTTGCACTCATCCCAAATCTTACAAGCAGAGGATTTTTGAAAGGATCTGCATGGATTTTATTTTTTCAGGTGTAGCTGTACCCCAAAACCATATCAAGTTGTGTACCATCATGTGTCTTCCTCAACTTAACAATAACCACAAATGATCTAGATCTCTTTAAAGAAAAAAAGGGTGGATCTCTTTTAAAACTCACTTGTCAAGTCGTCGACCATTAGAAAAAACTGTAGCCTCTTAAATTTTGCAAAAGTTGCTGTCAAGTCCTAGACAAGAACATTATCTGCATCATTACATGGTTTACTACAGTGTTTATTCATTTGTCTTCAGTGGCAGGAAAGAAAAACTTGAAAGTGGGATAAACTTGAGCAGCCAAGCAAATCGAGCCGATTATGCAGAGAATCCTTGATGCTTTTCTTGATACCCGAGTCACATCGGCTGCCTATAATCAGTGCAAAACATAGACCTCATGCTGCTCCTCTTTCTGGCAAATGAGCTTTGTTTCACTGGCTGGTCCTGGTGTAGATTCCATTGAGGTGAATACTAGGATCCCTCTGCATTTGTAAGAAGCTTGTTTGCATGCCTGAAGCCATCTGGATTTATTTTCTCAAAACACAACTGCTTGCGTATGTGTGTATATTATATGGCTAGATCTTTTGTGATAGGGCGATTTAAAAACAAAGCAGATTCAGGAGAAATGCAAGGAATGGATAGGCCATCCAAACGGGTCGTGATAAATAGCCACACTGTCGCTCTCTTTTCTCTTTGTCGGTTTCTCTCCCTCTTTCTTTCTCATTCTTTTCCATCATTGTGCTGTAGAAAACCAGGAAAGCATAGAATCTAGCTGTTTCCCAACTGGAACATGTGAAACTACATTGTTGCTCTGGAAAAGATCTTCAGGGCCCTCAATATGATAAACATGGCTTCTGGGAAAGCGGACTTTCAGTGTCAGTGGTATGAGGTGACTACAAAATGGCAGTGAAACTCTTAGTATGCAGGCTTCAGTTGTGAAGCTCCATTCTGTGGTGGTGTCAGCAGTACAGTTATTTGGCAGAATTACGGTTAAGAGACTTTTCCTGCCTTTGCCAAGGTTGCAAGACAAGGCCTTGAATCGTGTTGAGAAATGATTCTTGCAAAATCAAAAGGAATTTCATGAACGTTCTTTCTTGTTAAGATCTATTTCACTGATGCAAAAGTTTAGCTATTGTGCAGAGCATTCATAGTTCTCATATAGAATGTATTCATTACCATATATTGCATTTGTCTGGGAAAAATGTATTAGGACTGTGGAAGAATTTAGAGCTATGGAACAGCTGTGTATACCCAATGATTTCAGTAGTTAGTATGAGAGCACTACATTTCTTTCAGAGAGCAACGTATAGCCTACAGGGCTAGGTTTTATGAAGCGATTAGGCCTCCTGCTTTGTATTGCTTTGAAAAATGAAGATATAGTGTAGATTTGTGTCATGAAAATGAGGTTGTGAAAATCTTTTTATATATATATATATATATATAAACCATTTGGAAGAACAATACTACATGGTTCCTGACAATGGAGGAAAGTAAAATACAATTGATACCTTTTTTCAGCAAGGATACATTAAATTAATCAAAAGTGACAAGTTATTTTAAACTGTAATAATATTTCGCAATATTACTTTTTTTTTGCTGTATTTTTTGGTCTTGGTGAGCATAAGAGAATTTTTTCAAAAATATTTTTAAAAATCGTACCGACCCCAAACTTTTGAACGATAGTGTATTTACCATTTAAACAATTAAGTTTGGATGGGACAAATCGAAATGCTGTCAGTTTCAGGTGGTTTTAGGGAGCGAAGCATTCTCATTCGAGATCGTTTGATTAGACAAAAATCAGTGCAGTGCAGGATGAGTCATCTTTTTTTTCCCTGCAAAACAACAACTTTGTTAAAGCTTAGAAATACACTAGCATATTCATGTAATAATGTTTTGTTTATTTCATGGAATATTTAAACAGCATTTTAATTGGAAATAGCTAAATGAAATGGCCATAATTTCAATGGTTTTGTCTTGAGCTAGTCTGTTTCCTCATGATTAGTAAGGCTTGTTGAAATATACCAGATTGTGCTGTTGAAACTATATCTGTGAAATATGCTATTCCTCAAGTATCTTTTAAAGGAGTCGTTTTACCTTCATAGACTCCAGTACACAGCACTTGTTGAATGATTTCAGTCTGGAATACAGGGAAATTGAAGCTGATTCGCAAAGACTATATATCTTCAGTGTTTTTCATTAGCCCTTGCTAGCAATTACATGCTGGACCACCAGCCCGTATATAAAGCAGCATGTTCATTTCTGCATCTGATTGAAATACAAGAGTACCAAACAGCTTGTTTTCAGACAGTTTTGATTCATACCAACATTAAGAAATGTTTTTGTCAATGGCTTCTCTGGGCCTCGTGTCTCTTGTGACATCCGTGGCCGTGCCCTAGTAAGGGGCTCAGTGGAGATAAAGACCTCTTGAGAGATGACAACAGATTAAGGATAACACAGTCTTGCTTCTGGTTCCTGTGGTAGACAGCAGAGCTTCATGTTTCTATTGCTTCGCCATACCTTTTCTGGTCCTTTCCAGCAATGAAATGGCTGCCTGAATTCATTGTTGCCCTGCTCTCAGCAGAAAAAAAATTGAAATTTGAACTGACTGAGCATGCTCAGTGTGAGCTTTAGCTAGCTCGACCAACAGAGGGAGCCTCTAGGTCACATGATCAACAAGCCGGTTGAATGCTTGCATGCGGGAGGAGAAGAGAAAAGAGGAGCAGTCAGCTCGAAGCTCTTTCTCCCTCAACGGAGGCCATCGTTGTGAAAGCAGGTATGAAACCAATGGAGGGAACACCTTTGGTGATTCAATGCTTAGGTTCTTCATCATGCTGGTTCTGAATGTACATCGTTTGAGACTCATCATCTTGATTCCTTGTGTTTTGCCATCACTTACTCATCTCACCATTCACTTTCAGCCCATTGATGTTCAGAGGAGAGGAACGCTCTGAGAAATGACTGAAATATGGCACCTAGGCTTCCTCTTAAGCTTTGAGCCAGTGCTGTAGTCAACGGCCCTCTCAGCTGAAACAGTGTGCAGTGTCAAAATCCGTTTGAGCTTGAAGCCCTCAACAGTGGCTTTTCCTTCCTTAACAGAAGTCTGAGTCAACGTTAGAAGTCTTGGGAGAAAAAAAACAGAGGATTAATAGCGTTTGTGGTCAGATGGTTGTTTCTTCTGATGGCACTGATCTTTAGAGTAATGTAAAGCAAGAGAAGAGGAGTGGTTTCTCAATACCGGGCAAGCAAACAAGTGGCGGTTCAGTTTTATATGCTCGCATCTCATTTTGAATCGCCTCTTTTGACATTCTGTAGCTTTCTTTAGTTTGTATTTCTTCATTCTGCCTGTTTTGTCATCTTCATTGATCTGGATCTAGATGGTTTTGGATGCCTCTAAAGAGTGGAGACCTAGTAAACATTCCAAAACTGCATACTATTTATTTATTTTTGTATAAAATCACCATGAAATCTACATTTTCAAAAAAAAAAATTATGCAGTGTTGCTGTGTTTGTTACAAATGATTTATATGTGCTCATAATTTATTTTTCTTTTTTAATTCATGCATTCATTATCGTCCGCTCGCATTTTCTCTTCTCTGATAACTTGTTCACCGGTCCAGTGATGTTATAACATTTTTTCCAGATGGGCAAAATCAAGTCCTTCTCTATATTTCTTGTTCAAGAAGCCGTTTCACACAAGAAGATGATTCACAATTTCTGTTTCATGCTGACATTAAATAGCAAATTAAATCAAAAGTGTTCTACCATTGGCAAATATTGATGTTGGAAATGGCTGATGTTACTTCTGGTTCATTTGTTACACTGGAAATGGGCTGGCAGGTCAAGTCGATTGTAGGTGCATTGCATTGTGGGATACAGTATTTCTCATTGTGTGCTCTGAGTCTGACTCATAATTTGTAATTTGGGTATTTCTTGCCATAATGTGCACAGTATGCATACTGTATCCTGCAGAAATGGTAAGAGTAGTATGCAAACATACAAGAACAAAGTTTGCAGGCCCAGACCTGTTGAGAGCTGCCAATTTGAGGAGACTAGACTAGAGTACTTCTGAAAACTTGCTTTTTGTATATTTCCTGAGAGAAGCATTTGAAATAGTCCAGTTGCAGAGAGGCTCTAACAAGAAACAGGTTCTGTGACAAGACTGATGACACAGTTTAGTGGTTAGTCTTTGCTGCAAAACCTAAAGAATGAGGCCTGTTGTTTCCCCCCCGACCTTCTTGTTTCTTGGTCTTTTTATGTCTCCAAATGTGGACTGACTAAACACAGTGGTATAAAATCATGTTGATTTTCATTTTGTTTGGTGCTGCATTCATTTTTAATTCATTTTGTGATGTATGATGTAATCCTTTCTATGTATTTCAGTCCTTATTTGTTGCTTTTCAATGGATTGGTCACATTGTCCTGTGCCTTGGCTTATATTTTGGTTTCTTCATTGATTGCAATTCATGCTTGAGTCACAGCCGCAGCTGACACTGTACTCTGGCTTTGGCTCTGACGTTTGGTTGCACACGTAACTGGATATTAAACTGAAATGAAGGTGTGAATCATTTTTAGGGCTCTCATATTTCATATGTCCTCATTAAGACATTGCGTTCTCGGCTTGCGTTGTGTGTTGAAGCTATTAGGAATGGCACGAGACAAACCTGTTATCTCTGAATCCACAGCTCAGATGATTCAATTCAAGTCTTAAAAATCCCATTGGGCAGCTGGTTAATTCTTAGCAGATACCAGAGATGCTGATCATATGCATGTGGAATGGAAAAATCTGTTTATTGCTGGAGAGTTGAAAAGTAATGCTGTGTTTGTGCTCTCCATGGACACTGAAATAGGTCATTAGTGGGAAAAATATTTCCCAGCTAGCTTTTGATAAATGGTAAGCTGATTTAGTTTTCTGTATTTTAGCAGGTATTTATTTATGAGGGAAAAAAAATACATTATTAAGATAAGAATGTTCAGACAGGTTGTGTTTTTTTAATGAACCCCAATATAGTCTTACATGTGTATGTATAATTTTTAGCAGCATAAAATAGTAATTGGATATCGATTAAGTTCTCAATCATTAATTACATCTTAATTTTTGATATAACCCCTAAATGTGTTGCTCGGCGTAGATAGACGTTGGTCTCCTATCCCCAATTCACCCAAATCCCAATCCAGTACCCCATATCCAGTGGAAAACATTCCCTGCCTGGCTCGTCGTATCAGTAAACACTGTGGTTACAACATGGTGGAAAGGAGCAGGAGGCCCTTCCCTCCTCTTTCCTCTACTGAACATGTTCCCTGTTTAGCCTGTAGGGGGAGATCAAGGGAAACAACTGGATATTCGCAGTCAACTGCTTTTCTCTCAATAAGAGGAATGTGGAAGCTGATATCTGGGATCCAGTTCAGCTGGTCTTATTGGAAAGTGTTTTGACGACGAAAAGATCACTGGAGTTATTACTCAAGGTGATGGTTTATAGTATATTGATAACATAAAAGGTCTTGACATGATTTTGGGAGAGTCTGTAAATGGAAAATGATGGGAAGTGCAGCTTTATTGGTTGTTCATTTTGGTTTTAGTTTTAGTTGTAGTAGTAGGGAACTTAGTGTGCTCCTAAGTTCCCTTTAACATCTGAAACTAGTGCACAGACTAGGTCCTCTGTCTTGAAACTATACTGAATACATTTCTCTCAGTTGTCTAACAAAAAAACAAAAAAACAATTAGTCAACCTAGAAAATTGGCTAGTCTGTTGTTATTAGTTGACCATTGTTCACTAGACAACACTCTGTATGTAATGGACAACTTAATGTTGGTAGCTATTGTTGGATATTTTAAACCACTTGTCTTTGTAACTAAACGTCTTTACTCTTTAGCTAAAATTTGATTTTAGCTAAAAAACAGTTTCTTTTTATGAGACCCTGTCCTGTTTTAGGAGGAAAATTGTCTTTTCAGCCATTCTCTTTGTGTCTCAAAAATGTTTTTTCTAAGATTTAAACTTTAAACTTTTTTTTTTTTTGTGAAGAAATCTAGACTAATGGTTCCCAACCAGGAGTAGATGGGGGCACCTGACCCGGTTTTGTTGTATGAAACCCATTAAACAGACATTATCACATCAAATAGAAACTTTTTGACTGTCCTGTCAATTGATTTGAATTAATATGCTTTATCTTCTGATTTGTTTTACTTATTGAACAAAGCAATTAAATTGTAAGACTCGTAGACAGTCATAAGACTTCAGACAGAAGCAGATTTCTTTACTGTTCTTCTCATTAACGACTGTACTAATGACTGTGTGTTTCGCTTATATAAATTGAGCTTTGGTGCTAATTACATGCCACTTTACAAAGCCTGCAAATGACTTGTTAATCTGGATTTCTTTCATGAATAAATGTGCTGTTACTGTGGATGGTGGGGTAGTCGATGAGGCAGTTGAGGCACAAAAGACAAAAATGTTTGGGAAACATCTCTAGACCAAGGATTTGCTTACAGTTTGTTGCTTTTAAAAAAGGGTACAGTCAAAATGAAAGACATTTGTAATCACCAAGCCGGTATGACTGCATCAGAGATGCAGCTGAATGCTGGTAAGACAGAGCGTCTCAACGTGGCAGACCTCGGAGTTTAACCACAATCTGTTGGTCTGATTTGATAAGGTGTGATGGGGTCTTTGTAATGTCAGTGGGGCAGATCTTGCCTGGTTTGGTCAGGGAAAAGGGGGACTCTTATTATGAAGTGGCTCCCCTTGTGGTGAGAGAGAGGAACAGAAAGCCACACGACCTCCTTTGTTGCAAGAGCAGCTCCAACGAGCGGCAGACATTTTCTGGCTGTGCAAAGGAAGGCAGCCGGTGCGTCTGCCAATCAGATGAGGTCTGGGGATCGAGGCTGGGGTGGGGGAGGGGACAAATGGTGGGAGAAAGCTTGGATTTGCTTGTAATTACTGCTCCCTGTGACCTACCTCTTCCTTTTTGAGCCTGGCTGCAGAGATTCACTCCAGTAGTTTGAGGCTGATATGTGAGTGAGACTTTATGCACCTCTTCAGTTGCATGGCTCGAGGACATCCGTCTTTGCTTCCAGACGCAAAAATCAACAAGTCTCCTCATTCCTTGCTGTTTGTTTCCTATTGAGGGTTTTTTAAACATGTTTTTTCAATGACAAACCAATTGGGTGAAGCTGGAATCCTTGATGAAGGTGATCACCTGACATTATTGCAGGTTTCTCCTGGCTACCTGGGATGTGGTTGTAAGTGGAGTAGTTGCTCAAAGGATTATGCATGATCTTGGGTGACTTCCCAGACTTCCCAAAGTGAACTTGACCTGTATGGGAGTCCTGTAGATGTAAATTGTCTTTAGAAATGAGGCCTCTAGGCATTGGATACTCTTTCTTGAGTTGCGTTTTCTTGTGATCTCATTAGATCTCAGGGATGTGGCGTATCTGACAGTACCAGCATGATGGGACATTTTTTTCAGATTCTTAATTTTTTCATATCCACCCAGGTCTGTTTTTGAGACTCTCCATGCATCATTAGAGAAGTCTTTCTTTGAAGTCTCTGCTCTTTTTTTTAAATGTGTGTTTGTTTTTGCAGACAGATCAGATACTCCTTGCTGAAACATGGATTTGTTGCCAGTGGTTTGTTTTGCTTTACTTATCGTAGCAGGAAAGATGTCCACAAATTATCAGTCTCCGGATCAAGCTGTCTACTTTCATTGGACCCAAGAACGAAAGTGACCAATTCCACCTGAACATGAGAAATGAGAGAGAGAAAAAAGTGGCAGTTAGGGAGCAAGAGCACGCTGAAACTCGGCATCAAATGTATTTGTTCTTCCTGGTTCATAGTATTATTTATATATCATTATGGTATTGGGCCTTGTCATGACTAGTTCATTTTCAGTGTCTTTTATTCTTGTGTGGGCTTTTCAGGCTTGATGAACCAGTAGGAGTTTGTTGAAACCAGTCGTGGCTATGGCATTGGGAGATGTTGAGTCTCTTGAAAATATTACCTTGACTCAGGAGTGATTGACAGCTCAAAGCCTAGCCAATCAAAGCCCTTGTTATTCAGATGTTGTTTAGACTGAACTTGTGGGATAAGCCTCTCACATTCCCAAGGGACGTCTCCATGTTTTTTTCTTCCTTGCCAGTGTTTGTGTTTTGCTGCCAGTGGCCATAATTATTATCTGCTATTTTGGGAAACTATTAGGTCCAAACTCTAATTTGATCAGCTTTTATTTTCATCGCCACTTGAATTGTTTTAGACCACTGGCTTGTACATTTTGTGAAGTTTCATTAATTGGCTTCATGTACTCTCTCCCCTTTCTTTAAAAGACATATTATTTGTTTATCTCTGATAGTCGTGGTTTGCATAAAATCCCCCCCCCCCATAACATTTCATATTTAATGGAAATCCAATAATTCAGCTGTGTTTGTTTTCAGCCCTCCAGTTTAGCCAATGGGAATTCGGGCAAGAGGGAAACCATGAAGTCTGAGGGGACAAAAGAGTCTCGCAGTGATCAAGAGGAGGGTAAATACTAAATGTGTTTCAATACATCTGAGCATTTGTGGTATAATGTTGATAGCCATGTATTGACTTGTTTGACTCTTAATAGCCATGTCTTAACACATTTTGACTTGTTCCTTAGTGTTTAGTGAGTTTAGTGAGCTTTTGGTGCAAAATAATAAATATTATGTGTTAACTTCATCCACCTAGAACAGTAGTCATACCTAAAGAAAATATGATTTAGAGAACTATACCACCAGAAAAATTAATTTGCTTTAACAAAAAATTTGCTTTATTATACTGCAATGTTTACTTGTAACTCAAAGATGTGCCAACTTGATTTGAACCCAGTAACTGTTAAGATCACAAAATCAATTCATCTTTTTCTGTTATTTTTCTTGTAGGAGGAGATGAAAATCACTCGGACCGGCGATCAGACCCTCTCAAAGAGGCCACTGAGCTGAATGGGATCTATGAAAACACGGACACAAAGAGAACTGAACAGAACCTTTCTGCACAAGAATCACCAGTCCGATCCTCAACCATGGAGAACGGAGTGTCAGAGACTGAGCCGCCCCACGGCTCTACAGTGGGCAGTAATGGATATATTCTAAGCAAACAGCAGGAAGACACAGTGTCAGCCCCACACAGGACTAACTGGTCCCCCATAGGGGGTTCCACATTGGGGCATGGGACTAAAAGCTCACCACCATCAGATTCTACGTTGCGGTCCCCAGACCAGGGTTCTTCAAACCTAGGACTGAGCCCAACGGAGAGGCGAGCAGAAACGGAGACTAAAAACGGAGTATCGAAAACACCCCCACCAACGATACATCGAGCACGCAAAACTATGTCAAGGCCAGCCTCAAACCAGACACTAAAGGTAATGAGGGTTTACCACCATGCAATTTTTTTTTCCTACAACAGCTGCACTAGTCATGGCAGCAGTGCATTCAGCACTGAACATTCTACAATACCTTGTTTTGTTCTTTTTACTTTAGGTCTTCTCATGAATCATGGTCATGGATACATATAATCACATTTCTGTTCCTCCTTCAGCTTTTGAATAGGGAAAATAAAGAGCCAGTCGTGGTGAAAGATGACCGTGTGGGCAAACCAGAGGCAGTGCAGCCACAGCCATCTCCAATCCAGAATCAGCTACCTCAAAGCCAAACTGATGCCACATCTGTACTAAACACCACACCAGCCAAACCACAAACAGGTTATACACCGTATTACCTTTCTTTGCAACAAAACTGGTCACTCTAATGCTGTTTTTGAAATGGCATTCCATTTACGTTTTCTATGGGCAATATATCAGTATATTGATATAACCATTTATTGGTTATCATTTGAGCATTTTATTTATCTGTATTTATCTGACATTATTGGACATTTAATTGTGCTCATTTCCCCAATTTTTATTGTTCTTTAGATTACCTTTGCTGTCATTGAATGTTTACCTATATTAAATAATTAAAAACTAAATGTAATCTTTAGCAAATCAATTAATACTGATTTGAGTTTTTTTTTTTTTTTTTATTCTTTTATAAAATTTAAATTAAGGATTGAATTGAAAATTAAGTATGATGTATACATATTATTTATTTTAGGCACAGCCAGATTGCATATTAAAGTTGCACAATATACAGCTAACAACCTGTCTCTGCTTTTATTTCTGCCTCAAAATAGTCGACAAATGAAAATGTCTGGTAAAATTGTATTTAAGAACATATTTTGTTTGTTTTGGCAGCAACACATTCATCAGCTGTATAATATTTAACTTTAAAATTAAACACGAAAGTGAAAAGCAGTAATCCAACCTGCATTTTACAGTTTTACATGGAAATTAATACCTTGCTTTTACAGAGAAAAAAAGTGCTTGAAAACAGGTTTGTATTCCAGAATTCTCTCTTTATGCATTGACAGTTCAACCCAGACCTGTCTCTCCCTCAGTAGCAGCCGTGTCAAGGAAGAAGAAAAGAAAGATGGGAACATATAGTCTTGTGCCCAAGAAGAAAAATAAAGTCTTGAAACAACGCACAGTTCTGGAGATGTTTCAGCGCATGTCCCAGTCTCCACCCAACCCTCAGGTCAGAGATTGAACCACCAGATTCGCACATAAAGAGTGAATAACTACCTTTTATATTGTTAATAACATTAATATTTGAGTAGCTGTTTAGATTGTTAGACTGAGTCTTGACCATTAGTAATACTTTATATATTTTTGCATTGCTAATTGGTTGACTTCCTGTACTTCTTGAGGACAAGACATGTGAACCTTGATGTTAATGCCTGTCTTTTTATTCCTTGGCTGCACGGCAGCCAAAGGAGGATGTGCATGTGAATGGAGAGAGAATGGAGAATGAGTCTGATGAAGAAGAGTCAGAAGAAGGAGAAGACACAGAGGATGATGAGGATCTGGTCACTGAGGATGGAGCCAAAGCTTCTCAGGAGGGACCCAGGATAGCTTCAATCTCTCAGGTGGGAATTTGGCAACAAAGTTGCCAGGGACTCATGAGCCAATGGAAAAATGGTGTCATTCATTCTTTTCCTCCATCTTGTCATTTAGTTAAACATTGAAAGTAGAGTGGCTTATCTAGTCATTACAGTTCCCTAAAAGGATGTTTGTTCATTCATTTATCATTCATAAGCCTCTTGATGAAGAACAGGAGTCTGAGGAGTCACCGGATGGCGAAGAGGAAGGGGATGAATCAGACTTGGTGAGCTCCTGAAATATTCTCTAATATCACTGAATACCAGAAGAAACAGAATAACCAAGAGTCATTGCTTTGAGACAAATAAGTTTTACAGATCTGGATTTAGGTTCCTGAGATAATGCTTTGTTTCAATTTGTGGACTGTAAGTTGCTTCTGTTCTCCTCAGAGTTCAGAGTCCAGTCTGAAAAAGAAATGGAAAAAGAAGGCCAAGGGAGACCACGCCTGGCTCCGGCCATCAAGGAAACGCAAGAGGAAACTGAAAGCGAAAACAGAAGGACTTTCTGGTACAGAAAGTGTTTAAATGCATGTTTTCCTGAAATATCTGCTGTAGGGCAACACCTTAGCTGTTAATGTGCATTAATTTACAAATGTCTCTATGTCTGTCCCATCATAACTTCAGGAATGGAGTTCCAGTCTCAATCTGAGAGCCAGAGCTCCCCATCAGCCCCTCCTGACCGCAGGAAAGAGTATAAAGAAGTTCCACTAAACTCCCTCAACCTGGCAGCACAGGAAGCCTTACTGACATCGCAGAATTCAGGTGAAGCAAAATCCTTTTGCTTTTTGCTTTTGACTATATGAGGAAGTGCAAAAGGAAGTCTATTTCTGATTGAAATTTCTAAGATCCATTTGATTGGTTTCAAGCTCAGCATCTTGAGAAAGACGCATTTGAGTAAAGTTTAGAGGACGAGCATTGTCAGGCCTTTGTGGTGGCCTCCATCTTGGATAAAATGAGTCATCAAGTCTCAATCGATGTGGTGCCACCTGGTGGTCATGTGTTTATTGTAGAGCAAGCCATATCAGAATGCATTTCTATCTACCCAGTATTGATATACATCTGATTATGAAGTAACATTGGCTTCCTGCCATCTGTTTCCAAAATGATGGTTTTTCAGGACTTTCCTGTTTATCTGAGTCTTAAAGATGTTGATTCTTAGCTGTTTCAGGGTCAGTGGAGAGCACAGATGCTGACATGGTGCAAGAACTTCCCCTTTGCAGCTGTCGAATGGAGACGCCCAAGAGCAGAGAGATCCTCACGCTCGCGGACAGAAAGTGTATGGCAACTGAGAGCATTGATGGTCAGGTGAGATGGTTGCCCTTGTAAATGTGTAGAGCAATGATGGTTGCAGTGATTGCATTTTTCGGGAATGCATTGTCTTGCTATATACCGGTTGTTCTCAAGTCTGGTCCTCGAGGTCCAGTTTCTGATCGTACTCTCCTGCTTGTAAAGTTCTAGTAATCCTGAACACCTTGATTCAGGTGTTTGGTTAGAGTTGGAGCTAAACCCCGCAAAAACCTTGAGGGCCAAAGTTGAGAACCTCTGCTATATACTATCTGAATACTGTTTGGGTACAGTTGAAATGTGATGAGGTGAATAACTTCAGTTCAGTTCAGAAGGTCCTAGGATTCATCTAACTGCTGAATACTTGGCATCTTAATTTTTTTGGTAACATTCTGTTTTATGTTACAATGCAGTTTTTTTTTTTACTCTTTTTAAAAGCCGAGGTTCTGAACTCTATTCTAATTGGTTCCCTGTTGTTCTGGGGGTAGCTGAGCCGTTGTCAGAGTGCAGTGCTGAAGCACGAGATGATGAGGCCTTCAAACTCTGTCCAACTGCTGGTTCTGTGTGAGGACCATCGCACAGGCATGGTCAAACATCAGTGCTGCCCAGGCTGTGGCTTCTTTTGCAGAGCCGTGAGTCTTTGGCTTTACCCAAGAGAACGTTTTAGGTTTTTGATTGGGTTTCAATGACAGCATGACAAGCCAATGGCCAAGAAATTTTTGACTAAGTGCATGTGTCTGAAAAGCCCTAGAGTTTTTACTTCAGTCACATTTGAGTAAACCACTCAAAGTTATTTCATGTGGCCATCGTGTAGGGCACCTTCATGGAGTGTCAGCCAGAGGTGAACATCTCCCACCGGTTTCATCGAGCCTGTGCCTCGGTGCTCAATGGGCAGAGCTTTTGTCCACACTGTGGAGAGGAGGTCAGTAAGGCGAAAGAGGTCACCATTGCCAAGGCCGATACGACGTCAACTGTGCCTCTCAACCATGGCCCCTGCACGCCCAGGAACTCAGAGGGCAAAGCGGACACCACCACTGGAGGGTATGTGCCAGCTGCTTAATGATATAAACCTAAGTAGCAAACAGTTTTTGCACCATGCAGTTTATACAATTTTGCTAGAATTTTTAGTCTTGGATGAATTCAGTGTGCAGTTATTTCCTGGATCAGTATCCTTGTAGGAATTTAGAGTGACTGTATGATGCTATTTTGTTCCTCCATTTGTTTGCACTTAAATTGATTTGTTGGTCATCAAAGGTCCACTCGGCTCTCTGTTCTTGGAGAGGGCAAAGCAGACAGCACTTTACCCAAACATCCAGAGTCACAGGACGCATCTGGGTCCCCTGTGGGCTCCAAAGCTGGGTCTGTAGGATCAGGATCTGCAACCGGACCTCCACTAGGACCACCTAAAGAAACTCTGGAAAGTGTCCTGCTGGCTCTAGATGCAGAGAAGTAAGAAAACTATTATGACCTTTGATTTAGCCACTTTTTAGGGTTTAATCATTATGAACTCCTGTACGACTTGCACTGATTCATTCCCACCATTTCTTGTTCTCCAAGACCCAAGAAACTTCGGTTTCACCCAAAACAACTGTATATTTCTGCCAAACAAGGGGAACTGCAGAAGGTCCTACTGATGTTGGGTAAGAGTGATTAGTAAAATTGTTCGTTTTATTTTGTTGATGGTTGTCTGCTTTGTGCTGGAAACATTCTTTCTCGTTCTCAGTGGATGGGATTGACCCTAACTTTAAAATGGAGAGCCAGAACAAACGGACACCGCTCCATGTAGCAGCTGAAGCAGGTCATCAGGAAGTCTGCCATATGCTGGTGCAGGTGAGGGCAGATGCTAGTGAACTAGTACTAACTTAGAAGAACATTAAACATTTACTCACCCTCATGTTGTTGTAAACCTGTATGACTTACTTTCTTCTTTGAAACACAAGAGAGAAAACCTCTTCCTCTGTAGTAGTTGTCACATTTAATTTGCATATACAAATGTGACTTATCAAGATGTGTCACGACCCCAAAGACTTTGATATAATCTTGAAAATCGTCATCTTATTTCTCAGGCTGGTGCAAACCTTGACATGTGTGATGAGGACCAGCGGACCCCCCTAATGGAAGCCTGTGAGAACAACCATCTTGACACAGTACGCTATCTTCTGCGGGCTGGAGCCATTGTCTCTCAAAAGGTCTGCAGCCACAAGGGAGAGGACTGATAAGCCAGTCTGTTTAGTACAACATTCTGTAATCAAAGGCTTTTGGAGGAACATTCACTCTGTTTTAACACTGATCACATCCTGTTTTCTTTTCTTTAAAGGATGTTGAAGGTTCAACGTGTCTCCATCTTGCTGCTAAGTCTGGCCATTTTGCCATTGTACAACATCTGCTGTCTACAGGCCTCATCGATATTAACTGCCAGGTGTTGGACCTTCTGTTGCATTTAACATTCGTAAAAATGTTTTGGGAATGTGAGAGGGTGTTTTAGGGGATTTCCACTAGAATCATAGAGTCATTAGAATCTGTCAAACACATCTGAGGAATTTCAGAAGACAACTGAACTAGTACTCCTCCATCCTAATGAAAACTTGTCAATACAACTGCTTTTTCCTCCATCCTCGTAACAAAGAGGAACTTTGTTTTAATGACACTGGAATTTAAAATTTGCTACAAATACATTTTAGTGCTGTTAAAGATACATTCCCTAATTTTTCATTTTGGAAAATTCTAAAATTCCTCTAATCAACATGGTAAATAGTGTTGCTTTGTGCATTAAATGTGTACATTTGTACATTTAAGTCAATGGAGTCAATGAAGGGGGATCCAGCAGCACTTGTGATGAAGGGAACATTATTGTATATCCAAATATACCAACGTGTTTCTGCTTTCTAATGAAGTTGCATTTCCTGTCCCAGGATGATGGAGGTTGGACAGCCTTGATTTGGGCCACAGAGTACAAACATGTAGACCAAGTAAAACTCTTGCTCTCCAAAGGGGCTGATATCAACATTCGAGATAAGGTATGTGTGCTGTGTTTTGTAACTGGAAACCTACATTTATTGTAGCAAACTTTTAAGCTTAATCTGCCGTTTTACAGTATTTTTGTAGTTTACTTTGTAATAATTTCAGTTTTATACATTTAGATGACTGTGTTTTTCATTTGTTGCAACGTCAACCTTGATTCTAGGAAGAAAATATCTGTCTGCACTGGGCGGCATTCTCTGGCTGTGTGGAGATAGCAGAGATCCTGCTGGATGCCAAGTTTGATCTCAACGTCGTTAACATTCACGGAGACTCACCACTACACATAGCATCACGGGAGAGCCGCCTCGACTGTGTAAAGTGAGTAAACCTCAATTAGGGCCCTTTTTACACCTGGTATTAAGAAAGCTTCTTCGTCGATCGGATCACAAGTGCTTAATACAGGTGTAAATGGGGTCTAAAACATTTTGAGCTTGTCCAAATGAAAAAAGGCATTTGACCGGATTGCTTTCTTAGTGTAAACGCTCATCTGGTCGAATGCGTTCAAACAGCCACAAAAGACCGCCTACTGACTTAATGCGTGAACATTATGTGAAGCACGCTAGCCAGACAGAATTTAAACTTTGTTGGCTGGAGACCCAAGTTTGGTTTGAAGATGAAAAACGTACCAAGCACAATGTTCTCTCACCATTCCTGATTTGGCGTGGTCTTGCGGCTATCAGAGCAGAAAGGAAAGCTGCTGCTCTCCATACGTTTTTCCGCCATCTCCATGTGTGATCATATGTAAAATTTTGTCCATTAGATCGAAAGATCTGAAAAAACCCATACATTTACCCGCCCATAAACCCTTCCCTTGAAGAAACTGAGACAGAAGTGGTTAAAAGTGGACAAAAGAGATGTATTAAAACACCAGGTGTAAACAGGTCTGTGTCTGCCGCTGTGATCCGATCGACCAAAATGCATCTAAATACCAGGTATAAGCAGGGCCTAGATGTTATCAATCCAGACTGATTATGGATTGATTGAGAAACTTCCTTTCAAACTCACAGGTTTGTAGTGAGCTAGGCTTATTTACAACTTAGGAACGTCTGAGCCATCCTCCTAGAAGATAACGTTACTGCAGGATTACATCCATATCCGATGTACATGTACTTCAGTCTTAATCAGGTGCTTGTGTAGATTCTAATCAGCTTAAAGCTGTATTTTTTGGTGACTGGATCAATGTCATGTAGCCTTATTGGAGCTGGACACTAGCAATAAAGACTCATCATTTCCTGGACAAATATTATTGATCCGTTAGCAGTCAGTTACAGTGGTGTTGTTAGAGCACTGCATGTAATATTGCCATAGGAACAGATGGATTACACATACATTTTTACATCCCACAAGTTTTTTTTATTTTTTATTTTTTATTGTTCTTCGATCCCACCTCTCAAACAAAACATTAACACTCACAATGAAAATTTGATTTAAAAAAAAAAAAAATTACGTAATGTATTAAAATAAAGTATTATTATTACTACTTTTTATGTTGTAGTTCTAATAACATCTTATTGTATTACTATTTAATAATTATAATAATAAATAAAAATAAATCAATTCATACTAAATATTTTTAATTTAATTTTTTTGAGTCTGTCTTAACTTTTTAAGTTTGCCTCTTTTGTGCCTCCTGTAGCTTATTTCTGTCACGGGGTGCTGTTGTAAGCCTTAAGAACAAAGAGGGAGAGACGCCCATGGAGTGCTGCAGCCAAAGCTCGAAGGTTTGGAGTGCCCTTCAAGCCAGCAAAAAGCAAAGAGAAGCTAACAGCAAACTGGCTGCCCCGGCAGAGAAGCTTCTCAACAGGTAGATCTACTTAATCTCACTGTCCTCCAGCTTGCAGTATTGACATGTTTATCTGTACCAGAATTATAACCTAAACTAGCCTATTAATGACATTGTAATTGTGTTTAGGGACATCGCCAGAGGCTACGAGAAAGTCCCCGTACCGTGCGTGAACGCAGTGGACAGCGAACCCTGTCCTGACAACTATAAATATGTCCCTGATAGCTGTGTGACGTCCCCAATGAACATTGACAAAAATATCACTCACTTGCAGGTAAACCAGCTGAAATGTTGTTTTTATTGTAACACTTTTCTAATCTCTACAGTATTCATTGATGTAAGGATGACAGTTAATCATCTTTGCAATGTAGCTGACAAATGATTTGGCTGTTTAGATAAGACAGAGCACTGAATGAGTAATATACCACTGTACGAAGAAAAAAATTGTGTTATTTCACTTCACAGTACTGTGTCTGTAAAGACGATTGCTCCTCAGCTGGATGCATGTGTGGCCAACTCAGCCTGCGCTGCTGGTATGATAAAGTAAGTAGATTTCTAAGTACACTGCCATCAAACCTAAAAACTGAGCTGTTTGTTATTTTGATCTTTTATATTTGGGTATTTTGAAGCACATCTACATGAATTATAAGCTAAACTTCTGGTAATGTCACTTGACTTGGTCAATATCTCCACCTAGAGGTGGAACTAATTAAGTGCAAGACAGTGTGCAATGGTCTAGTCACAATTATTAGTGGTGCTACATCAACCATCAGTTACTAATGCTCATACTTAGACGTAGGAGCTTGTTAATTGTATTTAATTTTTTTAACTACCTTATGTAATATTGATATCTTTATCTTAGTGAACATTATCTATGGACAATATTGTCATTTGAAGCTCTATTATCTTAGGCCTGTAAGGTAACCATGAAGAAACTACCCAGAACATGAGAATTCCCTGAAAAGCATCTACAATAACCTAGCATGGTGGTAAAATTTTGTTGCAATGTGTGATATTTTAAATGCTTTGTGTTATCAGGAGAGTCGTCTGCTCCCTGAGTTCTGCAATGAGGAGCCACCTCTTATATTTGAGTGCAACCATGCCTGCTCTTGCTGGAGAACCTGCAAAAACCGTGTGGTACAGAATGGACTGAGGTACCTCACATCCACTTCCATTCTGGACGATTACGCCCTACCCCCCATTACATTTTTCAACAGCTATCAGGTTAAACAATATTAACACATACATCTGAAAATGTGACGCCCCCCAACAAATATGTAGATTTAGGTGAATACAGGTGCTGGTCATATAATTAGAATATCATCAAAAAGTTGATTTATTTCACTAATTCCATTCAAAAAGTGAAACTTGTATGTTATATTCATTCATTACACAGACTGATATATTTCAAATGTTTATTTCTTTTAACTTTGATGATTATAACTGACAACTAAGGAAAACCCCAAATTCAGTATCTCAGAAAATTAGAACATTACTTAAGACCGATACAAAGAAAGGATTTTTAGAAATCTTGGCCAACTGAAAAGTATGAACATGAAAAGCATGTACAGCACTTAATACTTAGTTGGGGCTCCTTTTGCCTGAATTACTGCAGCAATGCGGCGTGGCATGGAGTCGATCAGTCTGTGGCACTGCTCAGGTGTTATGAGAGCCCAGGTTGCTCTGATAGTGGCCTTCAGCTCTTCTGCATTGTTGGGTCTGGCATATCACATCTTCCTCTTCACAATAAGAACAGGGATACCATGGTCCTTAAACCAGGTACTGGTTGCTTTGGCACTGTGTGCAGGTGCCAAGTCCTGTTGGAAAATGAAATCTGCATCTCCATAAAGTTGGTCAGCAGCAGGAAGCATGAAGTGCTCTAAAACTTCCCGGTATACGGCTGTGTTGACCTTGGACCTCAGAAAACACAATGGACCAACACCAGCAGATGACATGGCACCCCAAACCATCACTGACTGTCACTAAACTTTACACTGGACCTCAAGCAACGTGGATTGTGTGCCTCTCCTCTCTTCCTCCAGACTCTGGGACCCTGATTTCCAAAGGAAATGCAAAATTTACTTTCATCAGAGAACATAACTTTGGACCACTCAGCAGCAGTCCAGTCCTTTTTGTCTTTAGCCCAGGCGAGACGCTTCTGACGCTGTCTGTTGTTCAAGAGTGGCTTGACACAAGGAATGCGACAGCTGAAACCCATGTCTTGCATACGTCTGTGCGTAGTGGTTCTTGAAGCACTGACTCCAGCTGCAGTCCACTCTTTGTGAATCTCCCCCACATTTTTGAATGGGTTTTTACAATCCTCTCCAGGGTGCGGTTGTCCCTATTGCTTGTACACTTTTTTTCTACCACATCTTTTCCTTCCCTTCGCCTCTCTATTAATGTGCTTGGACACAGAGCTCTGTGAACAGCCAGTCTCTTTTGCAATGACCTTTTGTGTCTTGCCCTCCTTGTGCAAGGTGTCAATGGTCGTCTTTTGGACAGCTGTCAAGTCAGCAGTCTTCCCCATGATTGTGTAGCCTACAGAACTAGACTGAGAGACCATTTAAAGGCCTTTGCAGGTGTGTTTTGAGTTAATTAGTTGATTAGAGTGTGGCACCAGGTGTCTTCAATATTGAACCTTTTCACAATATTCTAATTTTCTGAGATACTGAATTTGGGATTTTCCTTAGATGTCAGTTATAATCATCAAAATTAAAAGAAATAAACATATATACAACACATATACAACATAACAGTCTGTGTGTAATGAATGAATATAATATAAAAGTTTCACTTTTTGAATGGAATTAAAATATGAAATAAATCAACTTTTTGATTTTTTTTTTTATTCTAATTATATGACCAGCACCTGTATATGCAAATATATTAAGATTATCTTTCTTTTTGTCAAAAACAAGGTGTCAAATCTTGTCAAACAAGTTGATCTTATGATTTCCATTCTTTAAAAAGCAAAAACATTCTTAAATATTTTAAATGATTTTAAAAAAAGTGTTAGTGTCATCCCTAAAAAATGGTGAAAAAAAATATTTTTCTTCTCTCTACTCTACTTCTAGATCTACGTACCAGAGTTCGAAAACCCCTTATCTAGAGAACAGGATTACTGATGGCTGATATATTGGCTATATCTGTCATATGTATAATACAATTTAGTTATAGCATATGAGATGCACACGTAAATACCTGAAGTTTATTTTAGCAATATTTAAAAACAGGAAATGTGCACTCCAAAAACCATACAAAATAATTTAAACATCAGTGAACTATCAGTCGATTAATCATCCTGACCAACTAATTAGTATTTACATATACACCGATCAGGCATAACTTTATGACCACCTTTCTAGTATTGTTTTGGTACCCCTTTTGCTGCCAAAACAGCACTGATCCGTCGAGGCATGGACTCCACTAGACCCCTGAAGGTGTGCTGTGGTATCTGGCACCAAGATGTTAGCAGCAGATTCTTTAAGTCCTGTAAGTTGTGAGGTGGGGCCTTCACTCCACTTTTGATAGATACTGACCACTGCAGACCGGGAACATCCCACAAGAGCTGCAGTTTTGGAGATGATCTGACCTAGTCTTCTAGCCATCACAATTTGGTCACTCGCTCAAATCCTTATGATTGCCCATTTTTTCTTGCTTCTAACACATCAACTTTTGAGGACAAAATGTTCACTTGCTGCCTAATATATCCCACCCACTAACAGGTGCTATGATGAAGAGATAATCAGTGGTATTCACTTCACCTTTCAGTAGTCATAATGTTATGCCTGATCGGTGTACTTGTTGTTTGATTTGTAGTATATGATCTGAATTAAGTGGTTTCTTCTTAAATGATTTCTTAGGATAAGACTGCAGTTGTTCAGGACGCAGATGATGGGATGGGGTGTCAAGACATTACAGGATATCCCGCAAGGAACGTTTGTTTGCGAGTGAGTTTCTTATTTGCTTTATTTTTCTTTTTTTATTATATTTCTAAAGGTCATTGTGGCCTGTGTTATATCTTTCTGTGAATAAGTTTAGGTCAAACTGTGTGTGTGTGGCTGTGCAGATGTTTTTTTAGGCGTGTCAGTTTGGATATGATTGTGTGTTTAGTGTGTTTGCACCCTAATGTCTCATTTCCTTCTAACAGATACGTGGGTGAAATCATCTCTGACGCTGAAGCAGATGTTAGAGAGAATGACTCCTATCTTTTCAGTCTGGACAGCAAGGTATCGTCGCCCTAGGATGACTACCCTTCAAAATCACATTACCTTTCCTGTCTGCTCTCTTTAATTGTTGATTATCTGCACTCCCTCAAGCAAATTTTGCATAAATCATTTAGCATAAATCATTTTTGTTGGCATAAAATCTGGACTGCGTTGCTGCTTATTATGGGGGCAGTCGTGGCCTAATGGTTAGAGAGTCAGACTGGTAACCCAAAGGTCGCGGGTTCTCAATACCGGCAGGAAATGACTGAGGTGCCCTTGTGCAAGGCACCTAACCCCCAATTGCTCCCTGGGTGACACAGCAAAAATGGCTGGCCACAAATCTAGGTGTGTGTGTGTCCACGGTTTGTAGTGTGTGTGTGTGTCTTTATCTCACTACTCACTACTCCTAATATGTGTGCGCTAACTTGGATGGTTTAAATGCAGAGGACAAATTCCGAGTATGGGTTACCATACTTGGCCTTCACATGTCACTTTTACTTTCACTTATTCAGGCCAAGAACCGTCCACTTAGACAGGAAGAATCTAATCAGCAACCACAATTTGTTTTATAGAATAATTTTTTTTTTAAAGATAATTGCGACTTTTTCTCTCACAATTCTGTTCTGTTTATATCACGCAATTCTGACTTTTCTCAGAATTGTTAAATATAAACTCGCAATTGCGAGTTAAACATTCTTTTTATAACAGACTATTGCAATTTTATATCACACAACTCTGAGAAAAAAGTTAGAATTGTGAGATAAAAAGTTGCAATTGCCTTTTTTTATTCAGTGGACGGAAACAAGCTGCCATAGATAAGAGACATTAAAAAAATGTTTCTTTAAAACAGCCCATCTTTATTGAGCGCTGTTGAATAAATATCATATCCCATTCTCTTTACTCTGACCTCACTCTGCAAGCATCTTTTCAATTTGTTTTCCGTCACTGCTGTTGCAGGTGGGTGATATGTACTGCGTTGACGCGCGTTTCTACGGCAACATCAGCCGCTTCATAAACCATCACTGTGAGCCGAATCTGTTCCCCTGTCGAGTGTTCACCTCTCACCAGGACCTCAGATTTCCTCACATTGCGTTCTTCGCCTGCAAGAACATCAGTGCCGGAGACGAACTTGGGTCTGATTCACATCATTATCTATTTACTTGCTAATAGTGAATTTAGTTTGACTGGATATGTTAGTTTCCCATCATGCACTTAATAAAATAATTTATGTTTTATTAGTTTTTCATTTCTCTCCCCTCCTTAGGTTTGATTACGGTGATCACTTCTGGACCGTAAAGGGGAAGCTGTTCAGCTGCCAGTGTGGCTCATCCAAGTGTAAGCACTCGGCAGCCGTCATCGCCCAGACACAGGCAGACAGCACGCCGGGAGACCAGCAGCCCAGCACCCTGCCCGATACCAGCTCGTCCACCCCATCCAGCCCCAGCTAAGCCCTCCAACAACAAGTTTCTCCACCTTCTTCCAGCCTGTCATCTCCCATCACCAGCACGGGCAAACCTCTGCCATCTCTAATCAGCTCCGGGCACCGACCCGGGCCACTTGATGCTACACCCACAGTGCCACGTTTAGCTCTGGTGGTCTGACAGCCTGATTGGTTGACACGGTTTAGGGGTTAAAGTCTTGAAGGTGAGAGGTGCACAGTTGGACTGGTGTTTCAGGTGTTTAGTACGCACATTTTGTATGGGATTTTTTTATTGCCAGCCCGACCCTTTGGACCACGATACATCCTGTTTGGCATCGTAAAAGTGGATTTTTGTTTTTTCTCTCGAGAATGAGGCTGTTTGAGCCATTTAAGGGACTGTGCGGCACATTACCATTGAATACTACCTTTTTTTTGTCGCACAATTCAGACGTCACAATGTGTTCTCCTGCCCGACTCGAACTTCTGCATCATTCTTGTACACACATCTTTTATTAACTTTATTCTTCAGTTTTACTTTAGCAGTCAAGGTGAATGAAAACTGATTGATTCCCAAATCCCAAATTAATTTCAACTGATCATTTAACACTTTATGCATTTGTTTGTTTTACATTTTCTTTTCTGTTTTTTCTTTTTTTTTAGTTGTTGTACATTCACAGAATATGCAGATAATTATGTAATGACATTCAAAAGACCAACCTTGTGACTCAGCCGCCCCCCCCCCAATACATTCTTTTCCGTGTTCATCAGTGGGCTGTATTAACTTGAGATGAGCTATAGGCTAGCCGTCATTGGACATTAGCGTCCATCTTGCATGTCCTCCTCTGATTGGTTCACAGACTCAGGATGTCATGTCAGTGCTACCAAAATCAAGAAAAGGCCTCTAAACTGGACATTTTTTTGGCCTGTTTCTCCCGGTAAAAGCCCAGTTCTTGAGTAAAAAATGCGTTTTAATGGCGAATCGCCACTGGAAGTGCAAAATAATTGTGGACGAGGCTAAATCTGTGTCTAGAAACAAGCCCTATGGGTTATATCCTGCATGTTACAGGCCTGGATAGACACAGCTGTTGTTAAATGCATATTACATGCATCCCCATCAATGCAAATGAGAACTGTAAAATATTTTGAACATTTGTGTACGTACTTTCGGTCACAATGACGGAACCTATTAGCATGCTTTTGAGACACGTGCTTTAGGAATAGGACTGGAACGTTTCGCTCTGGTGGAATTAAATGCGGTCAGGTGTAGGAAAGTGCAAATGGTGCTGAAAAAGGTTTTTGTTATGTTTATTTTTTTATTACTCACTAAGTGAATACAAGTTGTAAATTACGATGAAGAAGCAAGTGTTTCATTTTTTTTTTCTTTTTCATTTGTATTTTTAAATTGACCTCTGTTTTTTCTAACTGTAGTTTGACATATTTAGCCTGTATCAATTTTGTTCCATAAGTTCATGTTGATGGTGAAACTATTACAGTCTTTTTAAATGTTGATAGTGTAGTCATGTCCTTCGTGCAAATCAAGACATACAGATACAAAACTGCAAAATGAGGGGGGGTGGGGGGGGATATCTGTAACATATTTCTGGACATTGAAACATGATGCACAATCTTACTGGTTGTGTTTTTCTTTTTCAATAAATTTACTACTAATAAAAAATAAACATCTCTGTCACTCCTATGCAAAAATAACATGAAGTATGATGATAAATTCATGTTTTTATCTTCGGAGTTACACTTTAAAGCCCATAAATGAGACTAAAGGAGTTTTGCGATGCAAAGCAGGAAGCCTTTTGATTGTTTATCAAGTTAAGTTTTATAAACTGTTTGATTATTCTCTTCCTGATTACTTAGGATTCTGGTTGTAATTGATCCAATGAAATGTAAGCTGGTGATTGAGGCCCTCTGACTTGCCGACAAAGGCTTTTAACTAACAGGACAGGAAACCGCCTTTCCGCATTCCACAGCTGCAAACTTTTAAGACCTGCCTATGTCTCACTATTACAATGGTCAGTACAATTATGAGGATCACGCTTTGTGGATGCGCTACGTTACAGCTGAAAAATTAGATTGGGTTGGATTTGAATTCATATAGCCACACAAGGTTAACATACTCATGACTATGAAGAGGTCAGCGCGACGTAACTCTGACTGGGAGGAGAGAAAATCCACTGTTATCTATGGTAGGATATTCACTGGGTTGTTTTACAAGGTTGCTGTGTCATTAACTGGGTTGTGGATTATTATTCATCTGTATCACAGTGAACTCTTCACTTATTTTAATGATGAGTGATGCTGTAAATAACTCGCTTTAGTGGCATTTAGGTTTAGTGACCTTAAATCTTTTTGTGGGTGATTCTCCCAAAAACATGCCTAGCTCACGTAATATATAAATACTTACAGTACAAACTACAATTTAAACAATATATAATGTTTATTTGCATTACAGTAATGAGAATATTTTTTGCTTTGCAGTAGTATAGGGGAAATTTCTGTAATTGTCGTTAAAATTGTCACAATGCATAATTTCTTATTGGCCCTAAACAGTAATTATTTCTTTATGTGGCCTGAAAATAACAGGAAGCTCTTTATAATTGGCAGTATACCAAACATGCGCTTGTCTCACTCCTTAAATCTGCACAATTTATCAGTCGGTCTGTTTGTCGTCTCTCATCCCATTTCAAAAATAAAGCTGCCCGACTGGCCACACTTGGAACATGGCGGATGTTAACTCTTGGAGCAGAGTTCAGTTCCTGGGCTCAGACTTCTGAGCCAACTGATAAGCAGAGGAACAGAAGGGCAGCTTTCACAGAACTATCCAGCAAGGATAGTCTGTATGAGGAGAGCCAAACTGCAAGAGATGACCAGAACACTGCAAAACCTAGCAAATATGACACTATTGTAGAGCTGGAGAGGCCCAGTGACCTTAGGAACACAGATCTCATCAGCGCCCATGAAATGTGTCAAGAGCAGGGAACACCATGGGAGGAGAGGTGAGCAGCAGGGGATAAAAGTTGTTTGTAATGTAACCCAGATTTAAGATTATTAGCTTATTTATCATGTTCTGCTGAAAGTTTAAAGTGCAATGATGTTAAAGGTCAATACTGAGAACTTAACTAAGCTGGATTTTCACTGAAAGTGATAATTGATCAGTTGTAATGCATTATATTAACCACTAGGGGGCTTACAAGGTCAACAGAAAAATATATACATTATACTGTGTACAGTAGCCCTAAAAGAACACTTGTGCATACTTAAAATGTACGAATTTCATTGCATCTAACCTAATACAATTAGAAATTATATATATATATATATAATGTATATGTATATATATATATGTATATATATGTATATATATGTATATATATATATATGGGTCATTGACAAATAAAGCTTCAAAAAAGGTGTTTTTAAAAAATCTTTGAGTCATGTATAGTGTCATGAACATGTGTTTAAACAAGTTTCAGTTGTTAAATAACATTTCAAAGTATTTCAATTTATTTTTTGACTTTGGCGGTACAACCAAATAGTTGTATATACTGTAGTTGTACCACCTGCCCCTGCCATGAAAAGTGTACCAACCTACCCATACTTGAAATTAGCAAAAAAAAAAAATTACCAGTATTTGAGAGAGATCTACAAACATTTTCCCTGTTGAGGTCCTGGAAGCACCCCAGCACTGCACATTTTGTATGTCTCCCTCATCTAACACTCCTGATTCAACTCATCAGTTCATTAGACTGCAAGACCTGGAGTGTGTGTGTCAAATAAGGGAGACATTCAAAATGTGCAGAGCTGGGGTGCTTCAGGGCAGGTTTGAAAAACCTTGCTCTAGATGATGCATTATCATGTTTACTGCTATTACCTTGTCAATTCATAATAAAAGATTAATTATTTAAATGTACTAAGAATGAATTCAAGCTAAATATGTTTTCTAGAACGAAGTGATATATGTCATGAATTTATCAAATTATTTTAAAAGGAAAAAATGCACTTGGACAAAAAATATGCACGTCATGCCATTGACCAAAATCAATTATATATATATATATATATATAGCTCTGGAAAAAAATTATATATATCATTGATTTCTGAACTTGGAGTGGTCTCTTAATTATTTATTGATATATTTGTTTGTTAGTTAATTTTATTTTATTTATATCTATTTAATTTTTTTCTTTTCATTTTTTCTTTTATAAAATTGATTTGATACATTAATACACCTTCATGGTTGAAGTAGTGAAGGCCAGTGTAGCTTAAAGAAGGTATAAAACATAATGCTGATATGTCAATATGAATTCTATATAGTTCTTGAAAGATACCCTGATATTTAAAACTTCCCTTTTGTTTGTGTGTGTGTTTACTTGTTTAACCTACTTTGTGAGGACCAAATGCCCCCACAAGGATGGTAAAACCTGAGATCACCTACATTGTAGGGAAATGGATTAATAAACATACTAAATTATGCTTATTTGAAAATGTAAATATGCAAAGGTTTCTGTGATGGGTAGGTTTAGGGTTAGGGTGATTAGGGGATAGAAAATACAGTGTACACAGCATAAAAATTATTGTTTATGGATAATCCCCATACCGAAACCAAACATAAGTGTGTGTCCTGGTAAGCCCTATGTTAGTCAGATGGCAGTATCTGAAATCCTTGTCCTTGTGGGGACTTTTTTTTTTTTACAGTTTGTAGAGTATAAAAATCATGTCTATGGAGAGTCCCCATAAAACATGAAAACGTGTGTGTGTGTGTGTTGAATCCTTTCCACTGTTATGCCTAGGGTGTTATATGAAGCTCTGGTACCCAGAGATTAGCTGAACAGCCTGGAGTCTCTTGTGAGATTTTGTGCCTCTGGGTCTGGACTGGCTGCATGCACACAGAAAATCCTTCACACTTACTGACCGTAATGCCATGAGATTCACATCTGGACATGCTGGTTACTTTTCTAAGAATCTTTCCTTCTTTGGAGAGGTGGAGATGCCCTGGGAGGAGTGAATGTGTGACGTTTTGCCTAGACTGACACCAAATATAGGGACCAGATAATCTAATGTTTTAATGAATTGTAATTCTAACAGTGATGTTTTAATTAAGATTTAAAATAAATGTAATAAGGTTTATGTGAGTGATAGGGTATAGAAAATATAATTGGCTAAAAACAACAAATAAATAGTGCTGTTCAAAGGAGTGTACTTGTGAAAACACTATTTTGCATTGTTGTAATTTAATATAAATAATAAAAATGCAATATATAATGTACGACTTGATACAACATGATTTAAATGTTATCCATATGTTAACTTCACTACATGATTGACACAAATGTGCTTATTTGATAGTGGCGTAGGAACAGTGCAGAATCTTGATAGCCTACCTAAATTTGTATAGTCATCAAATTTGTCCAAATGGATTACGTCACAATAAACCCCACTGTATATGTTGGCAAAAAACATTATACATTAAAATGACCAAACAAAGGCACACACATGACAATGTTGACAACAATAGGCAAGCCACATTTCGCTTTTGTGTAATGGTACCATTGATTTTGGCTATCAGTGTGCTATTCTATGTAAAAAAAGAAAAGAAAAAGAAAACATCTTTTAAAATAAAAAATTTAGTCATTTATCAACAATGAAGTACTCTGCTTGACGCTTTTACTTCATTCTCGGTCAAAGCAAACAAAAAGACATTGATAGTTATAAATATCATTCATTGATGATCAATTAAAACACCCTCCCCCTCACGCGCTCTCCAGCAGGTGGTCCTGCCTATAGGGCAGTTTGCGTCACGTGTGAGAGTCTCGCGCACCAGCTTTCACTCACTTGGCACCATTCGTGCCGTACGCGTTTCCAAGTGGAATTGTTGTGTGGAAGCGGAAAGCAAATCATTGCTAAAGACAACAACAACAAAAAAAACAGTCGTAGACGTGTGCGCGTTCTTATGGAATATCTTTCTTCGCGCTTTTGATTCCAACTGTTTTTTTGGGGGGGGTTTTTTCGTTTAGCATGACGCGTAAGTGATGGTGCACATTTTGGTTTCGTGACCTGTCAGCTGGATCAGGTTGTGTTGGATGAATGTGGCACGAATTGGATGCTTACACATTTTCTATTGTTTGAAAGGCACTCAACGGAATGACATTTCTATGACAAGTTTCCATTTTTTGCAATTGTCCAAGCAATGGAGTGAGGCGAGGGCGCACGAGGAGCTTGTCAAAAGGGACGTTTATATTTTTATTTCACTTCACATAGACTGATGGGGACTCTAAGTGGTAACAGATGTCTGTACTGTAATGTGCACTCTCCATCTTCTGTTTAATGCCAGTTTGGATTTTACCTGTTGGATATCTGCATGTCTAGGATGGCTCGCTTTGGAGACGATCTGCCCACCCGCTATGGAGGTCCAGCGGGCGCCGGTAGAGGGGGAGCCCGGGCGGGAGGTCCCTCGGGCGGTCAAAGAATGTACAAACAGTCGATGGCTCAGAGAGCCAGGACAATGGCTTTATATAATCCTAAACAAACCAAACAGAACTGTTTCACTGTCAACCGTTCTTTGTTCATCTTCAGTGAGGACAATGTCATCAGGAAATACGCCAAAAGAATAACCGAATGGCCATATCCTTATTGTTCAACATGTATGCGAAATGGATATAGATTTGTTTACATCTCCACTTCTACATTTCAGTCCATTATTATTTAGAAGCATATAAATACACGCTTTTGGATCTGGTAATGTCAAAATAACTGTTGCGTGCTGAATGGTGATTGGCACCCTTTTGTCTTCACGTGTTCACGCACTTTTAGCAGCTGGTGGTCGTGTCAGGGTGTTGGCTGATCAGCCTCTTTTATTTTCTAATTCAAGCGAAGGCAAGTAAAGCAGTCACTCATGTGGTTAGGCAGCGCTCGATATGGCTTTTCATACTGATCTTAGCACTGGGCTAAGGGTTTATTTTTAACCCTGGTTAAATGCCAGTTTTACCCTGGCATCAAGCAACGTTTCCAAAGCGGTTTGGCACCGCCAAATGTATGTATACAGTGTGATGAAACAAGCGGCGCTTGAACGTAACTGCGAATTAATTATCAACAGACAACCAATCATAAATCGACTCCGCGCTTCTTCATTGAATATTCATAACCTCAGTATACTCCCAGAAACTTTCACGCGCTGTTTAGTTTCAGTATGGGAATCGGTTAAAATGTCGAACAATGAAGAGGCAATTGCTTTGTGTATATACAGCTCTGGAAAAAAATTAAGAGAGCACTTAACATGGATTTCTCAATGTTAAGTGGTCTCTTTATTTTTTTTCCAGAGCTGTATATCACTGTTTTACAACGGTTCGTTCAGTCAAAGGTTAGAGTCATTTACATTTTTAAAAATCATAACTCGAAATGGGTTTTCAAGAAGAAATATATGAACCCAAGTTGTTTTTAATTGGATAGCACAGTGGTTCTGAAGAGCTTGAGCGCTCTCCGTGGTCCTGAAATCTCAACACTGATTTTACAGTCACCAACATTTACTAGAATTTTAAAGCACCTTGCAATCAGATATTCCGTCTTATTTGTTGTGCAGTCAATTTAGGATGCATATTTATGGATTTAAATTCAGGAATCTAGGCACCTAAAGCGTAAGGTTTCTATAGCATGTAGAGATCCCTCAAGGGGATGACAAGAATGTGATTGAAGTGGCCATTGGACCTTTCCTTTCCGTTTCTTGCCTGCATGAATAGCAATTCCATAAAGACTATAGCCGTAGGGAACCGGCATGGAAAATGAATTGGAAAAATGGATCCTGTCCTGAAAATGGAATATAATGGCTGACCACCCATAAAAATGTTAGCAGCCTTTCAGTATTTCCTTTAAAAAGGATGAAAAAGATTTTAATAATGACAAGATTGGGGGGCTTACACAAACATTTTATAGACGCAGTTTGCACAAATGGCTGCGCTGAGAGAGAAACCATCATGCCAACCTAATGGGTAATCATGATCTCTGCACTGTAATGTTTTAGTGTTGAAAGCATGTCTCATTTTTTATGTCCAGACCTCTGAATGTAATTTCCAGCATGGTGGTGTAAATGCATTCAGCATTACTGCTAGTGGGTTTGAACATGGTTGTCTATACCAAGGACACAAAGGCATGTTGGATGTCAATTGTTAGATTGAGATTATAGGTATGTCAGTTGGGCTCTGTTAGGCTTTCTCTATCCTCATCTCCTAATGATTTAGTGATTGAGTGTTTAAATGGCACAATCCCTTTGTCCTTTGTGTGTTATGTGGGGGAAATTCACAAGTAGTTACCCTTAAGGAATGCTCTTAAAGGGATAGTTCATCCCAAACATTCTGTCATCATTCACTCATCCTCATGTCATTCCAAATCTGCATGAAAAAAAAAAAATCATGTTAAATACACATTTGCTGCCGTTAAAAAAAGTATGTTCTATATAGTATGAATGTGTGTAGTATGAATGAAATTTGGATGAGCTATATCCACCATGTTGTCATTGTCATGTGACATACGGCATCAGTTATGTCGCTTCACCTCCATTCTCAAATCCTCTCCTGTGGCCTCATGGGATAGTAAAGTGTCCATCGTATGCACACAGAATCTCGCCGGAAATAATTGGTCATCCGGGTACTTTTATGAATTCAGACATGCTACTCGTCTCACATACTAGAAGTAGGCATATTCGGACACAGCGATTGTTTCAGTGCCGCTTTACAGAAAATCATGTTAATGTTTATAATATCTTAATATATTTATGCCTTATAGACGCATTTAGCAGATTACAGCTGGGCGATAATATAGTTTACTTTTTGCGATGATACAAGCAATAAGAAAGTGGTTGAGATATAGTACATTCGTCGTGTAGGGCAATATATACTGTGTGAATGTGGATGCCTTTCTTCTGTGGAACAAGTCAGTGGGGTCCAAACAACATAGGATCCGATTGACTTTCATTGTATTTTTGTCTCTTTTGTGTTCCACAGAAGAAAATCATTATTTTAAAGCATACATATCAGTACATTTCCTGTCCAGTTTACATCAGGCTATAGATATAAATCATGCATTTAAAAAAAAAAACTGAAATACTTCAGAATGTTTTGAATTTGTTGTTGTCTTGACTTACATATCCAACGTAATATGAGTTACTTTCTTCTCTGGAACACAAAAGAAGATGGAAAGTCAATGGGGTCCTTTGTTGATTGCACCCCATTGACTTTCATTGTATGGAGAAAATTAGTTTTTGTGAAAAAATGGTTTCTTTTGTGGTCCACAGAAGAAAATAAGTCATACAGGTTTGGAATGATAATAGGCTATAGATATGTCATGCACTTTTTTATTTTATTATAAATCTTCCTCTTCAGAATGTTTTGGATTTGTCATTGTCTTGACTTGCATTGTTTGTTGTTCCGGTGTTTATTTCCTTGACTTATCCACTCCATTTGAGTACCTGATCCTCACAACCATCATCGCCAACTGCATCGTACTGGCCCTCGAACAGCATCTCCCAGCCATGGACAAGACCCCCATGTCTGAACGCTTGGTGAGCATCAGCATTCTCTATTTTCTTTTCATTCACTCTTGATTATTAAGGTTTCAATGCTTTAAACATATCTATCATATATTAGATTTTTCATTTTGTACTAAATATGACTGTAAGCTTATCTCTTAGGAGAGAGAAACAGCAATGACAGTGCATTCTGTGAAAAGCAGAGCAAGTCAGAGATAACTGTGTATTTGGCTTGCTTTTCTTTCCGCCCACACGTCCGACATCCCCGCTGGAGTATATTGATTGATCATTTTAGCGGTCTTGCATTGGTTGGCGTGGGTGACCAGTGAGCCTGTTGGAGCGGAGGCTGTTATCCCACTCTCAGAGCTCCCATCCAGGGCCACTGAGAACCACCCAAGCACTCCACACAGGAGCCATGTCTCTGTCTCATTAAAACCCAGCCTGCTGGGAACCATTGACAAATGTGTGCATAACGCTGCTTCTTCATGATCCGACCTAAACCCATGCAGAGCAGGCTTTGATCCACTGCCTTGCTCTTATTCCCCTGCTCGCAACAGCAGTTGTGCCTGTTGAGTCAAAATGATATAACGTAGCTGCTTCAAAGTGTGTTGTTGCACAATTAAAGCAGGGACTGGACATGTTGGCGGATTAAGGCGGTAATAGTCTCTTTGTGAAGCTGAATATGGAGGCGGTAATGTTGGATTCCATACTCCCTGGAGGAGCGCTGCAATAACAGAAAGGAAAACAGCATGAGCCAGTAAGGTCAATGGGATCCTCTCGAATACAGCCTCCTGATGCTAGAAAATACAACTTACCGTTCTTATTTGCATAGTTTTGGTGTAGTTATGAAGTCGTGGTAGCCTAATAAAGGTATTGTTAAAGTTCCCCTGCAGTCAGTTTTATTCCTTAAAGCACATCTTTGATGATAAATATTTAAAAGTTGTTTTTTTTCCTGTGAAAATAATTTCTTCATGCCTTAAAATAGCTTGAATGTAACTCTACACCCTGGCTTCATTTATTATACGTGGAACCATGAATATGCAAATTAGTCCCCGCCTCCACTCAATCACACCAGCTTTAGACTACCTGATCCACTCGTTCAAGTTAGTAAACAACAATGGCAAGTGGAACTGTGGATACTGGTTTAATTCAGCCATATATGTTTGAACCAGAAACCGATTCAGAAGAAGAGGAAGAGTGAATTATACAGGGTCGTCTACAAGTCGCTGTATCAGAATGGTAATGCGTTTTGTGTATCACTCTATAATGCTGGATGGACACATAACGGTAATTGATATGATTCGTTTTTGGCTTGACTAAGCTATCAAACCGCTAATAATGTGCTGCTAATGTTACACAAATGTTCCCATTCACCATCTCAGAGTCAGACAGCAGCCTTCTAAAAACTAGCATTCTTAGAAACACTTTGAACATCATAGAAAGTCACTGGAGAAAGCTCCTGTACGTTGTCAGGATTGGTTACATGTTTCAAACTGTGTTTTTGAGACTGTCTTTATAATCACTGCAGTTTTAAGGAGAAAATACTCAGCGTTGACTGATGAATTTGCGCATGGTTTGTCTTAAAGCATATTAAAAGCACCACATAGACGTATAAACAACATTACAAACTTGATTTTCACCACAGGGGGTCTTTAATTAAAAAATTAATATTCTGTCATTTACTCACCTTCATATTGTTTCAAACCCAAATAATTGTTATTCTTTAGTGGAACACAAAAGGTACTTAAAGGTATGCTGCTATTTTTCATATAGTGAAGGATAAGGTTCTTCTGACAGTTTTCCCCTCCCTTTAAAAAAAAAACTGTGATATGTATTTTTTTTCTCAGAATACTTTAATGATTAGAATGTTCAAAAGAGTAGCGTTTTTTAAAAATAGTAATCTTTTGTAACAACGAAAGATCCTTTACTGTCACTTTTGATCAATTTAATGCATCTTTGCTGAATGAAAGTATTAATTTCTTGTGTATTAATTTCTAATGTGTGTGTGTGTGTGTGTGTGTACACTCACCTAAAGGATTATTAGGAACACCTGTTCAATTTCTCATTAATGCAATTATCTAATCAACCAATCACATGGCAGTTGCTTCAATGCATTTAGGGGTGTGGTCCTGGTCAAGACAATCTCCTGAACTCCAAACTGAATGTCAGAATGGGAAAGAAAGGTGATTTAAGCAATTTTGAGCGTGGCATGGTTGTTGGTGCCAGACGGGCCGGTCTGAGTATTTCACAATCTGCTCAGTTACTGGGATTTTCACACACAACCATTTCTAGAGTTTACAAAGAATGGTGTGAAAAGGGAAAAACATCCAGTATGCGGCAGTCCTGTGGGCGAAAATGCCTTGTTGATGCTAGAGGTCAGAGGAGAATGGGCCGACTGATTCAAACTGATAGAAGAGCAACTTTGACTGAAATAACCATTCGTTACAACCGAGGTATGCAGCAAAGCATTTGTGAAGCCACAACGCACACAACCTTGAGGCAGATGGGCTACAACAGCAGAAGACCCCACCGGGTACCACTCATCTCCACTACAAATAGGAAAAAGAGGCTACAATTTGCACGAGCTCACCAAAATTGGACAGTTGAAGACTGGAAAAATGTTGCCTGGTCTGATGAGTCTCGATTTCTGTTGAGACATTCAGATGGTAGAGTCAGAATTTGGCGTAAACAGAATGAGAACATGGATCCATCATGCCTTGTTACCACTGTGCAGACTGGTGGTGGTGGTGTAATGGTGTGGGGGATGTTTTCTTGGCACACTTTAGGCCCCTTAGTGCCAATTGGGCATCGTTTAAATGCCACGGCCTACCTGAGCATTGTTTCTGACCATGTTTATCCCTTTATGACCACCATGTACCCATCCTCTGATGGCTACTTCCAGCAGGATAATGCACCATGTCACAAAGCTCGAATCATTTCAAATTGGTTTCTTGAACATGACAATGAGTTCACTGTACTAAAATGCACTGTACTATACACTCACCTAAAGGATTATTAGGAACACCATACTAATACTGTGTTTGACCCCCTTTCGCCTTCAGAACTGCCTTAATTCTATGTGGCATTGATTCAACAAGGTGCTGAAAGCATTCTTTAGAAATGTTGGCCCATATTGATAGGATAGCATCTTGCAGTTGATGGAGATTTGTGGGATGCACATCCAGGGCACGAAGCTCCCGTTCCACCACATCCCAAAGATGCTCTATTGGGTTGAGATCTGGTGACTGTGGGGGCCATTTTAGTACAGTGAACTCATTGTCATGTTCAAGAAACCAATTTGAAATGATTCGAGCTTTGTGACATGGTGCATTATCCTGCTGGAAGTAGCCATCAGAGGATGGGTACATGGTGGTCATAAAGGGATGGACATGGTCAGAAACAATGCTCAGGTAGGCCGTGGCATTTAAACGATGCCCAATTGGCACTAAGGGGCCTAAAGTGTGCCAAGAAAACATCCCCCACACCATTACACCACCACCACCAGCCTGCACAGTGGTAACAAGGCATGATGGATCCATGTTCTCATTCTGTTTACGCCAAATTCTGACTCTACCATCTGAATGTCTCAACAGAAATCGAGACTCATCAGACCAGGCAACATTTTTCCAGTCTTCAACTGTCCAATTTTGGTGAGCTTGTGCAAATTGTAGCCTCTTTTTCCTATTTGTAGTGGAGATGAGTGGTACCCGGTGGGGTCTTCTGCTGTTGTAGCCCATCCGCCTCAAGGTTGTGCATGTTGTGGCTTCACAAATGCTTTTCTGCATACCTCGGTTGTAACGAGTGGTTATTTCAGTCAAAGTTGCTCTTCTATCAGCTTGAATCAGTCGGCCCATTCTCCTCTGACCTCTAGCATCAACAAGGCATTTTCGCCCACAGGACTGCCGCATACTGGATGTTTTTCCCTTTTCACACCATTCTTTGTAAACTCTAGAAATGGTTGTGCGTGAAAATCCCAGTAACTGAGCAGATTGTGAAATACTCAGACCGGCCCGTCTGGCACCAACAACCATGCCACGCTCAAAACTGCTTAAATCACCTTTCTTTCCCATTCTGACATTCAGTTTGGAGTTCAGGAGATTGTCTTGACCAGGACCACACCCCTAAATGCATTGAAGCAACTGCCATGTGATTGGTTGATTAGATAATTGCATTAATGAGAAATTGAACAGGTGTTCCTAATAATCCTTTAGGTGAGTGTATATTAGTACTGTCAAATCGATTAATCACGATAAATCGCATCCAAAATAAAAATTTGTGTTTACATAATATGTGTGTGCACTGTGTATAATTATTATGTATATATAAATACATTCACATTCATGTATATATTTAAGAAATATTTGCATGTATATACAGTGTATATATATATATATATATATATATATATATATATATATATATATATACACACACACATACAAAAAAAATTTATACTGTGGAATGACATGACATTGAGACACTATTGTGAAGGGGTGATTTTCTTCAAATAAGGACTTAAATTTGGTCTATTTGTCACATAAAGCTGCCTTATTACTAAAGAAGACTTAGAATATAGCACACAAAACATATGGAAACTAACTTTTTGGTGCTTTCTGGTCATTATTGGAAGTATACGCTTAGATTCTGTGTAAAAGAACAGCTTAGATGCTTTTCAAAATTCAATGTGAGAAAGAAAGTCAAACAGGTTAGGAACGAAATCACAAGGGTGAATAAATGATGACAGAATTTTCATATTTTGGTGAACTGTTCCTTAGGTATAGTTCACCTTAAATTAAAATTAAGTCATCATTTACCCACCCTGGTGTTTTAATGCAGTATACCGTTCTTTCTTTTTCAGGCCACAAAAGGAGAAATAAAAAATGTCCCGCTCTTGCTCATCCATATTGTGGCAGTGAATAGCGACCAGCATTTAAAAAAAGACACAAAAGTATCACAGTGTCACGGATGATCTGTGCTTGTGGGTGGGTTTTGCACACGTTTTGGTTCTGTTTCATGTGTTTGAGTTTGTTTCTATGGTTTCTCATTGGTTAATTAAGTTTTTCACCTGTTTGTCGTTTCTTTGATTGTTTCAGCCTTGTATATATTGTGCTTGTTTTCAGTTAGTTTTTGTTCGGTATTTGTCTTACTAAGTTGGTTGTTCCGTTCTTGTGTTGATTCCGAGATTTCTTCCGAGTTTCTGTTACCTTTTTGAGTTTTGTAAATAAACGAACTGCTGCGAATGGATCCAACTCTCCTTTTTCTTCCTGCATTTCAACCAGTCGTGACACACAAAATGGTTCCATGCGACAAGTGTCATATATATATATATATATGGTATACCAGGATTTTCATTAATTAACACATTCAATTTCAGTTTGTTTTTCACCAAACCCTACTGCATACCTCTAGAACACTTGGAATATATGACGTGTTGCATGGACCCATTCTGTAATAATTATGCTTCTTTTTTTAAAAGCTTGATGCTGGTCGCTATTCACTGCTATTATATGGATGAGCGTGAGGGACATTTAAAAAGAAAAAAAATCTCCTTTTGTGGTCCAAAAAAGAAAGAATTGCATATGGCATAAGAACAACACCAGGGTGAGTAAATGATCGTTTAATTTTAATTTTGGCGTGAACTATCCCTTTAAGGACCTGTGTTTTATCCCAGATAGAGGCAGTATTTAACTGAAGAGTTATTTCATTCCTCAACCTGTCAAATTCATCAACATCTTGGTTTAGTTAACACTGTGACGCAACCAATTCTCTACCTGTTGCAGAGATAAACTGGGCCCCTGATACCCAAGCACTACAGACAGGATGTTCATTATTAATAAACTCTTTGGATCTATACATAATAGATTGAAATATGCTGTCTGCTGCAAAGCTCACTCATTTCTCCACTCCCATAAATCATCTGTTATACACAGCCTCACATCTGCTCCCACAAGCACATTTTTGCCAAATAATTTCATAGAGACAACAAGACAGGTGCTGTCTAGCACCACAATGATAATGAGACTATTATTGAGAAAATATACACCAATAGAGTGTGATTTAGCTTTGGGCACCTTAATGGAGTATTCAACATAAAATTAGTTTTTGTTTGTTTAATTATTTTTGTGTTTGCTAATGGAATGTTATATAATGCATTGCCAAAGGCACAATTATTTTTACAGACAGTAGAAAGATTTAACAGTGCAGTGTTTTCTTTGCTGTACCAAACTATCATCACAAAATGGCACCATGCTGTTGTTATTGAAAACTACCTTAAAGAATTATATTGCTAGGATAAGGTTCCTATCAAAAAGAGGGCCATAAGAAGACTTATTTGTGAGCGGGGTTGATAATTGCACTCATAAAGTGGGAGGGATTTCTGAGAGCAGAGCTCTAGAGAGGTTAGTCCGGTGTAAGTGCTTGGAGAGCCTTAGGGCTCTGGTGACATTAATGGGAATGAGTTCAAAAAAAGCAATGCGACATGCTGTAGCCAGGACTGAATCTCTTTAAGTACATCTAACGGTTTCCGTAACTTATACTTGGTATATTTCTTCCAGTTTCACTAGGTTTCAGAATTTTGAGACCTTTTTCTTTTGTAAGATAGAATATTCTGTATCAGTGGTGTTTAAAGTAATGCACCAGTATATTGTTTAATTAATATTTAGAATGAGCTTTTATTTTATATTTTTAGTTTTAGTTAAATTTTTAGTAATTTTGTTATGTGCTTTTGTCATTTTATTTTTTTGTTTGAATTTTTATTTATTTCCAGTTAAACTTAAACTTATTTCAGTTAATTTCAAATTTTCTAACATTTCTAATTTTTGTTTAGTTACTAATTATTAATATTTATAACAACATTTTTTTTTATATTTATAACAATAATAACCCTGTAATAGAATGTTTATGTAATGTACCAGTATTATTTTGGTTTTTATTTTAGTTTTAATATTGTTGAATTAATATATAGAATTAGCTTTTACTTTATATTTTTTGTTTTCATGTTAATTTTAGTCTAATTTTTTGGTAATTTTGTTATGTGCTTTTGTTATTTTATTTTTTTGTTTTAATTTTTATTTATTTCCAGTTTATTTAGTTAAACAGTTTATTTCAAATTTTCTAAGGTTTGTTTAGTTACTAATTACTAATATTTATAACAATAATAATCCTTTAATGTACTTACAATGGATTTAGACCATGTCACATTCACCTTCCCCATCACAATGCAAATCCATGCATCTTGACCCTGTGTGTCATGGAAAAAAGTGAAAAGCTTTAACATATATTCTCTATTCTGCTTTTATCCATGCATCAATAGATGCTCTCTTCTTTCAGACACACAAAAAACAAGTTGTCCTTTTTTTTGCTCTCTCTTCCTGCAGGACGACACAGAGCCCTACTTTATCGGAATATTCTGTTTCGAGGCCGGCATTAAGATCATCGCCCTGGGCTTTGTGTTTCACAAAGACTCTTACCTACGCAACGGCTGGAACGTAATGGACTTTGTGGTCGTTCTGACAGGGTGAGTCCACAACCCTCAGCTGGGGAGGCAGAAACAGTTTCAAATGGATGTGTGTGTGTTCTATGTCTTCAGGAAAGTAAGGGATAGCTTTATTTCTTTGCGAAAGTGCCTGTTACAAAGTGTTCTAGTCTGGTCTGTGTTTATGTAAACATTGCCCTCTGGCCGATCCTGTACTCCTAAGAAAGTTGGGAGTTTTCAGATATTTAGACAGCATACCTTTTCCAAATGATGTTTGAGTCACAATTATTGTCAGAGGACATCTGTGATTTCATATGTTGATTGCGATGTCTGTTGGTTTTATCTTGGAATAGGAGTGTCTGTCTGGAATTGGGTGTTATTGAAGGTCATCCTGAATCCCATTAAAGTAAACAATTTATGTAAATTATATATGTCATATAATTACAACATTTATGTATATAATTAAGTGAAGGAATTCATTAATTTGACATCAGATAGAATTGAAGTGTTATTTGACCTAGAGTGTTAGTAAAAAGGTCTAAATCCATAATGAAGGTGCACCAGGAAGCACAACAAGAACATTTGACTTTAGTTACGGTATTTGACAAAGGTCAAAATAAATGAGGGGAGACGTTATGAAAAATATGCTGCAATCACAGACATTCCTACCCAGACAGGATTAGATTTCTCAGAGGACCCCTGAGTTAGCTGAAAAACTGGTAATTTGGTTTGTAATTTTTACAGAGGATGTGTGACAGGTTTACAATGAAGTTGTTCTGTAAAACTCAAATTTATCTGGGCTTTTACTGTTAAGTAAAGTCTGACATTTACTATAATTACAGAATCACATAATTGATTCAGGCAGTTTTGCAGACCAGCAATGATTTGAATAAGAGAAATTTATTCCCCCCCCCCATTTGATTTAGGCCATTATTTACATGTCTAAAATCACTGTTAAAACATTTATAAAGAAAACAAATACTCTTGATTGTAATATAGCACCATTCACAAGTTTGTGGTCAGTAGGAAAAACAATTCTATTCCTATTTTTTTGAACGATATTACATCTAGCTTCCGTAAGAGCGCCTTCCATATTCAACTTACGAAAAAAGGGTAACTGGCGCGCCGTATGACTAGGATGTTTTGAACTGCGAGAGGCATTACAATTTCTTTGTAAGTTGAATACGGAAGGCGCTCTGGCAGATGCTAGATATTTTACTATAAAATATACATTTTATATATATTTTTAAATATGGTTATTTTTTTTTACAAAATCCCATTCCCATCAACTTGCTTCAGATGGTCTTCATTAACCCTCCGGAGCTGTGTGGAGTACGTTTATGAGGGATGGATGCACTTTTTTGAGCTTTAAACTTGTTGGCCCCATTTACTGCCATTATATATGCCTATATTACTTATTATTCCTTTAAGCAGCACAACTGTTTTCAACATTGATAATGAGACATTTTTCTTGTGAACCAAAGCACATATTAGAATGATTTCTGTGAATGTCTCACATTTTTACCACTAGTCATGTAATGATGTAAAATGTAATGTTAGCAGGTTTGGGTGATTTCTGTTGTTGGTAAAGCTCAATTTTATTCAGGCGCACAGTGCTGCAGTTTGTGAAAAAGGTGTAAGCTATAATGAGCCTAAATTACATGCCATATTTTTGCTATTTCAGCACATTTAATGTCTGCATAAACTCGATTGCTGTTGGTTAGTGAATAAAATGCAGGGTTTTTTTGCACTGAAATACAGCAAGAAAAAGTTGCTTGCAAAAGAGGCCATCACCTCTTTTGCCTTTGGCTTGCTTAGTTGGGGATACTAAATTTTCAACTATATTACTGATCTGCCCGCATTCACATTATATGATACTTGAACTGAGCTGGATGACGTCACTGTTCTCTCCAGAGCGGCTGTACAGCCGAATCAAATTCTGTTGCATTATTTTCCTGTTAACATTGTGAAGCTGCTTTGAAACAATCTGCATTGTAAAAAGCGCTATATAAATAAAGGTGACTTGACTTGACTTACTTGCTCAGTTTAAGTAGTATAAATATTCATGGTTCAGTATATGTGGGCACTTTAGGAAGCTAGAGGGAGGTTCTTAACTTGCGTACATTTGCAAAACTGTGCTATATGAGCCAGCACACTGCTGAGCTGCAATCTCTCTCCTGCTGTCTGGATTACTGATGCACTGCTCCTATCTACGTGTTGCCCTATGTGTTATCATACAGTTCAAGTCCAAGTCGAGTCTTGAGTATATTGGATCATAAAGTCCGCATTTACACTACAGGTTTTAATGCCCAATTCCGGTTTGTTGACTATATCTGATTTTTTTGACGACCAGCTTACATCTTTTAAAAGTGACACATATCCAGTATCTGCATTTACACTATACACTTGGCAAAACAACCCTAGGTAGGTGCACTAACCCGGAAAATTTTAGGCCAAAAAAGGAAGTAAAAACAGCACGATTTGCAATGGACGCAGACAAAATGATAATACAAGCTTTTGCTTTCCTCTTTGCCCCAAAGTCTCAAATGAAACAACTTCAGCTTGACTCCAGTGGGTTGAGCCTTTGTCCTCCATTGCGCAGTTTAAAAGCGCAGTCATGTTGTCGCGGTTGGTGTCCTCCTGAATTGACGTAATTCGCCACCGCCGCTTTTTCAATGACGTACGACTCTCGTTGACAGGGGAATATCCAATCTGTCTGCTTACGTGGCAGATGCAAATGCACGTATACGATTCATATCAGGCTCATTTCCACATATAAAACCTGAGAATTTCGTAATCCATGTGCTTTGTTCATGCTTACACGTTTGTGGGTCATATCCGATCTGTGCCACATGGGAGAAAAAAAAATGGAATTGGGTCACTTGAACCATGTAATGTAAATGCAGCCTTAATCAAGAAAGTCACAAGTCCTTTGGGTTTTGGGTGAACTATCCCTTTAAGAGGGACCAGGGTTTGCTGACTGATCTGTAACTGTAGTGTAATTGCATTGTTTATCTCCAGCTGTCTGTATACCATTCCCAACACCTGCTCTTTATATTGTGGTCCATTTCAGTCCACAGTTTAGGTTTGTCAAGATTCCAGTTATACTTTCAGTGACTTTCAGTGATTTATGGAGCAGATAATAGCAGTTCTGAAAATGGACTTGACCGATAAATCAAAGATGGGCAGGGATAAAAGCAGACAGAGTAAAAGTATGACAGACTGTGATCATTTTAAAAGAATAAGAAGGGAACAGTATAGCATGAGTATAGATGGGTTTTGGGATCAGGATTTTAGTTGGAAATCTGAAACTTGGTGGGATGCTTTATAAACCCTGGCTCATGAATGTTAATTAGGTGTTCGCCCAGTAGTCATAATTGATTTGCTGTTAGAAGGTAACTGGATGCCAGCCAAATTAGAATGACCACTTACTAGTGCTGTTGATATAGACAGTTGGCAGAGGCTTTTGCTTGGTCTTAGTCATTATTTTATGCAGACTAAAAAAAATTATAAAAGATAAAAGATTATTTTTTCACAATATGTTAATTTTGGTGAGCATCACCATTCCCACGCCCAGTGCCCACTGTTACCTCGACAACAGTAGTCTGGCCCATGCTGTCCTCAGGCAACCCGGTTTGGCCTTGAAACAATGGCATTCTCTGTTCTTTTATATTTTTCACTGTGATCGTCCACGTCAGCTGCCCACTACTCCTCTGATCTGAATCCTGCGAGACACTACAGATTTCACTCCCTGTTTTATGTGGATGCATTATAATGGCTCAAACACCATGAGCTGTAAAACTGCATTCACATTTACAGTGATCGCTGGAGATCACTTTATTGTTGGTTGTTGGTAGGCTTTCGTGCCAATGGATGCACTAATTCTATTGATAGGCTACATAACTAGCCATAGCTTATAAAAATGATCACACAGATGTTATAGATATACACTTTTAAAAATAAAAGCTCTTAAAGTGTGTTTTCACAGTGATGCCATAGAAGAACCAATTTGGGTTTCCCAAAGAACCTTTCAGAAACATTTTAATAGAGTAATGACGTATTTTTGTAGGCCAACCCAGAAGTTAGCATCACCCTGGTTCCCATGACAAAAAACCCAATAGGATTTGTTCATATAGGCTTTTGGATTAATGCAGAAAATAAGCTCTGCATGTGACCAACAAAAGTTTATGATTCTTACGTTTGTTTTGTTCATCATGATAATCTTCAAATTAACACAAATTCATAATGAATTTTTAAGCTTAAATACAATCGCTAGATGTAAAAAGTAAAAAAAAAACAACAACATCACCACAAATGCATGACTTGAATGTCACCACAAGCTTTTGACACATTTTTCAGTCTTTATTTAAAAAAAGTTTGAGTTGGAATAGTTTGCAAGAGTTATTATAAACACAGTGAGGCTGTGAAAGCAACTAGTGACAAGGGGGTATTTTATGTCATGAATACCGTGTTAAAATAACCTGAGCTTGTGTTAACCAAAAAAACATTGACTTCAGGACGGTGGAACCGGAAGGGAAAAAATGCAAACTTATTTTTGGCCTAAAAAAGTCATCCCTGCAGCACTCTGTAATCTAAAGAACCTAAAGAAAGGGTCTGTGGATGATAAAGGTTCTTCATGGAACCATAGATGCCAATAAAGAATCATTATATTTAAACGCCCACTAAAGTGCCTTGAAACGTGCAGCATTATTCATGTGTTGATGTAATTTCAACTGAAACAGGAAGACAGGGCGGGATATATCGAACTCCTCCCCTTTTTAAAAATAGCCAGTGTAGCATTTTGTTTATATCACATCTTGGCTAGAGCCAGTGAGCTCGGTAAAGCCACAGTTTGCTCCTAATCTCTAACTGTTTCACCTCTAACCGTTTCCTCCATATCGCTTTAAAATATAGCATTTTGGGCAGAATTCAAATTGGTCCAATACATTTTCTGGTATGTGACGACTCGTGCATGATCCGCTCTGTTCTATCGTGTCTCCAGACGGGAGCAGACTGTGTGCACTGCAGCGGTTCGCGTTACACTATCGCGAAACCAGACTTCATTTTCCTCAATGAAAGCATATTTACACTGTCTGAATCGTTCCCTATCCCTATATAGTGCACTATGGGCCAGATTTACTAACAGCTGGGAGAGTATTTAAATCAATCATGCAAGGTGATTTACTAAGGTTTGCGCTAGTCAATTTACTGGTATTTGCGGCATTATTTACTGCCCAAAAAAGCATGTCTTAAACCAGACACTAATTTGCACTGCTCTTGGTAGATTGCATTGGTTATTATGGAAATGATCCAGCTGTGTCTGTGTTCTTTAATTTGCGAGTCGTCAGCAGAACGTCTCGGTTACGTGTGTAACCCTCGATCCCTAAAGGAGGGAATGGAGATGTACGTCGGACGTCACAGACGAATTGGGATCACTTCTGGGAGCCCTATCAGCTTCGAGTGTCTACAGAACGAGCCAATGGCCATTGCCGTGCAAGATTTGCATCTCGCGCTCCGCCACGTAGCACGGGTATAAATAAGGAAGCAGATGCAGTACACATTGTTTTACACTGAGGACAGGACGTATGTTTCCGTTTCCTCCTTAAGGGAACGAGGGTTACACACGTAACCATGATCACGTTCAAGCGAATTGGGATCCCTATGGAAAATGCCACAGTTACTGCCACTACCAGTGCCCTGTGCAAGCCTCTCAGGCCCCCATACTAGGGTGAAAGACTTGCTCAGAGAGGGAAACACTGGGAAAGCGTGCCCCTTCCAGGGGAAGGGATCGCTGCGGAGCCCACGTCCTGCCCAAAGGGAGGTAACATGTGGGAGTTACACATATGGACTGGCCAGTTAGGGCACGGATTGTCCCTGGGGTGGCTCCAGCCAATCCAGGGGGGAGACAACACCTGGCAGGGATGGCAGAGCGGACTCTGCCAAGGGAAAGACACGGGCTCGCCGTAGGGAGCTGTATCGTGGAAGAGTACACATATGGGACTGCCGTAAAAGTCACAACATATGGTTTCCCAGCCTAACACAGGTTCCACAAATGCATACGAATGTTAGGCCTGGCGTCATATGCACAACTGCCGCGGGTTGCGGAGGAGTTCGACAGGGTTCACCAATCTGGGAAACTCTACTGGAGAATATAAGCACACTTATCCGGTCCATGAGGAGGGGAATTGTTATCCGGTCCTTGTTGAGGCGCAACAAGCCGACACAAGAACTGGTACTTCGGTGTTACTGGCTGGTTGAAGCGAGCACACAGGAAGAAACCAGCTCTACACGGAGGCTATAGAATCTAGCGAGCGTGTTAAGTGTCGCCCAGCCCGCAGCTCTACATATATCTGCCAGCGAGGCACCATACGTCAGTGCCCAGGAAGAGGCAACACTCCTAGTGGAGTGGGCTCTCAACCCAAAAGGGCAAGGCACGCCTTGGGTTTGGTACGACAAAGCGATGGCATCCAATATCCAGTGGGCCATCCTCTGCTTGGAGACAGTCTTTCCCTCTGCTGGCCTCCTTAACAGATGAAGAGCTTTGCATTCTGTCCATGTATAACCGCAGAACGTGGACGGGAGAAAAGCCAGGGCTGGGTCTTCCTCTTCTGAGGGCAGCGCTTGCAGGTTCACCACCGGGGGCTCAGCATCACGTGAGAGTTAGCCAGCCCGAATTATAGGCACGATTTGTTGATCGAAAATGCGTGCCAGTCCCCTACCCTCTTGATGGAGGCCAATGCAGCCAGGAGTACTGTCTTGCACAACAGAATTTTTAACTCTGCTTACTGCAGAGACTTAAAGGGCACTCTCTGCAGTGAGATAAGTCCCAAGAGGGTACAGTGTGAGAGCGAGGTGGATTTAATCTCCTCGCCCCCCTCAGAAACCTGACGATCAGATTGTGCTTCCCCAAAGATTCATCAACTGCATAGTGATTTGTGGCGATAGCCAGGGGCCAGGGACCAGACAAGAGGGTGCCCCGTCTCTGAGAAAGCAGGACCTTCCTCAGAGGAATTGGCCAGGGAGGGGCTGTCATGAGGAGCATGAGTTGCAATTTAAATGCCCCCACTAAGCAAGCCATAGGCAACAGTGGCAAGGAATAAAACTCCATTGGAGAAAAAAACCTTGGGAGAACCCAGGCTCAGTTGGGGGCCAGGTCTCCTCTGACAAATTAACAAACGGTTCATTAAGCAAATAGCAAGACTTGCTCCTTATCCTCCCTGACTTTGCACAGTGTATGTGCGAGAAGGCTCACTGGGGAAAATGTATATTTGCGTAGGTCCCGGGGCCAGCTGTGTGCCAGTGCATCCGTGCCGAGGGTCCCCTCGGTCAGGGAATAAAACAGCTGGCAATGTGACATGTCTGGGTGGCAAACAGGTCTACCTGTGCGGTCCCGAAGCGCCTCCAAATCAGCTGGCCACCTGGGGGTGGAGTCTCCACTCTCCCGGAGGTACTTGCTGTTGTGAGAGCTCATTGGCTGCATGGTTGAGCAGGCCCGGAATGTGAGTGGTGCGAAGCGACCTCAGATGCTTCTGCTCCAAAGGAGAAGATGGCGGGCGAGTTGTGACATGCGATGGGAGCGTAGCCCACCTTGTCAGTTGATGTACGCAGCAGCTGCAGTGCTGTCCATTCGGACCAGTATGTGCTTGCCTCATATCAGCTCTGCCACGCCCATCTTGGGATTCGTTGTGAAGTCAGTGCTGAAGTGGCCTCATATGAAGCAACCCGAGCAGCGTACTGCGGCTGCGGATGCCATATGCCCCAGGAGCCTCTGAAAAAGTTTCAGTGGGGCCACTGTCCTGCATTCGAACAAATTCAAGCAGTTCAACACCGACTGAACACGCTCCTCTGTGAGGCACGCTGTTAGGTTGAACGAAACCAACTCCATACCGAGAAAAGAGATTCTCTGCACGGAGAGAGTTTGCCCTTTTCCCAGTTGACCCGAAGACCCAACTGGCTGAGGTGCCCGATATGTAGGACTTTGTACTGATATGCCCATCCCTTGAAAGCACAGGGACCTCTTGGGACCCAGAGATAGAAGAAATTGCTCTAGCTGAACAGAAGTTCGACAAAAGATTCTCCACCTCGCCCTCCTCCAGGGAAGAGCAGCTCCGTCCATCTCTGGTGACCTCATCTTCCTGTGGGGGGCCACAGGAGACTGATGCCCTTGGTAACGAGCAGACTGAGGGGCAGCCCACGAGTGACTCTGATAACACGTTGGGGCATGCTCTTGTTTGCCTCAGCCTGCTTCTGAACTGCAGAGAACTGCTGGGCACAGCTTTCGACAGTCTCGCCGAAAAGGCCACCTTGAGAGATGGGAGCATCGAGAAAGCGTACTTTGGCGACCTCTCGCAGCACTTCAAGGTTCGCCATGGGGAGCTTCTGGACCACCAAGGTAGACATTGTCTGACCGAGGGCCAGCACTGTGACTTTAAACACGGTCAGTCACTGGCGCAGCTCAACCTTGGCTCAGAACTACCCTCGTGCATTTTGAGTGATTTTGCCTTTCGTAGACTTGCAGGGTGGCCATTGCATGCAGGGCAGAGGCGACCTGCCAGTAGCACTGCTGCCCCACCATCAAGGGTAGTGAGGGAGAAAAAAATGTTTATGCAGCTTTTGGCCCTTTTGGCGTTCCATATTGGCGTCAACACCATACTGCCAAGTTTTCTATGCACATCCGGGGAAAAAAGCACGGGGGCGGTGCAAAGCAATTATGAGACGCGCTGTGCCCCCATACACCAGCCGCGAAACTCAGCTTTTAGACCGAGTGCGCAGCAGCCCCGGGAAAGCATGGCTGTCAACTCTGAATCTGATTCAGCATGAGCACCCACCGTTACAGTAACACTGTTTAATTTCCAGAGCATAACAGCCCTCTCTCCAATGCAGTAATCAACATCTGATCCTCCGCTGGAGCCCCATATGAAATGCTAGGTCCCTCATGAGAAGGACCTGCCAGGCATGCGAGACGTGTAACTGTAACAGTGGGTGCTCATGCTGAATCAGATTCAGAGTTGACAGCCATGCTTTCAGCATGCTTATGCCCAGACATGCGAGACAGTGATCGTGGCCGTCATAATGAGGATAGGGAATGATCGCATCCAGAAACACACGAGTGGAATGTCATCTTTAAAAAGACGCAGTGTCACACTCGTGTTACTCTTTTAGGGAAAAAGCTCTCTTTTCTTAGTGCTGAAGCACCCAGAGATGACCGCGGTGCACAGACAGGGAAATAGTGCAATCCTGCTGTGCACACTCTACAAGGAATGCCTTTACCGACCCTTCTCACAGCTGAATAAACAGCAGACTCGTTGAAGACGCCCCCTCAAATGCTGTGAAAACAATAGTTATTGAGCAAAGCTTGCGATCACCACTGTACGTGCCATCACACCAACACCGGCCAGAAAGCTTGCTTTTGACTCGTAGTCACTGTATATACACTTTTTAGAGCGAGCACAGCACTGCTTCCTTATTTATATTTATTAAGATGCAAATTGCATTGGCTCGTTCTATAGACACTCAAAGCTGATAGGGCTCCCAGAAGTGATCCGCGTATGTTGAACGTGGCCGACTGAAAGGGAACTTTCCACTCCCATCTGTGATTTTGTGGAATTGTGCTTTCACGCTAATCTGCCCTGTTTAGTAAATCTGGCCCTATGTGCCATTCACCATGTAGAAAATAGTAAATGTGTGAACAAGTGACCGATTTTAGCTTCAGCGTCTATTTATAATGTAGGGGGCGGGACGCTTCAGATTCTAGAGAGCATTTGATTGGACAGAAAATCTAATGAGAAGCTTGAAGTGCAGAGTGATGTCATCAAAATCATTGATCCATATTTGCGGAAGTGAGAGATGTGAGTTTTGAATGCAAATTTTGTCATTGTTTTGGAGCACTAGCTTATAGATAACAGTAAGGCTAACATATTCATACTAAAAGCCAAAAAACATTTTGATTTCATGGGGACTTTAAGAGTGTATATAATGCATATCTTATGCAGCCCTTATTATATCAATAGTTGTGTTCAGACAAAGCATTGACAGAACAGTGAAGTCGTTCACAGTAAAATGAACTTCATGAACTGGTAGTCACCGAATCGCATTGCTTTTCATTTTCAATAAGTTAAACTTTTCTCAACTTTGTCGAGCCACTGGACTTTCAGAACTTCCTAACTTTTCCTAACTTTGACTTCTGGTCTCTTTGTTGCGGTCATTGTCAGTGTGAACTGGGCTTAAGGCAATGTGCTACCAATCCCACCTTACTTTTTATTTGCCTGTTTCCTTTAATCTTTCTTCTATCAGACTGTCTTTATCTCATTATCTTTCAATGTGCAGGGAAGGTAGTTCTGGTCGCATGCACTGTATGTGCTTGTTAATTTAAAGATGTCTTGGCTAAAGGTGAAATCTCAGTGGAGTGTCTGTCTTTTTAGATTCATACTAAATGATTGTTTAGCTCCTAGTGGAATCTCAGTCATCATCGAAAGGATTTTTTTTTAATGGGCGACATACAGAGTCATGAGATTTTGGCGTGGCAGAAGTGATGGAGAGAGCGTCACTGTAGAGGAGAACTTTAAAACAAGAGACAATGAGCCAGTTTGGAGAAAGGGACAGAATTTAGACGCCAAGTTGTAGACATCAACTGCAGCCAAGCAAGATAAATGAGAGAAACTGGAAAAAAGGACAGAAAGAGACACTGAAAGGCCACCTTGGCAGCGCGTCACCACGCGTCACTCACAGATAACCGAAAATGGGCAAAGAGGTAGGACGTGGGTGGAGCGGAGGTGCCTTGTTGCCTCTATGTTGGGTCTATGGGATTGACTCCCTTTTAGCGGTCAGTCGATGAATTGCAGTTTAAGTCACTTCCGTGTTGGATTCAAGAGAGAGACCGGAAGGTTGCCGCTTGGTTTTGACATATTTCCTATTGAAATCAAAAGTTGACATATTGAACGACTTGCCTATCATTCCATTGAACACTTGATTGGACAAAAGTTTGTGTAGTGCAGGATGAGTTGTGAATATCATTGGCCCATTTTTCCAAAAGAGAAATTTTGAGGTACTTATTTAAATTTTTAAAGCTAATTGTAAGCACTCTAGAATGTATTCAAAGTTAATAGACATGGACTAACTGGCACAAAACTTTTATTATATGGGTTTTGAATCTGGTCAAGCTAGTCACCTACCTGTCCGTGGAGACAGATCTGAGTTGAGACATGGAGCGTGTTGAATTACAGAGTCGCTTCATTAGATCTGGTAATAAGCACAGTGTTTCAGACTTAGAACTCACGGTGACTTTGACAGACACACTGATCATGTAATACATCAGACTATAGATTTTCTAGATCAAATAGAGTGCATGTATATGAGTGCATGGGTGTGTAAAGTGGTTTCCACATCAGAAGTAAAAGGATGTGGTGTTTGTCCATGCCTTTTCTCTCCTCTCCACTCCGTTTCTCAGTAAGTATCAGCCTGAGCTGGCCTAACCCTGACTTAACTCAATATTCAGTTGTTTAATGAATAGGTCGGTGTAGCGGTGTTGCTCTGGGCAGCAGCAGACCTTTAATCTGTAGCCATCACACTGCAAAAGCCTCTAATAGGAGAATAAATCTCATCCCCTCCCCGCTCTGAGGTTTAGATCAATAGTACAATGTCCAGCAGGAACAAAGTGAGCATGGCAGGGAAAGGAGGAAGATGAAGATAGAGTATAGTCTAGTCTAACATAGGACTATATCTGATTCTTATTTTATTTAATTTTTTTAAATATTTTTTTATTCCCTTTAACTCTTTCCCTGCCAGTGTTTTTTTTTAATTTTTTATTTTTTAGTTGCCAGCCACTACAGGGCTCCAGACTAACTTTTTGCCTTGGTTGCACTGGTGCGCCTACAAAATTTAGGTGCACCCCAATTTTTCCCTGGCTCACGTCACCTTAAACGCCACAATTTCAAGGTCACCTTTTTATCACGCTCCATATACATTCATATATATTATGTAAATGACAACATAATATATGCATTTACACAGGGATTAAAAAAACAGGAAACAATGCTTTGAACATTACTATTTTAAAACTACAGTTTTTTCAAAGAGCCAGAAAGTCACTTTGCAGCATGCACAACAAATTAACAATGATACTAACGTTAGTGTTTCAGGTAGGACAGTAGATATATCAGCAAATATCATTCTCAAATAGATTATTTTTGGAATATAATATAACTGTCACAATGGTGTGGTGCAGCAGGGAAGAGAAGATCCGGGGCTTCCACAAAGATGGGTTTTATTCAGAAAACAGGAACCGAACACAACACACATAAACATAACAATACAACGGACAAGGAGTGCAGGGAGTGAGTTCAATATGAAGGGAGTGCTAATGACAAAGACCAGGTGCAGGGAATCCGGGGAGAGCGGGAGAGAACGATGAGGAAGTGAGTTCAGGTGTGAGACAGGGAGGATCATGGGAAATGGAGTCCGGGACAGGCGTGGATTGTAACATTACCTCCCCCTCCTGGTAGGCGCCATGGAGACCTACACACAGGTGTGGGGGAGGTGCAGACAGGTACAGAGGTCTCCAGGGTGGGACTAGGACTTCAGGCGGCCATGGCGGGTCAGGAGCCGTGGGAAGCCATGGCGGATCAGGAGCCGTGGGCGGCCATGGCGGATCAGGAGTCGTTGGATGCCATGGCAGATCAGGAGTCTCAGGCGGCCATGGCGGGTCAGGAGCCGTGGGAAGCCATGGCGGATCAGGAGCCGTAGGAAGCCATATCTGATCAGGAGCCGTGGTATGCCATGGCGGATCAGGAGCCGTGGGATGCCATGGCGGAGTGCAGGGAGTGAGTTCAATATAAAGGGAGTGCTAATGACAAAGACCAGGTGCAGGGAATCCGGGGAGAGCGGGAGAGAACAATGAGGAAGTGAGTTCAGGTGTGAGACAGGGAGGATCATGGGAAATGGAGTCCGGGACAGGCGTGGCTTGTAACAATAACAATGCACAATCACAGTGACGCCGACTGGGTTAAGCATTTACTGTATCTGAGGGAAATGTTGCAGCACGATCTGCCAATCTCTTCAAAGGAAGATTACAAACGGCGAACGCCAATTGATTACACACGACTACTCTGTTATTTTGGTGGTTTGCTTGACGATGTGAGTACAGGACTTTTACTTTAATGGTAGACATTTGTTTTTTTATTTGCCTAAAACATATGGAGCTCATCCTGTTGGAGCTAATCCTCGCACCGCCTGAGCTGACACTGATGAGCGGTTGTCATGACAATGACGTAGTTTAGGGCGGCACAAGTTCACATTCATTCTCTCTCTCTCTCTCACACACACACACACACACACACCTTCAGTGAAATGGACTCACCGTTTTAGCGTCGCTGTTTTCTTGAGTTTATTTTGCTGATGCTGCTTGCCGTAACTGATTCTCTGGTGCTCAGGTCGCAATTTCAATCACAAAGCACGGAGCAGGAATATCTGGACCACAGCCAATCAGAGGCAAAGACCCGGCCCATCTTTGTCTCTGATTGGTTTAGACCATTGTAGCGTCTGGAGTCTCTCTGGACAGGATCAAAGATGAGTCGATTCCACTATAAACGTCAGAAAGCCTTTTAGCCGTATATAAATTAGGTTCCGGTACCGAGGAGTCTGAGGAAGATGGCATCATGGACAGTTTTGTGGCTTGGCTGAGGTAGAACAGACAGCACCGTTAGAATCCTGTGAGAACTTCAATCAGGATGCAATCTCTCCTCCTAAACCCCCCCCCCCCCCTCACTCAAAAGATAAGGGGGGGCCTAGACACACAGGCTCCTTCCAATACACAGACACAAACATTTTCTTTATGTAACTTTAATTAAACTATCCCAGAATGTATATGATGATTCCTGTGTGTACGCATGCTCCCTATGTCATTGCCAACATAGTCATGATGTACGAACAATGTAAAGTCATGTAAGATGCTTGTATTCATGTGTAAGAATGTATCTCTGCTCTAATATCTCCCAGTCATACTGTGTTTGATATCTAAATATTCCTCTCTCTTTCTCTTAACCAACGGTGCACAGTAGATGATTATGAAATGCATCACATTATGTTACCCCCCCTTTTGAGTAGAAATGTACCAAGTATGACACCATCATAAATTAGGCAAATGAGGTCATAAACGGAGACAAAGAAAGTGTTCTCCCGCCTAAAACTCCCATATCTGATTGGTCATTTCAGAAAAGATGGGCGGATGTTAATGTTTCTTTAAAGGACAGTAACACCAACATATCTTGGCTCAGTCGGTGCAGTCGATAAACAACCCTCTTATCATCTCGGCTCGTCCCCTGGCCAGGCGGCTTCGGCCCTGGCTTGGCGGCTCAGTCACGTGGGTTGGTTCCTTTGAAGTCGGCGCGCTCCGCAGCCAGGCGGACAGGCAACGCGCGCCATCCCAGCGCGCTCCATCTCAGCGCTCAGTCGTCTTCTAAAACTCCGACGAGACCATCTTCTTTTCCTCCCCTTTTCGGCATTCGCTTCAACCACCTTCAAACTTCCCGCGGATCGAGAACGCTCCGGAAGGACCAAAAGAGAACACACTCCAGCTCAAAGAACTCTCTGAGAAGACTCACGCACATTCTTTATACTCAGCACAAAACAACCCATGCAAGTATAAATTCCATCGAAATTTAGATGCGTTTTAAGATGTGTACCCCTGTTTAAGGTGATATTATTCGTTGCTGGCTCTCGGTGGTTATGTTTGTGAAATTGCCATTCCTGAACCTTTCCTTCCTCTCTTTCATTCTCTTCTTTTCATTCTCTTTCGTTACTATTCGTTGTTCTGTATATACATGTATTCTTTGTTTTAGTCGTATGTGTTCGTAGTATCAATTATTAAAACCATTGTATCCACGTTCGATTGTCATTGTTGCCGCTCACAGAGCATGGTCACTTTAATGTTCCGATCTAGCTACGAGCTCTCAAGTATCTTTGAATACTTTAATTAATATCATAATAGTTCGGAAAGTTTATTCTTCGTGACCAGAAGGATAATCTCCCCGAAGATTTGATAAGAAAGAATAAAACTTTGTGAGAATTAATAAAGGATTGTAGTACTGTTCGTTCGTTAAATGAACGGATCAGATGAATTTTGAATTAATTCTAATTCAAAGGTTATTCTGTAATGATTTAATATATATTCGTAGTTAATTGCAACCCATTGTCGTTAACTATATATATATTGCATAAATACCTAGGTTAGGTATTTCCCTTTTTGGGTGATTTGGAGATTTATAATTTAATCATAACCCGTTGCGATTAGTTATAAATAATGAAACATTAATACTCATAATTCCCTATTGAGCTAATTTAATTTATTATTATTATATGCAGCCGAGTCGCTACATTTTATGGTGGAGAATGCAGGCACATTTTAAACTTTGTTTTGTGAGCAACAGTGTCAGTTTTATGTGTATATTACTGGTATTAATTTTTGTTTGTGTATGCGCGCTTCAGAAAGTGAGAGAAGTCGCAACGCGACGCAAACTCACATATCTGATAACTGGCCCAAAGTGGCCCAAAGCTGATTTCAGTCCAGTTAACAGCTGCTATGTGTCAAACATTTGAGTCACTGTTAATTGCTTAAAATAAACTGCAGTTCATAATATTAAAACTGTTTCTGTGAAAGAGAAGGAAACCTCTTTACAGCACAGTTTAATATTTTCAAAACCTGTAAGAACGAAGAAATCTTCTTTCAGTGTGATAAATGTTGATTTGAGCGATGTTCCTCATTTCATCTTAGTGAAGGCCTCACTAATGTATCGTAGTTGATTTAATTGCGTCGGTGTATTATTCAACTAAGCGATCTCACTCCTTTAGGTTAAACTTTGGCGTAGCTAACCAAATGCTTATACCTTATACAAATCAATCAGAAAAACTGCTGGCCAGTGTCCGATTGATGGGTAAATGGGAGTATTTATTTTTAAACCTTGATCCAGTTTAAAATTTGTAACAGAAAAAAATATTCTGTTCCATACATTTGTGTGTGCATGCGGAAAAAGAATTCCGGCCACATATTCTTTGTGTACAAATTGGCACAAAAAGGAGATTTGAAAATAAATTCTCTTCTCACTCGTGATTGTAAATCGCCGCGTTTAGGAAGAAAAAAAACTTCCTCTCTTCGGACGCTTAAATCACTTTTTATTTTTTATTTTTTTTATTTTTTATTTTTATTTAAAGTGTCGTAATACCTCTGACTAACACAAGAGGGCAGCCTGTCAGGTGTTCAGCACCTCTCAAATTACGCACACCCCCACCCACTCCTTGGTGTGGACTCAACTACGCCATCTTGTGGGCATCTGCGGATGTTTCCTTCCTTCCCTCTCTCTCGTTTGTCAAAGTGAACTATCTTTTCCGCTATTTTATTTGTTTACTATTATAATCATTTCAATTTCTTTCCTGTTATTACTGTTATTTTAAATTGTTCAATCCTCTTGTTTTGCTGACTTCTCACACTTATTTAAATCCTGTTTAAACTAAGTTTAAACATGAATTTAAATTAAGTTCTCGGTTCAGCCATTAATGTTACTTGGTGGGAGCACGCCCCTATGTGACATTCTCGGCTAAGTCAGTTTTCCTCCTTTTCTCCTGTTGTTTTAATTTGAATTATTTTGATTCTATTTTCCCTTTTAGTTATTTGATTTCACTCATCAATTTATCATTACCTTATTTCCAATTGGTACCATTCTAGTACTCCGCACTTATTTAGATTTTAGTTTAGACAAGTTTGAACTTAAATTTAAATTAAGCCTTCTCTTTTCAGCCTGTGATAGCCACTTATCAGTAGCACGCCCCCTACTGGGTGTCCTCATGTGGGTGGGCATTCCTCTCTCTTCCCCTTTGGCTCCGTTTTTTGAATGGATTTATTTTGATGTCTCCCTTTTTCAAGGTTATTCAGATAATTACCATTATTTTCATCATTCTTTTGTGTTTTAGCACCATTTGGTAAATAATCCTTTACCTATCTTACCATACCTAACTATTTAAATTTGGTGTAAACAAGTACTAAGCTTAAGTTGACGTTAAGTCTCACTTGTTCAGCCAGTTGTGTACTTACAGGTAGTACTTTTCCTAGTACTTGGTGGTGAAGTGACGGTTACCTTCTGGTTGGGTTTCGAGGGGTGGAGTCACCTGGCCGGCGTAACTGACAGTGGCCGTGTGTGAATCTCGGGCACCTCTGTCCTCGTACCATTGGTGGCGGCACGCGGCCGACATCAGCAATTTGGGCACTCCAGGGAGAAGTCAACGAGTCCAGCTGACCACCAGGGCAATTTTGGTTAATTACTCTGATCCTCCCATTTGGACTCCAAAGGGGCCTCAGAGGAAACCCAATTTTGACCCTGCAGACTGGCCGTTGACCCACCTTACCTGAGTGCCACCCAGTTGTGCTAAGAGTCACAAGCTGTTTGAGTGGGCGCACCGTGGTAGAAAGGGGACGAGGATCCGGGGACACCGCAGTCGAGTGTCCAGGGACCGCCGGTGAGATTGACTTCACCGCCGATTCCCCCCTGAGTGACCCCAATTCACCCCAGGCATAGTAAATCAGGTAAAGCCCATTCACTTATTGCAAGCCATAGAATATACATATTCCCTGGTCATTTAAGTGTTTGGCCCAACCTTCCTGTCTTAAACCATACCATCCCCCTAGGTTTTATAGCTCAACAGCGCCTCCCACTCGCTTGACCCTGTCATAAACCCTAGCATTGGTATTAAGCTGAGACCTTTTCCCTCTCTATCTCTTCTTATGTTCTCATTTTTGTTTCATTTTTATTTCATGCCTTTTCTTCTAGTTATTTTCGGTTATTTTGTTTTGTTCTATTTGCTTTCCTTTAATTTTGTTTTCTTCCAGTTCACCTAAAGACAGAACCTGTAAGAGCCATCAAGGAAAGCTGAATAATAGATTGACGACCCAGCAGCCAGTGTCAGTAAATGACCCAGTAGGCTACCGCACTGTCAAAATTGTTATTTAGATCCGACACTTACCCACACAAATCGGCCCCACCTGGCCGCTCACGGCCAAGACAATAGGTGCCCGGCCTAGATTTCACTAACTGTCTGAACCAGTTAGTCAAAATTACACACACAAATTAAATAGTCACACATTGCTATAGCTCGCTAAAACCCTATACGGACTTGCATTGGCCTCTTTTGTGCTGTCTTTCTCTTGCCTACAGCCCAGTATGTCCCGTTCATCCAGCCCCACTGACCACTGGGATCACGTCGAGACCTGGTTGACCGCCATGACGACTGCGTTCCTGCCTAAAGCCGCCGGTGACCTGCAGCACCTGAGCCAAGAACAGCTGGACGACGACTTGAACCGGCTGATGGCCCACGATCCAACCCAGAGCCACAGCCACAAGGAATGGGCCAAGATCGTCGGGGGCCTCGCTCACAACCTCATCGTCCAGGCACGACTCAGCGAAAAGAGCAACATCCACCTGGAGCAAGAAGCAGCAGCACTGAAGCTCCAGGCTGAGGAGGCCCGGAGGAACCAGGCCCACGCACAGAGTCGTCTAGATCAACTACTCCTCGAGGCCCAGGACCGGCACGAGACAGAGGATGAAACGGACCCACAGCTTCAGGAGGAAGTGGAGAGACTTCAAAATGCCCTAGCAGACCTTCGTGTAGATACAGAGCACAGAGAGCAGTTGGAGAGAGAATCCCAAAAGGAACTAAGGGAAAAACTCCAACAAGGTGAAGCTCTCCTAGCAAGAGCAGAAATTGAACTGAAAGAAAGGGACGGCAAGGCCATAGCCTGTGAAAACCACTTGCAAGCGGCCCGTGCCCAGATCCATGATTTGGTTCAACAAAAAGACTATTTAAAAGAAGAACTTGCAGCTGTTCACAGAGAACTTAAGTACGCTTACAGACTGCAGAGTGACCAGAAAGGGGAAACACACACCACAGAGTTTCCCCTGACAAGTGGGCCTATGCCTCCCCGTCAAGAGTTCCGAGCTCAAAAGGGGGATGAAAGCCCACTGCTCAAGATGTCACCAGCCAGTTTCCAAGAGCCCCCATCAGCAGCAAAGGGGTGGGAGCCTGCCCAGAAAATCTGTGCCCCCAGTCACGCCATGGCTCCCCAAGAACTCTACAAGCTGGCCAGAAACATCCCAACTTTCACCCCAAACCCTGCAGGAGGCCACGACGTGCACGCCTACCTGCAGGTCATAGACTTTCACCTGCAAACTATGGCTAACGTGACCACATGGGACAGACTTTATCCCCTTCGAGGTACGTCCAGCCGTGAGGTGCGGAGTTTCCTCGATCGGCAACCCGAGACTGTCAAATCAGACTACCAGCAGCTGCATCAGGCCCTGATTAGAGAGTTTTCGGACCCTGACTCAGACCAAGGGATCATCAGCGCCATGGACTTGAGACAGGGCCGACTGGAAACCCCGCAGGCCTACTACAACAGACTCCGACAGGCCTACTTTGGAGCACAAAACGAGCCAGGTATGGAGGAAGACTTCAACTTCAGAACTCTATTCCTTCGAAATCTGCATCCAACAGTAAGCCATCACTTGGGAGTCCTGGCCTGCCCACGTAGCATGTCCACCCGACAGCTACGGGACTTAGCCCATAAAGCTTATGCCAAGCAATAGACTGCTTCTGAAAAGACTGTGAGAAATCCAACAATTTGCCCCGTCTCTGACCACCGTTCAGAGCTGGCTCTAGAGGGCGCCCAGTAACACCACAGTGACAGACTTTTTAACAGAGAGTCAAGACCGTTCCAAGCCAGCAGAGAGCAGCACAACCGGCATGGTGCCCATCCTAAGCACCAGACCGGGCGCTCTGAAAGATTCTGGGACAAGCCACGTCAGTCTAACCACCCAAAGGGTGGAGCCACGTGAGATGCCAGCCGACGGCCCAGAAATGGACGACCTTCATCAGCCAGAGCATCCAGCCCAGATGGCCAGCAGCGGAACGGCTCGCGACACACCCCGAGCAAACTCAAGTCTGAGCACCCACCAGAGCAAAACAGTGCAGCTTCGTCTGAGTTAGCAGAGATCCTGAGGATTCTGAAAGAACTCATTCAGAAGAAACCTCGCGAGGGAGACAGGAAGGACAGGCCAGACTCCTTATGACTAAGTGTAAGGCCTGCACCCAACATCCTTCCTGACTGCCCTCCGACTAAACCAAGCACCCAAAGCACTGCGCACCAGTCACAGTCCACAGAACCAGACAACTCATTACCAAGTGACAGCGTCGCCCAATCACCTCAGATGACAGCTGCACTTCCTGATCAACACAACGCAAGTCATCACGCCAACAACCAAAATCCCAAGGTACCAGAGAGTGCTGTTTTGGTTGTCTGCCTCCCTAACGAGCCACATGATACCATCCCTAACTGCTTACCGATCACCACACAAACCCCAGAACCAAAACTCCTGGGAAACCTGATTGAAAAGGGAGTGGCCAGAAAACTATATCTAGCCATCACATTGGAGAATGAGGTGAGACTTGAAGCCCTGGTCGACACAGGAGCTGATCTCACTTTAAGGTCATCTCAACTCCGAATTGAAGCTAAGAGACAAAATCGAACTTTGAAATCCCAAAAATGTGAGCTAAATGTGCAGTCATACAGCCAAAATGAGATCCAACTTGAACTGATCGCTCCCATCCATCTAACGATTGGTCCAATGAGTCTGGTACACCCTGTGTACATCTCACCAATGGACACATACCCCCTTCTCGTCGGCAAAGATCTGCTAGACCGCTTCGAGCCCCTATTGGACTTCAGACAGCTGAAAATTTGGGCTCAAGTGCGAGAACCTCTGCCTCTCCAGCCGCCCAGATCACCTGAGCCAGACTGTCAGGCCACAGAGGTCACGAGAAACCTTGCAGCCAGCCACGAGAACACTGTCTCAGCACCAGAGCAAAGTTCAAGTTCGCTACTCTGCACTTTTCAACTCACCATAGACTCTGACTGTCACTTCCCCAAGGTCATGACTGACCTCCAGCTGAATGATGTAACAACTACAGACATCATGCTCGCACTATGGGCAGACAACTCAGCCATCAGCCTAGCACTGTTCAAAGCCCTCATGGAAGACACACCAGACCTTCCGTCTGCCAGCAAGCACACCCGCTTCCCCTTGGACTCCTGCCTATCAACCATGGTAACTACCAAGGGCATCTGTGCTTTGAACTTGAAATGGAATGACCGGTGCCTCACTCACTACTTCCTGGTCCTTCCAGACCTGCCGCATAATGTCTACATAGGAGCAGACATCTTGATTCGCCTCAAGGCTCATGTGGATTTTATCAATGAGGTGGTGTGGGCCCCACCGACATCACAGCCACCTGTGGTTCCTGTCAACCCTGAAAACCTCCTGTCAGGCCAGACCATTCCAGAAGTCTGCACCTTAATCAATGAACAGGAAACCACAGTACCAGCTTACACCAAAGGGGTCGCTGTTCGGCTCAACATACGATGTGGCCAAACACTAAACCACACGCTGGGCTTCTTCCAACCTTCACCCGAATGTGTGGGATTGGACTCAGTCTGGAAGGCACACCACTCACTGAACTGTCATCCCGTGTAGTCTACATCCTGTTCAACAACTGCACAGCAATGGACATCAGGATTCCCAAGGCCTACCGCCTGGGATGGCTAGTGAGTCACGACTTCCATGACTTTGAACTCACCTTACCAGTCATTGGTCCAATCCCATCTTCGATGACCCCAGAAGGGAGCACAGACAACACAGTGTTCACAGCACCCTTCAAAATCATCTCCATCGCTTCTGTCATGCCGATGGCCAAAGATCAAGTGTGCAGAACAGAGCTGACAGAGGACCAACGTCTTGCAGTATACACAGTCACTAGCCAGCCTGCCTGCGAGACTGATGACAGTGCCGCACCTCTGACTGCCAACACGACAGGCGACACAACAACAGAGGAGCCGTATCCAGGATTTGAGACACAAGTCCAGCAAATCCTGAAAGAAGCAGATGCCATAAAGGACGATGCAGAACGCGAAGAACTCAGACAAGTCTGAGTCCACCCACCCACCCTTAATGTTGCAGCGATAACCCGCAGCAAACGACCTATTCCTGTGATGGTTACAACATCACAGCCGCTTGCGCCGGCTCCACAAATTTCCAACAACGACATAGCTGACATGCAAGCCTCTGATTCTGCCATATAAACTATGCTAAACCACCTCTCAGACCCCTCCAACCACCCTATTACTACGTCTGAATTCACTGCTGCCTCAGGCCTCAGACGACTGCATGACGTCAAACACATGATGCGTGGGAAAGACAACATTCTGTGGTATGCCCCTGAGGACCTCACAGCGCAAAGGCTTGTGGTGCCACATTGCCAAAGGGGGGTCATGCTAATGTATGCCCACGACGCACCATGTGCCGGACATCACGGTACCAGAGCCACTTACGAGACACTGAAACAAGTGGCATACTGGCCGGGCATGCAGCAAGACGTGGCAGAATATGTCAGTGAGTGCCTGGTTTGCTGCCAATTCCAACCAGCAAACCCAAACCATAGAGCCCCACTGCAACGCAGAGGAGTCACATTCCCATGGTCAGACCTCCAAATAGACTGGGTAGGACCCCTGCCCAGATCGACGAGGGGCAACGAATACTTCCTCACGGTTGTGTGCCAGTTCACCAAGTGGGTAGAGTGTCTTCCAGCACCAAACGACACTGCCCAGACCACGGCATACCTCCTGATGAACCACATCTTCTCCAGGTTCGGACTGTTACTTAAAGTGAACTCGGACAGAGGCACTCACTTTACAGCTGAGATCATGCAGCAGAGTTGTAAACTCCTGGGAGTACAAGCTCAACTGCCCATCAGCCACCATTCCATCTCGTCCAGCCAAGTGGAACTAACAAGTCGAACTGTAGTCAGCATGCTGAGAAAGTATGTGTCTGCCAACCAGCAAGACTGGGATGGGAAACTTCCTTTTGTGCTCATGGCCATCAGAGCCACCCCGCATGAATCAACTCGTATGCCTCCCTTTGAACTAATGGCTGGGCGGCAAATGACACTGCCGCTGCACCTGCTGTATCAAACGGGAGACTCCAGCCTTGTCACAGCCTACACCACTCACCAGTATCTTGATGAACTACACCGGCACCTGAGAGCAACCTTTGCTTTCGCCCAGCATTGACTTCAAAAGAGTGCTGAAGGCCAGAAAAGCATATTATGACCAGAAAGCGTCACACCAGGAACTGGACGTAGGCGACAGGGTCTGGTATTATAGCTTTGTCCAGCCACCCCGGACAGCCTCCCATCGGCTGTCAAAGAAATTCCTGCCTCACTGGACAGGCCCTTATGAGATTGTGGACAAACTCTCCCCGGTCGCATATCGAATCAAACTGAGCCGGGGGCAGAAAGAGCCAATTTTCAAATGGGTCCACCGCAATCAAGTCAAAAGACATGTGGCTACGGGCAGAAAAAAAACTGGGAGGGGCCAATGCAAACTAAACTCAGTTGCAGACCCCACAGCAAAAAGACTGTCCTGACCAACCAAGGACACTCCTCGCTGATCAACCACTTCTCTCCCCATCTCTCTTTTTCTCTCTCTCTCTTTCCTATACCAGGATGCTGCTGTGGCTCACTGTCCTGTGCCTCCAGCTCACTGTCCTTTGCCTCCAGCTCACGCTGCCGTCGGAACCCTGTTCAACATTGGCATGTCTAGCGTCAACGCAATGAGCCAGACTGAAATCCCACATCTGAGAGAACAGCTCGCAACACAGAGTGCAACCCTGCAGACCATCGGCAAATCATTGAAAGACACTGTGGTGGTTCTCAATACTCACAGTGTCCTGCTGAACCAAACTGAACTCAGTGAGACAACTGTTTTCCGTTTTCCAAAATGATTTTGCCCAAACTCAGCTAGTCACAGCCCTGATGACAGACATGCTGCGGGAAGTGAGCTCCTCAATTGACAGCTTAGCCATGGGCAGGATTCCTCCGTATCTGGTACCCCTGAGCCTTGTGCAAACAGTGCTGGCCTCTGCCACTACCAGCCCAGCAGATCCTCTTCAAGCACACCTTGCCTACTCTTTGGGTAGTGCCATCCCCTTGCACGTCGACCCTGAGCAAAGGGAGGTGGCCTTTCTCCTAAATCTACCCATCATCGAACCAAACAACATCTACAGACTCAAGGACCTGGTCAATGTCGGGTTTTGGCAAGGCAACACTCATATCAAGATACACACCCCCGATGTGGTGGCCTACCACGACAGCAACACACAGCTGTACCTGGCCCCCAACCTGCGTATGTGTACTTTGACAAAGGACATTCACTACCTCTGCCCTAGCAAGCCATTCCTCAGAGACAACACTGAAGGAATCTGCGGGTTGCAGCCCATGAGAAGTGACACCCGTTGCCCTGCCAAGGCCACATCTCGCACCCAAGTCACTAAAACTCGAGCTGAGATTGTGGGTGACAGGTGGCTCGTCAACACTCCCACTCGCACGGCCACCCTGACTTACGATCAGCATGACACGGCCACCCGCATCAGCCTGCCCAACCAGAGTATGTGGATTCAAGTACCAAAGGGTGCCATCCTCCACCTCGATGATCTGCCGTTGTACCATCTCCCAAATGAAGAGTACTGGTCAGAGCTGGAAATCCCATCCTTCTTCAAGAATCACAACTCTAGATCCGGAACTGGAACTGAGGATTGAGGAAAGGGGGTCCCAGCTAATTGACATTACTCCCATCGACACGGCCCTCCAAACACTGTCCCGGCTGCCCATCCTGACCAACTCCCGCCGACACAGCTCTTTGCCTCTCTACGGTATTAGGCTACACCCTGACACTGGGCCTGGCCTTCATCCTGTTCAAGAAGGTCCACGAGATGCGAGAGTCCATGACCAAGAACACGGTCGCTCTCCCCCTAGGGTATAAACGAAACCCACGGAAAAGAGGTACCAAAACAGATACCATGCCAAACCTCATCGAGATGGACTCTCAGCCTGAGGAACCAAAGGTTGAGAACAATTAGAAACCACCTGCCATCCGACCATCATGATCCACCTGCCATCCGACCATCATGATCCACCTGCCATCCGACCATCATGACTGTCGTCCGACGATGTCACACGGACTTCGTCAGACGAAAAGGGGGACTGTAGCGTCTGGAGTCTCTCTGGACAGGATCAAAGATGAGTCGATTCCACTATAAACGTCAGAAAGCCTTTTAGCCGTATATAAATTAGGTTCCGGTACCGAGGAGTCTGAGGAAGATGGCATCATGGACAGTTTTGTGGCTTGGCTGAGGTAGAACAGACAGCACCGTTAGAATCCTGTGAGAACTTCAATCAGGATGCAATCTCTCCTCCTAAACCCCCCCCCCCCCCTCACTCAAAAGATAAGGGGGGGCCTAGACACACAGGCTCCTTCCAATACACAGACACAAACATTTTCTTTATGTAACTTTAATTAAACTATCCCAGAATGTATATGATGATTCCTGTGTGTACGCATGCTCCCTATGTCATTGCCAACATAGTCATGATGTACGAACAATGTAAAGTCATGTAAGATGCTTGTATTCATGTGTAAGAATGTATCTCTGCTCTAATATCTCCCAGTCATACTGTGTTTGATATCTAAATATTCCTCTCTCTTTCTCTTAACCAACGGTGCACAGTAGATGATTATGAAATGCATCACATTATGTTACCCCCCCTTTTGAGTAGAAATGTACCAAGTATGACACCATCATAAATTAGGCAAATGAGGTCATAAACGGAGACAAAGAAAGTGTTCTCCCGCCTAAAACTCCCATATCTGATTGGTCATTTCAGAAAAGATGGGCGGATGTTAATGTTTATTTAAAGGACAGTAACACCAACATATCTTGGCTCAGTCGGTGCAGTCGATAAACAACCCTCTTATCATCTCGGCTCGTCCCCTGGCCAGGCGGCTTCGGCCCTGGCTTGGCGGCTCAGTCACGTGGGTTGGTTCCTTTGAAGTCGGCGCGCTCCGCAGCCAGGCGGACAGGCAACGCGCGCCATCCCAGCGCGCTCCATCTCAGCGCTCAGTCGTCTTCTAAAACTCCGACGAGACCATCTTCTTTTCCTCCCCTTTTCGGCATTCGCTTCAACCACCTTCAAACTTCCCGCGGATCGAGAACGCTCCGGAAGGACCAAAAGAGAACACACTCCAGCTCAAAGAACTCTCTGAGAAGACTCACGCACATTCTTTATACTCAGCACAAAACAACCCATGCAAGTATAAATTCCATCGAAATTTAGATGCGTTTTAAGATGTGTACCCCTGTTTAAGGTGATATTATTCGTTGCTGGCTCTCGGTGGTTATGTTTGTGAAATTGCCATTCCTGAACCTTTCCTTCCTCTCTTTCATTCTCTTCTTTTCATTCTCTTTCGTTACTATTCGTTGTTCTGTATATACATGTATTCTTTGTTTTAGTCGTATGTGTTCGTAGTATCAATTATTAAAACCATTGTATCCACGTTCGATTGTCATTGTTGCCGCTCACAGAGCATGGTCACTTTAATGTTCCGATCTAGCTACGAGCTCTCAAGTATCTTTGAATACTTTAATTAATATCATAATAGTTCGGAAAGTTTATTCTTCGTGACCAGAAGGATAATCTCCCCGAAGATTTGATAAGAAAGAATAAAACTTTGTGAGAATTAATAAAGGATTGTAGTACTGTTCGTTCGTTAAATGAACGGATCAGATGAATTTTGAATTAATTCTAATTCAAAGGTTATTCTGTAATGATTTAATATATATTCGTAGTTAATTGCAACCCATTGTCGTTAACTATATATATATTGCATAAATACCTAGGTTAGGTATTTCCCTTTTTGGGTGATTTGGAGATTTATAATTTAATCATAACCCGTTGCGATTAGTTATAAATAATGAAACATTAATACTCATAATTCCCTATTGAGCTAATTTAATTTATTATTATTATATGCAGCCGAGTCGCTACACCATGATATGTTCCAACCATGAGTGTGAGTTCCGTCAAAGGAGAGCAAACGCTTCGTTCATGGAGAGGCAGCGGATGCGAGGACGTTAGGTGCACCGGTGCGACTTAGGAATAATTTTAGTCGCACCCTTACAAATTTTTGGCCGCACTCTAGAGCCCTGCACTACCAGCATTTTTGATAATTTTCACAAAACTTTCATGGCCCCAGAATATTTTGTTGTAGGCCTTTTGAATTTCTGAACATGTAATATATCAAAAGAAAGAACTGAGCTTTTGCTTTTAAACAACAACAACAACAAAATGTTTGATTCTAGCTTCATGCATTCTTTTTTATCAATACTTGAATATGGGTAAGTTTCATAAAAAAAGCAACATTTTGAACAAAAAGCGTTTTTTTCCCCCAAAGGCTACAACATGCATAAGCAATGCTTTTATCGCTTGTTTCTGTTCCTTTTTTTCCTGTGTTTTGATCCAGAGATTCTCTACTCTTTCAGAAGTTGTGTAAAGCACCCCCTACTGTATAACAGTGAAAACGCAGAAAGCCGGAAAATTCCATCAATGGCAGGGAAGCGTTGTCTCATAAATGTCGGAAAATTACGTCAATGGTGGGGAAAGAGTTAATGACTGATTCACGGGGTCGCTATGTAGTGTCCTTACTGTCATAAATTAAGCCTTGTTGTAAATGTTCTATGTGTAGAATTGTGTTGCTCAAATGAATCTATTCTGTGATATGTTCTAATTTCATTCCCCACTAATTTCCTGTCCTGTCTCTAAATTATTTGTCAATAATGGTGGCAAAAAGCCCTAAATTTGGGACTTCTATTGCAACTGGCTTCATAATACAAAGTATATATCATGATATCACAATAATGTAATTAGATTGTGATTAAAACTGTAGCAAACATGTGATAGATACCCAGCTATATCTAATTTCTGTCTCTTTTATTTAGACAAACCACATCTTCATTAATTAAACCGAAGGAAAAAGCTATGCAAAGGATCAATGCAATATAAAAAGAAAAAAAATGCCTAAAAATGCCTATCCTTTCTGTTGGTATGTATGTTAGCACTTTGATGTACCTTGGTCTGAATGGTCAGAACGTTATGCTTGATGGAATGTTACGCCTATGGCAAAATTCCCATTGGTCAACACAAGTTCATTTGAGCCAATCCAAACGAAGCCTCAGGTCAAACAGGTTCATCTCCAGTTCAGTTCAAAAACCTGGTACTCCAGTATTTACAGAGGATGCTTAGCCTTAGCTTGTTACCATGGTTACAAGCCCACCTCCTCCTTTCTGTGGTCACAGGCGGTTGAACAGTCAGCCAGTAAGTAACAACCAAAGCCGCGGTTGACCTGATCTGACCTTTAACACCGCTGTGATGTCTTTGTGGAAGTCATTTAAAAATGCCATTAATCGTCCTGACAGCAACCAAGGCTCGAGCCGCGTGCTAGTACTATTAGCTACCTTTGCCTTAACGATTATTGTTCGGCTTCTTTAATTAGCTTGTTTTACAGCTCCAGGGCCTGGTAGAGAGGATGTTTGCATGTTATCTCTGTCTGTCTCACATCTGTCCATGTTGACGTCAGCTCTTCCCCTTAGATTGAGGAAGAGCGGGTTGATGCCATCGTCTGTGCTTGTTTTTTATCCCACTCAGAATATTCAGGACTCCGATCAGTGCTGAGGCTGCTTATCCAGGAACACAAAGTGCTGACTTCAAAGAGTCGTGTTCAATTCTGATGTCTTTCATGTGTTTTGGATGCAGTGAGACAATAAGTGGCTTCAAAGTGGAAGGGACCTGGCCTTGCTTTGTTTGTGCAGGAGTCAAAGAGATTCATAATGGAGTACCATTTGAATGTGTGCCAATGTTTCTTGTTGCACAGGCAGTTGACTATCTATCTAGCCAACAAGACATGTCTTGATAAACTTTGCTTTTCTAGTTTACCCCAACACTGTGTGTTGATCAGTGATGGAGTGTGGATTTTCAAACTGTTGCAGGAAGGTAGCAGCTTGTCCAAGTCATTTCTCTATCAAGTTGAACCCTCTGGGAATGTTTTTTTTTTCACTCTTTCTCACCTATTGAATTATTTTATCATCGCTACACTTCATATCTCTCTCGTCTGATGCTTATACTTGAGACGATCATATGTTTCCAACCGTGAATCCAGACAGTACAATCTTTATGACAGTCAGTAGAAAGAGCACATTGTAAAGTTCCCCTTAGTGAAAGTAGTAGTTTATTTAATAAAAAGAGAAGTACACTAACATTGTCCTCCCATGATATCCCTTGACACCTTTTCTTTTTTGGAAGCACAATGCTTTCGGGGCCATGAAAAAGCACTTTTGACTGGCATTTGATATAGCAGGTGGCTGCAGGCCCGGTGCATGTCCCTTTTCTTTGCCTTTTCTCAGCAGGGTACAGAAGGGAATTTGGACACAGTCAAAAGCTCCTTGTGCTGTAATCTCTGTACTTTTTCTTCTTTGTTTTCATAGATGTCTCCCGGGTCTGTTTGCACCTCTTCTCCAATTGTTTGTTTTTCCTCACAGGGCTTTACTTAAGGATTTAGTTCAATCTCCAGTCAATATCACATGTCAGATAATAGGTCCATATATGCAGGTCTGTACAGTTGTGTAGAAACATGTGCATAGGTTATCACTGATGATCTTTCAAAAACAGTTTTTGCCATAACTTTAGTTGGTCTAAAGTGTGTATTTCATCTCACTTAGGAAGAAAGCTAAGTGGCCTATGCAGTATGCACATAATTTATGTACTGTCCAACTTTATTATTTCTATCATTCCTGTTGCTGGACAGATGGCAAGCTCTGGAGTTCTCTAGAAGAGAAACATTCTGCCTTTTATTCCCTCCTTTCATTGCATAGTTCCAGGTAGGAAGTGCGGGAGTGACCCTCCACTTGACATATATTATCTAAAAAATCTATAATCATTTATTATCCACTTGGTTATATTATATTATATTATATTATATTATATTATATTATATTATATTAATTGACCACTTCACCCAACGGTTCTGTGTATCACTGCACAACACCCTTAGCAACCACTCTTAGCAACGTAAACATGTTTGTTCTCATTGATATTGTTCATTGAAGCTTACTGTATTATGTAGAGCAGAGTATTGTGAGAGAGAGATCGAGTGAGCATTTAGATACAGCATTTTCCTTCAGGTCAGTCTTATGTTCAAAATAAAAAATTAGTTTGAATGTCCACTACTATATCTTGTCCTTTTAACAGTTAATGGGTTTCCCTGTCCACTGACAGCACTAGTCAAAGCATTTGTCAGTTGCATCTTGCTCCATGTTCACAACGAGTTTCAGTCCTTTTAATATTAAAGTCTTTGTTACTGAGTGACTCACTCATAAAGACAGTCTTTGCCACCATCTAATGGCATAATAATGTAACTTTTGTTGCTGTTCACAGTATTTTTTCCAACGGAAGGAAGGCTTTTAGTGATTTTACTTCATGAAAGTTGCATTGATACATATTTGTTGGTTTTAATATATGTATTGTGTGGTAGCCATTTTATAAAAGCAATAAGGTACTCGAGGCTAGTGCTGTATCGTGAATAAGTCAAGGCTAAGGGGTTGCAGGCACTCTGCTTCGCGTTGTACCTTATTGCTTACATATTATATTATATTATATTATTGTCACACGTTGGTTGCAATGATGATGAATGCAGGATCCAAACGCAGCTGTTTAACTTTTATTCACACAGAACTCAGAAAACATGAGAGAACAACCAAACATAGTGCAACATGCCATGCTCAGTGACTGCAGGAATCATATTGTATTAAAAATAAGCAATAAGCCACAAGAGACAAGTTTCACAGTGATTTTACCATAATTCAGAGGGCTTGTTAAGCATGATGCAATGCAAAGCAACCCCGAGCCCTCAAGTGGTTTATTGCTTTTATGATAGCAACAGCAATATGATGAAATAATCCAATGTTACAAAATAATTACGTTTATTAATAGTAATAATCTTAATAACCATTTTCTGCCAAGTAATTAAGTTCAGCTGTAAGCTGTTTACGGTTGCCAAGCAACTTGACACATTAATATGGAACTCATGTGGTATTCTGTTGTTTCCTTTCACAAAAGGACGGAATGATATTCAAATACTCAGCAGGTCAACACCTGCGTTGATTTTTCTCACTCAAGTCTAAGTGAAGATTAATACCCATTATGTAAGCTGAGAGGGTCAACAGTTGCATCACGCCATATAAAAACTGATCAAGCAACAGCTGGCACAGATGCGCTTTATTGTGTCTTTTCTCGTTATGCTGTTTCTGTCCTATGATAATCACAGAAGTAGATGTCGTTTTGCACGTGCACAACATTTATTGCAATATGTATGAGAGAAAGAGAGAGGGCAGTGCTTTATAGAAGAGATTGTGACATTTGCGTCAGGTTCTTAACCGAGCCCTGCTGCGTATCTCCCCCCCTTAGGGAGGGGGTCACCTTTCAGCTTCACTGTGTGCTTGACATGGCCGATGCCCCCCCCCACACACACACACCCGTTTGTCTCGATGACCGTAAAACAGACCTTTTGAAGGAAGAGTTCATGCGGGGGAACCTGTAAGACAGATGACACAACATGCATCAAACGCAGGCTTGTCTAGACGATCACAGTACTTTGGAGTGTTCCTTGTAGATTATGGCTATAACAAAAAGTCAGCACTTTATTATTTTCAGTAGACAAAGCTATTACCATGTAGCGTTAATGCAGCGTTGAATGAATCTGCATGCAGACCTTATGATATTGAATAATTAAAAGCATAATTCAAGCTTTTGTCTACATTAGAAGTGATCCCTGGCTCTTTTATGGACTGTGAAATGTGATTTCATAAATGGCTGTGTTCGGAACTACCATACTACTCTACTTCTGCAGTATGCATACTGTGCGCAGTATGTAACCTCAATGCAATGTTCTGGACCCGACCTTCCATTCCCAGTGTGATGTGTTAACGGAGTCATTTCAGCTTATTGACGCATTATTCATCAGACTGTCAAGAATTAAATTGTTTTCAGACAAATTTGGAACAAAAATGCAAAATGACAGTTTTTAAATGGAAGCTGCAGATTTAAGTATGCATATAATGAGGTCATGTGATGGTGTAGCATACTATTGTTTGAAACAGTGTTATTTTAGTAGTATTTATATACTAGTATTTTGTTATATTTTGAATTAGCATTTATTTTTTATTTATTTATTTATTTATTTTACTTTTAAGTAATTAGTAATTATTTTATTCTTTTTATTATTCCATAAAAAAAAATTATCACACTTTATTTTAGGTGTCTTTAACTATTATGTACTTGCATCAAAAAATAAATATATATATACACTCACCTAAAGGATTATTAGGAACACCTGTTCAATTTCTCATTAATGCAATTATCTAATCAACCAATCACATGGCAGTTGCTTCAATGCATTTAGGGGTGTGGTCCTGGTCAAGACAATCTCCTGAACTCCAAACTGAATGTCAGAATGGGAAAGAAAGGTGATTTAAGCAATTTTGAGCGTGGCATGGTTGTTGGTGCCAGACGGGCCGGTCTGAGTATTTCACAATCTGCTCAGTTACTGGGATTTTCACGCACAACCATTTCTAGAGTTTACAAAGAATGGTGTGAAAAGGGAAAAACATCCAGTATGCGGCAGTCCTGTGGGCGAAAATGCCTTGTTGATGCTAGAGGTCAGAGGAGAATGGGCCGACTGATTCAAGCTGATAGAAGAGCAACTTTGTCTGAAATAACCACTCGTTACAACCGAGGTATGCAGCAAAGCATTTGTGAAGCCACAACACGCACAACCTTGAGGCGGATGGGCTACAACAGCAGAAGACCTCACCGGCTACCACTCATCTCCACTACAAATAGGAAAAAGAGGCTACAATTTGCACGAGCTCACCAAAATTGGACAGTTGAAGACTGGAAAAATGTTGCCTGGTCTGATGAGTCTCGATTTCTGTTGAGACATTCAGATGGTAGAGTCAGAATTTGGCGTAAACAGAACGAGAACATGGATCCATCATGCCTTGTTACCACTGTGCAGGCTGGTGGTGGTGGTGTAATGGTGTGGGGGATGTTTTCTTGGCACACTTTAGGCCCCTTAGTGCCAATTGGGCATTGTTTAAATGCCACGTCCTACCTGAGCATTGTTTCTGACCATGTCCATCCCTTTATGACCACCATGTACCCATCCTCTGATGGCTACTTCCAGCAGGATAATGCACCATGTCACAAAGCTCGAATCATTTCAAATTGGTTTCTTGAACATGACAAAGAGTTCACTGTACTAAAATGGCCCCCACAGTCACCAGATCTCAACCCAATAGAGCATCTTTGGGATGTGGTGGAACGGGAGCTTCGTGCCCTGGATGTGCATCCCACAAATCTCCATCAACTTCAAGATGCTATCCTATCAATATGGGCCAACATTTCTAAAGAATGCTTTCAGCACCTTGTTGAATCAATGCCACGTAGAATTAAGGCAGTTCTGAAGGCGAAAGGGGGTCAAACACAGTATTAGTATGGTGTTCCTAATAATCCTTTAGGTGAGTGTATATATATATATATATATATGTGTGTGTGTGTGTGTTATGGATAGGTTTGGTGGTATGGGTGGGTTTAAGGGTGGGTTAAGGTGTAAGGGAAGGGTCAACAGTGTAATTAGAATTGCTCTGTTTATTATTATAGATGGAATTACAGAAATGAATTACAGCTGTAATTATATGCAGGTATTTTTTAAATATATATACAATGTTAAACACATGTAAGACAGTAAGTGCATTGTATCAAATGGTTAATTTAAATGTTTGTACATAGCAGTTAAAGACACCTAATAGAAAGTGGGACGAAAAACATTTCTATATATCATGCTTTCGTTCTTTTTCTTTTTTTTTTAATTTTAGTTTTAGTAATTTTAGTATTTCTACTTATTTATCTCAGTCAGCTGCCAAGGCAACATTTCTAATTTTTGTTAATTTTTTTAATCTGATATTTTATCTTATTTCATATTAATTTTAATGACTAAACATTTTTTTTTTATTTGTATGAGGGGCCATTTACACAACTCCTTTTTCAACTAAAATAGGAAACTTTTTATGCGTTTTGGCCATTCAGTTACACGACAATGGAGTTTTGGGGTCCTGAAAATGAAAACTTTTGAAATCGGGTTTCAAAGTAGAAGTTTTTGAAAACTATAATGTTATCGTCTCCGTGTAAACAAAAATGCAAATATGTGAAAACGGTGACGTCATGCACATTCACACGTATTATGTGTTCAGTCTATAGACGCGTAGTGTTTCTTTACAAAGTGACATCGCCAACTACTGGTCTGGCATAATACAACGTTTTTGAATAATACATTATCTATCAGCTTGAATATATTGGCCAAATTTTTTTATCGGATCGATAATGATAACATTAAAAATAAGCATTTATCGGCTGATAACGATATTTGCCTAATAAATCGTGCATCCCTAGTTTTTAGTCGTTTTCACGGATCCATGTGAACGAGGATTATTTTGATGATGTTGTCATCTGTACGTATAAAACGCAAAGGAAAAACTTGTGCTTTTAGTACATTGTTGTCGTGTAAACCTAGCCATAGTTAACTGTGTAGAAATGTGTATTATTGCATAATGTGCATTGTTTCACAGTATGCAGTATTCAGTGTATACTGTGCACTATGCTAGTATTCCATTCCGAACATAGCCTGAGTCTCTCTGTAATCATTTCAAGAGCCTTGCAGTGACTTATGTGAAAGACAGGATTCTGTGAAGATTTAGTTCTCCATGTTATTGTAGAGTTATTCTGGTCAACTAGATGTGTTTGTCTGAAGAGGGGAATACACAAGAGGAGAGGAGGGAAAAAACTTCACACAGCCTTATATATTCTCTCTCTGAACTCTGTTTGTGTGAGGCTTCAAACAAACCACTCTGCCACTCTCTGCTTATCAGTCTCAGTCAACTCACAACCAGAAAAACAATCTGCGTCCGTCTGCCTGTAAGAGCTCGCCTGGCTTCTCTTCTGCCTGCTGTTGTGGCTTTTGGCTTGCTGTTCATTCTCCTTTATAATTAGATAAACAGACTAAAGTTTGGAGATTGACAGAGCAGGCTGAATGTCAAATCAGGCACCACTATTCTCATTGTATGTCAAGCACGCTGCTTCTTTCCTAACATATGAAATGGTTTTGTATAAGGAAATTAATTAGGTTTAGAGAGATAGATGAGAAATTCATGCGTGAAAAGAAAAAAAGAGTGTTGAAAGGTTGAAGGCACATACTGGGTGCACACTGTAATTATACTGAATCAGAGCCCATATTCTGTCATTTTGTATCATTTTAAGACACTTGCACCTTGCTATACTCTTAGACCTATTTTATTGGCTTCCGATACCATTGTAGAAGTGCTACAATTTATTCTGTCAGCTGGAGTGTCTGATAATAAGGTACTGAGATGATAAAGTTAGTAGTGTTGGGCAAGTCATGTAATCTCAACATGGCGATCAACTCAATGTAAAATAAATCTGCTTTATAGTATGGGAAGATGTAAGATGTTGGTAAGATGTTTTAATGTCTTTCACACTCAAGACTGCATTTATTTGATCAAAAATACTGTAAAAACAGTAATATTGTGAAATATTATTACAATATTAAATAACTGTTTTCTATTTTAATATATTTTAAAATTGTATTTATTCCTGTGCCTGCAAAGCTGAATTTTCACCAGCCATTGCTCTAGTCTTCAGTGTCACATGATCCTTCAAAAATCATTCTGTTAAGAAGATTTGCTGCTCTGATTATCAATGTTGAAAACAGTTTTTGTGGAAAACATGAAACTTTTTTCAGGATTCTTTAATGAATAGAAAGTGTAACATTATAAATGTCTTTACTGTTGATTTGGATCAATTCAATGCATCATTGCTGAATAAAAATATTAATTTATAATATTAATAATTAACTTTTTGAACGCCTATGCCTATAAAACACCAGGCGTAATGTAAATGCAAGGCTAATGCAGTGACATGTTTGTTGTTCCTTTTTATTACAGTACCTTAAGCAAGATGTGTCATGCTATCGGTGTCAGGTTGCAGCCACTGCTTTACGTTTGACATGGAATGAAGCGTTACGGCTCATTTCTGAGCCTGAGCATTTTATCTTCTGTGTGCCCAAGACAATGCAGATCTTCGCAAAGCACTTCAGTGTAATTTTGAGGCAGGCTGCAAGCCCTGGAGGCAGTCAAATAGAAAGGAAAATTGTTATTTGTGGCCCTTGATCTTTATTAGCCGCTCATTGTGTCATTAGTATTTAGACATATTTGTTCAGTTGTTTGTGTGTAATACACTATGGCAGATACACAAGAGCACAAGCACAGCTAGCAGAACAGATACGACTCTTGGCTGACCTCCAGCTGTGGCATTTATATGGTTCTGCTCACGTTGTTTCCTGTCACCTCAGTTTAAATGGCTAGTCAGCATTTTTGATATACATGATAGTGAGAACTGTATTCATGTAGTCAGAACAGAGAATCAGCAGCAGCCTGGTTTGACTTTGTCCTTCATGACTTACAGAGTTTTTATTTTTTTTTAAATAGATTATATATATATATATAGATCTTTTTTTTTTAGCATCTTTGAAACAACATTACTAAAATCAGAATAAAAAAAAAAAAATCTAATACTAAATCAATTTAATTTGCAGAGATAATTTAAGTAAGGCACTTTCCAAACATTACTCTGCTTTTTTGAGCATCCAAACATGTCAATTTCTGGCTTAACCAATAACATGAGACTAGCTGTTTGACTAAATAATGACAGACATTTACAAGACTTTTTTATGCTTATTCAGACAAATGTCAATGTGTATTCATGTTGGTTGATCACACTGTCATCATTGTCCCAGCATGTAATAGTTAGCTAATAGGCAAATTAGTTGTTGTAGGTCATGGTTCATTAATCGCCCACATGACATTAGTCCCACTGTTAGCATGCTCTCCCTGTTCAGTCATGTAATAATAGTTATTTATGCTTGGGCTGTGCCTCATTCTGCTCCTTAGTTTCCTGTGTTGTGAATCAGTATCAGCGTCTGTCCTCCATATATCAAAACTACGCAAGGTGCAAGGTGTATGCCCTTGCACTCAAAGATTATTTAAGTAGCATATCACTGTATAATGTAAACACATTGTGTATTACATGCTAATATAAATGCGCTTTCCACTTTCATGTGGAAATTTATTTTTTCTAATACTTTATATTTATTCAATAACTGTTTTGAACTTGGACATCATGCAGTGCGACAGATAGGCTAATGACATGCGTCTAGACATATGATTATGGCTTCCAAACAAAGCTGTATGTTTAGGAAAGATCAAAGTAGGTATGTATTTTTGAAACATTTTAAATTCTTATTTAGTCTTGAAAAAAAAAAAAAACATTACTCCAGTCCAGATCTCCTGGTTCAGTATTAATCAACTGTGTTTCTTTAGAAATGCCAAATGACGAAGTGTAATTTTCTATTTGTGTCAGTATACATCAATAATCAAATGTATAAGAAATAAACACATTCCTGTTCAGTCATGCAAGCTATTCTGTGAGTCCTGACAAGTGCTTTAGAAACAATGCCCATTAGTCTAAAGTTAACAGAATTATTGATGTATTTTTATATATTTACTTGCCTGGTTTCTCCCAAGGTTTTTTTCTCCATTCTGGCCACTGAAGGAGTTTTGGTTCCTTGCCACCGTCGCCTTTGTCTTTTGGCTTGCTCAGTTGGGGACACTAAAATGTCAATTATATTACTGATCTGCCCGCATTGACACTATATGATAACTGAAATTAGCTGGATGATATCACTGTTTTCTCCAGAGCGGCTGTACAGCCGAATCAAATTCTGTTGCATAATTTTCCTGTTTAACACTGTGAAGCTGCTTTGAAACAATCGGCATTGTAAAAAGAGCTATATAAATAAAGGTGACTTGACTTGACTTGACTTGACTTAAGCTTTCTTGGGTAAGCTATATTTATCATGCTTAAGTTCCTTTAGTAAACCACACATTTGGAAAATCTTTTCAGCTGTGTGTTATAGTTTTTCTGACAGCTATTGTGTCAGAGCAATACTTTCACAAAACATTTAGCTGTCAACGAAAATTTTGATTTAATTGGACTTGTTCTTACTCACAGTTTAATGTGTTTTTAAAGGGTTTTCCTCTACATATGTATATACTTTTTTTTCATAAAGTGCAATTTGTTGCACCTTGCATATGGAATACTATTGTCATGAGTACTAATGTTTATTGAAATTCAACTCATTGTATGTTTTTGCTTATGGCCCCCAGAAGTGTAGGACCGGCACTGATCAGTATATTGTAAACAGAAATTTCATGAGGTTTCGCATTTAAACATAATTGATATTTATCAGCAACATTGCTGCGTAACATGCCTTAATGCATTTACATTGTAGCTGTTCAAAAGTACAGTGTCATTATGAAATGTGTTTGTCTTGCATGTTTATTAAGCAAAACAGATACATTTATTATTGTACATTTTTAAACAGTGCATTCTGAGAATTTCTAAGGAGCAAATGGAATGAATTCCATTTCTAAAAATCTCACAGACTAGTGACTAGTGAGAGAGTGGACTGAAACACATCCTTGGTTTACATTGTGGATAGTCTCAGGTGATCAGACTTGTCTCTTCTGTTCTGATGACGTCCATGAGGGTGGTCTCGGGAGATCTGGAGGTGAAAATGGAAGTGGTTCACTTTCATTCGGGCGGAAACTTGTTTTTGTCTTTTCCCTTAAATAACCTGTCTCAGAACAGGTTGATTCTGATGTTTGTGACCGGAATATTTGAATTCCAGCCTTTAACTGCTTTATATAATTATCTAAAAGACATCATTTCTATAAATGCACTATAATCTGTGCTAGTCATATATTTCACTGTCTTCAGCATATTGTATTCTGGCACTCTTGATTTGTCCTATAACAGCTAATTGACAACTTAAACATGCGTTAAATGTAATTTCAGTTAACCAGCCCTTTAAACACACACTCAGGTTTGTTCTGTACAGAGAGTGACTCATATGATGAACTTCTCTCATTATCTTGCCATTTTTTTTGAAGACTGGGCTCAGAGCACCGGGAGGCCTTTTAGTCGCCATGGCAATTGATTTACCACTGTTCCTTCATGCTGTGTGTAGAACAGCTAAAGCCAAGAAAACCGAAGGCCTGATTAATATCTGCTTGTTGTGACGATTCTGCCATGAGACATGATAACGGCCCTGATGGGGTTTAAACATTGCTCACATTCCTTTTTTCCCAATGTCTCAGACTCACTTTGCAGCAATGTTTTGTTCAGCATAAATATTATAGGGACTGTTGTGTAGGAACATTTTGACATGAGAAATATTTTTTTCTTTGATCTTTTGCCATATAAGAGGTCTTTGTATCATTAATACATCCTGGAACGTTATATAATCAAAGCTTCGTTTGGATCAGAGGTGCCATGTGACGTCAAAGGGGCACAATCATTTGCATACGACTGCCTCTGGAGCAAGACAGCAAGGCCTACTTTTACATCATCGCATTGTTGTCCCCGCCCACTGGTGTTCAGTCGATGAGCAGCGAGTGGATTTATAGTAGTTGTTTATGATAAGATTGTGATAATAACAATATTGCGATACCATGCAGACGTTGTGCTGTTCCTGGCTGTGGAAAAACATCATCTTTGCATAAGCTGTCGAAGGATCCGGATGTCAGAGAAAAAGGGATTCAGTTTATTTTAACGGTTTTGAGAACAAGTCGCAATACGATACTGGCTTTGCCCAAAAACTTGGGCAATAATCAACACTATTCACGATTTGTTAATTTCGATAGCTTTAATAGTAAAAATGTGGTAAAAGTATTAGAGAAAATGTTTTGTTTTGTCTATTTTCTTTTGTTTTGTCTCGTTTAGTTTTTTTGCCAAGTCAACTTGATTTGACATTTTGTTTAAACTAAAATGTTTTGTTTCGTCTATTTTTTTAAGTTTTGTCTCGTTTTGTTTCTTTGTTTTGTCTTGTTTTTTTGTTGTTTTTTTGCCATCAACTTTGACATTTTTTAAACTGAAATGTTTTGTTCTGTCTTTGTTTTGTCTCTTTTCTTTGTTTTGTTTTGTCTCATTTTGTTTCTTTGTTTTGTTTTGTTTCATTTTGTTTCTTTTTTGTTTTTGTTTTGCCAAGTCAATTCAAACTAGAAATTACACACTTTAGCATTAACCAAATCATGAATGGTACAAAAAGGCCATCTATTTAAACTCAAATGTAAAAAAAAAGTCAAAATTGACATCGGAGTCTCAAATAATTTGACAGCAAAGCTGCAACCTGAAAGTATACATTGTTTCTTATTCCGCATGCACGAAAAGATGTCTTAAAGGCACAGCGGTAAAAATAGCCTGTTTAATTCAAAGGGTCAGAGATAAGGTGGAAAATGTACACGGAAATGTGTTTTTGGTGTTTTTCTAACATTGTAATCGGGCCTGAGGGGAAAAAAAAAAAAGGCACAATATAACCCCTTAAACATGTAAAACTGTATTATTTTATCATTTGTATTGTAGGAAACATTTAGTTAAAAAAAATTTCACTCCATCATACATCTTTGCTTTTAAAGCAGAAGCCTTTTTCAGTTAGTAGATTTTTGAAATGCATTTGTTTTATGGGGAAAAAGCATAGATATTTAAACGCCCACTGCCTTTTCAGATGTTCTTTTATAAGGACATTGAGAGCAAACTGATGACCAGTTCTCACTGCCTGCCCTCTGTCTCGCTCGCTCTCTCCTTTTTTTGCCGTTTAGCCTCAGGCTTTTATGCCAACAAGTCCTTCCATCTCCTTACCTGACATTTAAATGTTAGCGCCAGCTCAGATCTAAATAAAAACCCCATGATGCTCTGTGGCAGTTCTAATGCTGTTGGCTTTGTCCTCCCATCTCCGCTCAAGGGTCTCTGAGTTTACCTGTCCCTTCAAAGCACACTTCTAGGTATCTGCGTACCATTGATGTTGGGTTTAGTGTCACACACAAACACAGCCCATTATACAGGATACAACACATAAGATGCTGTTTGCTTTGTTTATCGTAGCGTACATCCTGTGGTTCAGTTTTATAGTTCTGGTAAGCAATAAGGTCTCTCTGTCTCATTGTGTTTCTTTATCTCTCTCTCTCTTTCTCTCTCTCGGTTTAAGTATCTTACGTACTAATACAGCCCAAGAGAGTAATTTTTGCCGTTGGGTGTGGGGAAAGAGGCATATTTTTATGTGCCATCTTCTAAATGAAATTCAACATATGATCTGTCGCCCTTTGTTGTCTTTCTCATCTCCCCCCCTTTTCTTTTCTGTCTCTGTGCTGCTGTTCTCCAATAAGCCTGATGGAGTCATTGTCATGTTGTCTTCCTGTTTCTATGGTGACAAAGAATAGGCTGTATCCAGTGAGGTTTACATTTCACCACTATCACTCGCTCACACATTCAAACATGCGCACATACATTCTTGCTGTGACAAATCCCCCAAAATATGAAATGTGCAAATTGTGAGTCTGCCAAACTAAACATTCACACAAACTAAATTGATGTTACACTGTGGCTGGGCACTTCCCCCAGCAGACCTAAAACGGGGGCTTCAATTTTAAACCCGACTTTGTATTCATACCAATTTCCCAAGCCATTAAACAGCAATCTAAGCCCTTTTCCCACATTTTCCACATCTAGACTGTCCTGTTGTCCCAGTTTTGCCCTATCAGATATGTTTTGCTTTGTCGCAGCATCGGACATTTGTTGATCTTGTTTGATGTGTTTTTATGCCTGAAAACTTAAACACTTATAAAAGTCTATCACTTTTATAAGTGTTTATATATAATATTTAAATATTTATATATTAAATATATTTTTATTATTATTATATGCTGGATCTAATGAGTCCCAGTATCAGCCCAATACTTTGATTTTAGATTAACTGGTTAAAAAAAGCATACTCTTGCACCAGAAAATTGTATAAAGTCAGCCAGATAAGTGCCATATATATATAAAGTAATTTCCAGTTTTGTGAGCGCTGAGCAGTATGCATCACATGGACAGTGAAGAGATTGTGGGCGGTCTGTGGGCGCACTGGCTAATTCCGAGACTAAACACAAGCTGACTAGCATCAGTGCACAGCTAGAAATGGGTTTTCTGAAGGTCTGAGGGTGCAATTTATGGACATCAGAGTGCTGTCACTCATGGCTCAGGCTTTCATCTGTCTGTCCAAATGTGAGGATGACTGACACTCACTTTCCTTCCTCTTTCCCCTGCTTTTACTAAAGCATGGTGGAATGTGTAATTCTGCAGCTCAACACTGTATCTGTCAGGTTTTCTTGTTGCTTTGAGCTACTTTCTATTTTACTGCTTCTTCATTGTGTTGGATATGCTCTTCGGTCTGTTCCAGGCTCTGTTTGTACTTTGTCTTATCGCTGTCCCAGAGAAGGTAATTAGAGCCTTCCATCCACTGCATGTGCTTATGTAAATAAATTAAACTCGCTCCTTTAGGTTTAATTTATGACTCAGTGTGCTCAAATCTTTTCTCATAAACTAATCTTACTCAAATGTAGCTTTTTATGCATGTGTAGTTTCTCCGAGACTGCTTTTATAGACCGCTCAGTGGTTTCAGCTTCAACATTAAAACAAAAAGTGTCTCCCTCTAGCTACTTTTTGCCACAGAGAGTGAACTGATGGCTAATGGTATCCTTACCATTTTCTTCTGATATTCTTAGGACAGCAGTGTCTTCTGAGGACGCAGTTGCGTTTTGACGTAAAAGGTCATTGGGTCAAAATGATCAGGTCATTTTTGTGTGAGCTTGTGCAAGATATTTACATTTTTTGTAATAGCTGTCAGGGTTATTTCAGTCCAGTCTAAAAGCACTGTAATTGTAGGTTTCACGCCAGCTGTGATATATCTAGGATAAGGATATATATACACGACCAGGCATAACATTATGACTAATATTCCTAATATTGTGTTGGTCCCCCTTTTGCTGCCAAAACAGCCCTGACCCATCGAGGCATAGACTCCACTAGACCCCTGAAGGTGTGCTGTGGTATCTGGCATCTGCAAGATGTTAGCAGCAGATCCTTTAAGTCCTGTAAGTTGCGAGGTGGGGCCTCCTTGGATCACACTTGTTTGTTCAGCTCATCCCACAGATTCTCGATTGGATTGAGATCTGGGGAATTTGGAGGCCAAGTCAATACCTCAAACTCATTGTTGTGCTCCTCAAACCATTCCTAAACAATTTTTGCTTTATCTTGCTGAAAGAGGCCACAGCCACCAGGGAATACCGTTTCCATGAAAGGGTGTACATGGTCTGCAGCAATGCTTAGGTAGGTGGTACGGGTCAAAGTAACATAAACATGGATGGCAGGACCCAAGGTTTCCCAGAAGAACATTGCCCAAAGCATCACACTACCTCCACCGGCTTGCCTTCTTCTCATAGTGCAACCTGGTACCATGTGTTCCCCAAGTAAGTGGAGGGTGAACCGACGTCAGGCTAAGATGCTTAATTGGTGCAACCCATCCTTAAAGTGCCTTAATATACTAATACAGTGATATTAAAAGATCATATTCAGTTTACACCTTTTTAATGATGCATACTAGGCTATATACAGGCGAGCAGATGAGGCCAGAATAGGAACACAACACAACACATGGGTTTCGACAGAAAAAACGCTTAACGAGAAACCTTGTGTTGTATTTATATTCTGTGTTCATCTGCTTGCCTGTACAAAGTATGCATCATCAATAAGGTGTATATTGAATTTGGTCTTTTAATATCACTGTCTTACCACACTAGTACTTACACAAACCTGGTAAAATGACTAGTGGTCAATGGAAGAACACCTTGTTTTGCCCTCCAGGTGGGCATTCCAATAAGGGTGTGACGTCATGTGAAAACTATGAATATAGACTGCAGTGTGGCTGTTTTTTGAACTACCAGATTTTCTTGCGACAAGGGAGATCCTGCGATATCAGCTGTAAGGCTGTCAAACTTTTTGTCATTTGAGTTGTATTTATGCCTGAGGAGAGAAGATATGGAGGAGTTTGGTTTGGCATAACCTGAAGTTTTCCCATGCAGCAGACAGCTTTGAATAATCTCTTCAAGTGTCAAAAGTTTGGATTAGGATCGGTAGAGCACATCCAAAATCAGCGCAAGGGGTAAAAGTCTTACATAATTCTACATTTATACCCCAGAAATATACTGTAGCTTTCTTCACGCACATGTGTGAGGGACATGTGTGCATGAATATCACCAAAGTCCATATTAGCAACACCTCCGGGCAGCTATTTCGTGCATCCAAAACCAAGTCCTATCTACTTGAATGAGGGAATCCTGAAATCTCAAAAACTGCTTGCCAAACTCACATTTAATTTTCCACATCAGCATTTTAAAAAAAGTATCCAGCCATTATTAGCAACTTTCATGATCTCCAGAATTTTTTGTTGTATGAATATCTGAACATGCATTATATCAAAAGAAAGAACAGAACCTCTTCTTTGAAGAAAAAAAAAATTCTAGCTTTATGCATTCTTTTTTTTTTTTTAATCAACACTTGAATGTGGGTAGTGACATTTTGAACAAAAAATAAATACATTTTCAAATCAGGTTTTAAATTTTTTCAAAGACTACAACATGCATTAGCAATGCTTCTATCGCTTGTTTCTGCTTCTTTGTCTGTGTTTTGAGCCGGAGAATCTGTACTCTTTCAGAAGATGCGTAATAACACACCCTACCTTCCGTCAATGGTCGGGAAGCGTTGTCTCATAAATTATGGTAAATTCAAACAAATTTCAAATCAGCAAAACAATCTGACATGGACTGTCCTATAAATGCTGTTTCTTTTGCTCAAATAACATTAAAAAAGCTTATTTTTCAGGCTAGACCAGCTATTGCTAATGTGCAGTCCTAAACGTACGTCTCAGAACAGGGACTGTTCTATAGCAAGTGTAGCTTCTAATGGCAGCTGCAGTGTTGTGATGACGATTGACTCATTTATTTAGAAGGCGGGACTTATTCCTCCATATTGCATGTTGCACTTTCTCCCATTCATAAGTAAGTTCAACATCTTTGTATATCTAAAGTCTTGAATTTCACTTTTAATGATGAAGTTGAATGGCAGGGTAGGAGGAAAACAGCTCTTTTATTGCGTTATTATAGTAATGTGATGGTTTGCCATTAGTTTATTTGTTTCGAAAATATGTTCCTCCATCTGTGTGTTGGCGGGGGGCGGCGGGTGGCAGCGTGTGAGTGTGTGTCTCTTGGTTAATTACTTGGCAACTTTGACCCTCTACATTAGGTGCCTTTGGCCAGAGATGATGAGTTCTTTCAGGTCCAGTTCCTCCAGAGAATAGAGCTATACAGAGATTAAGAGTAAGAAACAGCAGAAAGCTGTTCTAAAATGCCCTTGTGTGTGTCAAAAAGAACTAGGCACAAATGAAATCATAAACAATACAGGCAGAAATGTTATCTGCAATATTCCATACATGGGAAGTCTTAGCAGAAATAATAAGCAGTTTAAATTTATACAGCAGTATTAAGTGTTTTTGTATCTATGTGTGTATATGTAAACATATTTTATTATCTATATCTATCACGCCACACATGTTCTCACACAGTGAAAAATATATCGCAGAGCAAAGAGGACACTGACAAATACTGAGCAGGTTACTTTTGGTATGAAACGGTCTCAGCTTTCAAAATTAGTTTTGAATTCATTTTTTTAAGAAATGCAATACATTTCAAATAAAATACAATAAAATAAATAAAAAACAATAAATACAATAAAAACTGTCTTTAATGTGTCGTGACAAATCACTGTAGTGCCTCAATTCAAGTGGCACGTGAACGGATCATCTCTTCTTATTTGATATAGCACAAAATAAACATGGATAAAAATCAAAAGGTTAATCTACTAACTCTCTTGCCTGGTTTGTTTGTCAGACAAAATGGAGGATTCAGCATTGTGACTGGTCAAATTGCTTTGTCAATCAAACTCCTGACGAAGGGCGAATTGGTAATAAAATTTAGAAACAATTTGTATTTTATTTATTTGTATTTTATTATTTTATTGATGTGCAGGTCAACATGCCCTGTTGTTCCCCCGAAAACAACATTAACGATGAATGTCCAAATGTGTTTTCATTCATGAAAGTTAGGCAGTTAGGGAGAAGCTATGCTTCTGGCAGGAGTGTGAATGAACGCAGCTTTCCAGGCAGAATCTGGTGTTTTTCTACCTCATTTACTGCAGCTTTGAGCCATTAAAACTCACGTCTGCTCTGATGATTGAGGATCTATTCAATCTACCTACATCCCACCAACAATATCTGTAACCAGGAGCAGAAAACTACTTCCTTATCTGACCATAAAAACTCCAATTCACTCTCTACGGATGAGCTTCCAGAGACAAATTGTGCTAGGATCACATTGGGACTTTGACACCTGCTAGTTTTCCGTGCCAATTAAATTGTGGAATGGCCAGTGATGCCTGATCATAGCGTGAAACTCTGAATGTGGTTGACCCAGTTTAGAAGCACCAGGTGAACTATTCCTGTCCAATCAACACTGAATTTTCTTTGTGCAGTGGGATGGAATATTTCCATTCTAATTATTGGCATTCCTTTTGCATTTAGCCAGGAAAATATAATGAATAATCTCTTTTTTTTTTTTTTTTTTAAATGAAAGGAATATTCCATGTTAAGGCACCCACACACTACAAGATAATCGGGCCGATTTTGGACCCAATTCTACCCTTACGACAATCCTAGGTTCCGATTGTCTTGATGATTCTATAGATTATTTTATCAGATTTTCCTGTGGTGTGAGTGTAACCGGTCCTACTCGACCCGCTTTGAGCGGAATTTAAACCGTAGTCTCCAGCATGGGAGGGGGACGCGCTAACAAGCCGTGCCTCTGAGGTTTAAGCGCACAGCTCTTACTGGCCTACGTCTGTTACACTAACCCCCCTCCTAAACCTCACTCTTTTATCCGGGTCCCACTCCGAGTGGGATTTGAACCTGCAGCCTCTAGCTGCTAGGAGAGTGAGGTTAAGAGTGATTGAATCTGCTCGGAAGATCATCTGGGCCGTGCCTATCTCAAATTGTATATATCCAACATGTTGAATGTTTACGATCAGAAATCCTGTTGTGTGGGGGGAACCCCGAGGACAAACGTATATGCACTTTGTAGACTGTCACGTGGAATGAAACAATTCCAAATCAAATTTTGAGAGATTTTTCGCGTTCACAGTCGGGACTCTAGTTGTTCACGTGTTCACACTTACATATAATTAAATAGAGTAAACAGAATAAGTATTTTCAACTGGCCCAGAACAAGCTAAATCCAGCCTGGTGGTGAACGTGATTTCACCAAGTGCAGCATGTTCCTGGATCAACATCTTTGTTGATTCTGGAACAACATTCCAATCAACCCATCAGATTCAGGGGACAAGTTTACAGTTTATGTCAAGTTTAGGCTTACAACCAGGGTTATGTGCTTCTACATCAGTGTTATTTACCAATCATTTCCCTCTGATTTTAGGGATACATTATCGGTAGGGTTAGGTTTAGGGATAGGGTTAGGGTTAGGACTAATTTTTGTTTCAAAATATGTTGATGCAGGAACATGTCTTTCTTGGCAAAATCACAGTGACCAGACTGGTATATCAGCTTAAACAAGAAAAACACTTTAGGCTAGTTTAAGATAGTGTGTTTTTTTTCCAGCAGGGATTAAAGACATTCCCCAAATTTGTATTATCCAGCCATGAAATTATTTGGTGTGTAATGAGTGACAGCTTGAAGTAAAGCTGAGGCTAAATGAAATGTCAACACAATTTACAGGGTCAACCCAAAAGCTAATTACTTTATCATTAGCTATAAATTTGAAGAATGACCCATCTAGTTACCTTGTGAGAGTATACAGTGATTAAAGTGAGTTTTTAGAGGTGAAATTTAGAGCGGCACTGCTGAGAATTGATGGTGCACTAAAGCGCTAAGCCAGGCTAAGCCATCTTACCCGGCTCTCCCCACGACAAAGTCTCTCAAAGCAATCGAAGTCGAATCAAACAGCGCCTAATTTGTCAACTCGTCAGAGCTCTGATGAGCAGTGGGCTCAGCTCATTGGATTACGCCTCCTTTAGCGGAGAATGTCGGAATGGTATCCATCAGCCGCCGAGACGTCTGTTCCAATCACCTCCCTCTCATTCCCTTCATCATCAGCATAAATATATAATGATCTGTCCATTGCAGAGAATAATTATTGTCATTAGGCTTAAATATGTTTTCTCAAACTTAGGGCCCAGGGGCCTCTCAGCGCAGTCGATGCTTCATTGACCTGAGACCTGAATGAGACGCACAGGGTCACTGAGGTGGAATGGGAATGGAAACTCAACAAAGATTAAAGCTCCCTGAGAGCAGTTGGGTTTAAAATAACCCCTCTGCTGTTTCACTTGCCTCACATTCAGAGGAAAATATGGGAAAATTTTACCCTGAAGGAGGATTATTTTACACTGTTTTACACATAGACTTCGGCAAGTTTGTTATAAAAACAGCAAATTTGGCAAATCAGCCAGTCATTATCATACAAATAAACCCAGACAGGGTGATCAGGACCTAAAATATATATTTTTTTTCTGACAGTAACTGACTGTACAATATCAGATATATTAGACTGCTTCTTATCCAGTAAATAAATACATAGATATGAAATATTGCTTTAAATAGGTTTAATGTTGTAACTGACCAATCAGAATCAAATATTCCATAGAGCATCAGTGTTTTGTCACGACTTGGCTGTATTATAAATTGCAAATTTGTGAATATTCTCTGTAATGACCCATAAAGCAAAATGGCGTCCATTTTGTATTATTCAATATTCTTGGTTTTCATTGTTTTTCAAACGTATGGCCTCACCTCTTTTCACCGGCTCTTGGTAATGTATTTGTCTGTTGAACCGCTTAAGAATTGGCCCAGAGCAGACAGTCTTCTTGATTTTCCTTTGATTTTCTCTTCTAAAAAGGCAGTTAAACACATGAAGAAATAATGAGCTTCCATTTTAGGCGAAACACTGGGCCACATAGAACGCTTGCAGATTGTCTTCCACCTGTAGTGAGGAAGAAGATTTGACAGGAAGACGGAGTGAGTCATACATCTGTCCACGATGTTTGTTGTGACCTGCGCCACAGGAAATGAAATGTAGACTTTATCTCAGTAGCTGCTGGGGCTTCCAAAATGAAATTGTAGAAAGCGAACAGGAGTGGGTTTTAGAAACCATAGACCTTCGGTATTAAAGGATGGTTGTGCAGTGTTGTGTGTTGTCATCTGAATTAGGATTAAAAGTCTCTTTAAATCCTCTTATACTTGCTAAAAATATAGGGAGGATTTTGCCTGTGTTTAATTTAGTTTCTCAGAGAAGAACACGTTTTGATTTCTTGGAAACAGTATAGGGATGTAACGATTCACTCAACTCACGATGCGATACGATTCACGATACTGGTTTCATGATAAAATTTTCTCTCAATTTTTTTTTTTAGAAAAAGACAAATTATAAAATGAAAGTGTCATTTTATTTCTCAGACAAAATGCTGCATATTTTTATGTAAAATTGTATATTTTATGTCAAATGATAAATCTAAATTTAAATTTTTAAAAACAAATCCCAAAAAAGTGGGAGGAGGTTGTTTCAGCTCAGTCTGTCTGTTGCAAGGGGTGGACACTTCACCCTCATCCTGCATAGAGGAATAGCAGAAATAAAAAGACTAAGTAAAATCTAAGTACAACAGTGACAGGGGTTTCACGTTGTTATAAAGACAAGATTTTAATTTTATATCTTATAACATGCATCATTACACTTGCAAGAGTTAGAAAAACAGAACACATTTAGAATAATGTGCCATAATAAATCAACGCATTATTAAAAAAAAATCCAAGTACACATTTAGAGAAAGAGATATTAAAATAAATACAACACCTGGTTCTGCAATAGCACAGCTTTCTCCTTCAGTCTGTGGAATACATCCTCGTGCTGGACTTTCTCTTGATGAGGCAGAGACTGGAATGCATTTACTATGACAGAAAACAGCCTCATATCTCTTGCCATAAAAACACAGATGCACCTTGTGATGTGGCTCTTGCACTCAATGCCACAAGTGGTGCTGCGGATGTGGTTTGGCCTATTATCTTTTTACATGCAAACGGAGGTGTCTAGAGCTTCTCAAAACAGTCAACATCAACATCTATGTGCTTGTTGTCGCCATGTTTGCTACTGTTTGACAGTGCACCCACACTGGCGCGGAGCGCTCAACTTCATAGGAATGAACTAAAAACACTCGCTGTGCTTCCCACAAGTGTGCGCAATTTCTCGTGGAGGAGACAAGTGTACATCACCACTACTTGGAACACAATATTGTTTCAAACTTTTATTCAGAAATGTGCGTTAAATTACCCGAAAGTGTACTGTAAAGATATCTATAATGTTACAAAACATGTTTCCAACATTGATAATAACAAGAAATGTTTCTTGAGAACCAAATCAGCATATTAGAATGATTTCCGAAGGATCATGTGACACTGGAGTATGGCTGCTGAAAATTAAGCTTTGCACTCACAGGAATAAATGACATCTTAAAATATATTAAAATAGAAAACAGTTATTTTAAATTGGAATAATATTTCACAATATTACTGTTTTTACTCTGTTTTTGATCAAATAAATGTAGCTTTGGTTAGACTTTTTTAAAACATAACAAAAAAATTGGACTGACTCCACACTTTTGAACAGTAGCGTAATTGGTTTATGTGGTGTAAAAAACCATGTGATGAATAATGTTCTCAGTTTGCATTTGTTATCACTAAAATGTCCATCTGAACAGCTTGAGGAAACAGTTATTTGTGTCTTGGTGTGTATTGCTTCTCTCAGTGGCTGTGTAGGAAGAGGACCCAGCTGCCTTGCCAGTACAAATAATGAGGTATACTTGTCTTGTTGACTGAGGGTCTGTTTGGCGACTTGTTCTTAAAGTGTCTTCTCACTCTCAGCACTGAACTTTGTCCTCATTCCATATTGCTGCTACTTTTATGTCATTCCAGACTCTGTGCTTTTTCCTTTAAGAGTGTCTAAAAAATCTGTACACTACATTTCATCTGAATACTGCTTAATCACCCATTTTTAGACTTCATGCACATCTTTTCTCTGGCCATTTTTAAGTGCTGTGACAAATTGAGCTCAAAATGAAAACAGCTCTGAGGAGCACAGCTGGGGGAACACATCCGTCCCGGATTCTGGCTGATCAGTGGGATCTCTATTAGGCACTTTGAGGGTTGTTGTGTAATTGGACAGATGCTTGCCGGATCTGGTGTATGTTTATGCATTTGTATGGTCTTCTGTAATGACAGAATTTCCCATTAGCGTGAAGAGGTTGTCTAGAAATGCTTAACCTCCATTTATATCGTTCATCTCTCATTTTCTTAAAAAAAAAAAAAAAGCAGCACTTTTTTTGCTTCATGACCCAAATTTTGCATTGGATTTATATATTGGTGACTCCAGCACAATTGTTAATCATACAAACCTGAACAAAAATATATGTTGAGTCAAAATATTAAAATATTAAATGAAATAATTCAATAAATATCTACATTTTGTACGTTACACCTTGTGTTGTTTTGTTTTATAACAAGGTTTAACGAGGTTATAAATGGTGGATGTGGTAAGACGTTGTACCTCTAACCTTTAAACACACTGTTCACATGATAATGTGAAGACAGATTGGAGATATGAAACAATAATAATGCAGATGGCGCCGGTATCTGAACAGTCTGAAATCAGACATTAAAGAGAATTTAAATAGTAGGGCCAAGTAGAAGTATGAGCAATTTTTTTCCACTTTATTGCACATATTCAGGCTCCCTGCACTGGATCTAATGCCTGTTGGCAAAATCTCAGCAATGCCGCCCTCCATGTTTACAATCTAATACTTCCGTTAGAAGACTTTCTACAAATCTGGCCACCAACAGACTTTCAGGTTTGCACATTTTTTCTCTAAAGTACATATTAGACTTTTTTTCTTGGTCATCCTGAATGAAAAATTTAAAGAACCAGAGAAGGGTGAGATTCACACTCCGCATGCTCTAGCTGTTAACTTCCAACTGTGCATACACAGTCACCCACGATGCTTCACTGGCAAAGAAAGAGGAGCTTGTTTTTAATTTTTCTTTCACTCTTGGTCCCTTAATCTGTTTCTTGTTCTTCTCCCTCCTGCAGCAGTATGGAAGCTTGTTTCCGCCACAGAATAAAACAATTTAAGAGATAATTTTAATCTCACAATTCAGATTTTTTTTCCCTCACAATTGCGAGATATAAACTCACAATTGTGAGAAAAAAAAGTCAGAATTGGAGATAAAGGGCCCTATGTTAACGATCTAAGTGCGTGGTCTAAAGTGCACAGCGCAAGTGCACTTAGGCCGTGTCCGAATCCACTTTTGGTAGTTTAACGACGTGGCGCAGGGCGTGAAAATGAAACCGCGTCAGGCTGAAACTAGCAAAAAACACTTGAGTTGCACCTGGCGCTGCATTGCACCAGGTGTATGATAGGGCCCAAAATGTTTTATGCTGTCTTTAGACATCTTTATTATGTTAAAGGAATTTCACCACTGACGTACACCTCTGGGTCCTGTGCTAGTCAGCGGGTCATTGCTTTGCCAGGCTGTCATGGTCAGCCAGTCCTTTTAATTTGCTCTCATCCTGTCCTCCTTGCCAGAGCACTGGGGCCTGTAATGAGGTAATGACGCTCGCTGCGCCTCCCTCAAGGCCATGGCTTCTCTCCACCTCAAATGTGTTTAATATCATAAGAGACCTGCTAGAACCAACAGAGTCGTTTCCAAAAGAACCACTAGTTGCCTAGCTCTGGTGCTGAGCAATAAACCTTGGGTACATCTTTAATTAAATTGATCTGAGTGCTCCAACTCACCCATTCCCATAATTTAGTGTTTCAAATCATTTAATTTTGATTTGGATGTGGCCAAAAGTGATGAGGACTGAGTGGCTGAGTTGTTTAAATTTTAAATATTACGTCTTTTTCCACCAGTTTAATTTACTAACAGGTTGTAAACAGGTGGGCATTATCACATTAGCTGCATTTACATGGACCCTTATAATCCGATCGGAACAAAAAAGTCACATGTAACCACGTCAATGGGAATGAATTGGCCAGATGTGATTAAAATTTCATTCAGGTTTTAAGGGGTAGTTTATTGCTTTTGTAATCCGACAACGATTCAAAACAAACATCAAAATCAACAGACAAATGTGTCACTGAACACAAAATGAAGCTTCTGCCATGACCATCCCAGTCCCCTGACCTGAACCCTATGGAAAATGAGTGGGATGAACTGAAGAGAAGAAGCACCAACATGGATCTGGGAATCTGAAGGATCTGGAGAGATTCTGTATGGAGGAATGGTCTCTGATCTCTTGTCAGGTGTTCCCCAAACTCATCAGGCATTATAGAAGAAGACTCAGAGCTTTTATCTTGGCAAAAGGAGGTTGCAAATAGTATTTAATAAAAGGGTGCCAATAATTGTGGCCAACGTGTTTTGGAGAAAAGCATTTATTTCATAATGTGATTTACCCCCCACTTTCAATTCTTTGACTTCAACGAAAGGTTAGATTTTTGTGAATTTTTTAAATAAAAGATCAAAAGGATAAACAATGCAGATTTATTTTTTACAGCCATATTTGATCATATTTTCCAGGGGGGCCAATAATTCTGACCACCACTGTAATTGTGCTGCTTTTTAACTGTTGATTATTTCTCATCCAATTTTTTTGAGGAAGCACTTTCACCACTGCATTCGCCGCAAAGAAAACATCACTGCTAATTTTAGCTGTAGATTTTAACCAAGCTTGATTTTTCTTTGCATCCAAACACTTTGTTTTTCACTAGGGTAATGGTTTGGCTGATCCATAAGGTTGAGACCTAGTACCAGTCATTTTCCGATGTGTGACATTCCTGTGTCCTTTGCGTCCAGTTTATTCCAGTCTTGGCAGCCATTTTTGTCTCCTTTGTTACTGTTCCTTTCATGCAAGCTGTATGTGACTAATGGATGGCGAGAGGAAAGCAAGGTGGATGGGTATGTAGAGATGAGTCTATTTTATTAATGCACAGTTATTGGAGTTGAATCAGGGGATACATTAAAGGGACAGCACTAATTAAAGACATTTTTTAACATAAATGGAAGTTGAGAAGAATAACAGGGGGGACATGTCATGTTACACGCTCTTAGTTTGCCGTTTTAATCATACCGATTTGCCACACACGGAGTGATTTTCACATGGGAGGTTTTAATGCCGGAAAGACAACTCTGCTGAGACATTGCTGTGGCTTGCTGTTTTTACTGTCTTTTACAAACAACAGCTTAAGAGGCCTCAGAGGACAAAAACACATATTCCAACACTTCTGTCAGCCATTTACTAAACAATGAAAGTATAAAGGATTTACCCCAAAAATCTGCCATTTGTGTCATGTCATCCCAAACAGTCAGAAATTGTATATTTTCAATGATGGGTGAAAATTTACCAGTTTCAAATCAGTGTAGCTATTACCTAAAAATAAAACTATTAAAAATACAGTTTGAAATAAATTTGCTGCAATAAAATAAAAACATTAGATAAAGAAATTGTAGTGTGACGAAATCTCGTGCTGTCACGCTTGCACGAGGTTGAAGCTCAACTTCCATAGGAATGAATTGAAAATGTTCGCTTTGCTCCACTCGCTCCACGCCAGTGGATACGTGAGTGTCTGATAAATCTTGCAGAATGCCGCTCCCTATACACACAGTACGTGCGATCGCGAATTCGAACGCGAAAGTAAAACGCGAGCTCCATGATTTGCGCAAATTAGGCTACATACAATGGCCTGTCTCCCATTATCAAAGCTATCTTAGGCTGGGCTGTGTAGCTGTAACCACCTCTCAGCGCTGGTCTCTGTTTGCACTTTGAATATTGAGAGAGTACTTTGATTATGGTTGCACTTATTGTTTGCACTTAATAAGACTAAGAAAAAACGGTGTTATTTATTTTTGTTATACTGTTTTTATTTCTATGTTCAATTTGTGGAAAGGAGTTCAATTAGGAAGAAAACTTTTACAGTGCTTGTATAATGTTGTCTTTCAATGCATATGATAATTAATTCTCAGAAAGTAGAACTGAAATGACATTCATTACAAGATGAATAGTTCAAACATTTCAAATGCACCTGCAGACTATTTTTCCAGTCATAAATTTTATCAATGAGGATTTTTTACTGTGCAAAAATCTTGTCTCGTCTGGTTCTCGTGAACCCAATCTCGTGTCTCATCCCGTATTGTGAGTTAAGTGTCTCGTCACACCCCTAATGAAAAGCCTTGGCAACAAACTGAAATAAAATAGGTTTAAATACTAGAATTACTTTAACTAAAACTGAAATAAAAATAAATTAAAGCTAAATAGAATTATAAAAAAAAACTAATACAACTGACAATAGCGCAACAAAGTTACTAAAATTGAAATAAATTTTTACTTGCATTTGTCACTTAAATTTTGTTCATACTTATTTTAACTTACTATAGATGATTGTTATTAATTTAATTTCTGTTTCCAAACCTGTGTACATTAGAGATGCATGGATGGGCTATTATTTCATCCGCAACCGCATCACAAAACTCATCATCCGTCCGCCATCCATCTGCACCAACATTTTTTTGACAAGTTTTCAAAGCCGCACCCGCCCGCCATCCGCTGATTGTTTTAAGGTCTATAGGCGATGCAAGGCGCTGCTGACGCGAGCCACGAGGCTAGAAAGCTCTTTCCTGTTCTAGAAAGGATACTGATCCAATGCAACAAAGATATTTAAAAGGCTAAAGTCCCTACTAGTATAGTCTATTGGCTATGAATATTGTATCCCTAGAATATCAGCATTGAACTCTGTCTCCAATCGGTGCACAGGGACAAAAATAAATAAATAGCCTAAACAAAATGCACATCAGCAAACCTGACCTTACCTGAATAGGCTACTGTACAATTTTATCATTGTAATAAAAAACGCATTTTGGCACATAATTTCAACATGCTGCTATTTAGCCCACTATTAATTAATGCTTATTGCACTTTAATTTTTTGCAAAAAGAAAGAAAGCTTGAATAAAATAACAAGTCAATCACATTATAGGCTAATTAACTCTACGCACTGTCATGTCAGGGTGACGACTAGGACGAGCCTAAAGAAATGAAACCGTTAATTTTGACCGCATGGGACAAGAGCACGTCTTTTTTTAGGCTGACAGTGCAATTCATTTTTGTACCAGCAGCCAGGCCTAACAATCATACAAGAAAAAAACTATGGAGCCTCGATATTAAAGAAACGCCGACTCTATTAATTCACTTTTTCCTTGGTTTTTAGTTCTCCCTTTTTGAGTTTGTCACGTACCACCTTCGCCGGCGTTGCCATCTCTGATAATAAACAGAGCAGCATGCATAGACGCGACTAGGCCAAATTACTGCCTGATGACTATTTCAAAGTGTGCTAGTTTTTTTTTTCGGATGTAGGTAACAATATTTAACAATGTATACATTTTTTAAAAATTTGATTGGTTCAACCGCCACCTGCCCGAATTTAATTAAAATATTATTTTTCAAAACACGCCATCCGCCCGATCCACGGTTTATCCGCGGAGTCCTCGGCTGTAACTGCCAACCTCGCATCTCTAGTGTACATATACTCATTTTTGACTTTTATAGTTATTTTTGGAGCATTCATCCTCAATTGCTAATTCTGCAAAATAGCAGAATTGTCCTGCTCCTTTTTTGATCAATTGAATAAATAGAGCCATACAAGTTTGGTGGTGAGATAATTTTTTAAATTTTTTGGAGAACTGTCCCTTTAAGCTGATTGCACTTTTTTAGGTTTGCGTTTTGTGTGTAATCTGAAGGGTGTAGGTGATGACAGGCCGCTTTTAATGTGTGTGGGCATGTGCGTAGGAGTGTGTATGTTTGTGCATGTGTCACATTAAAGTGAATGGAGTGCATCTCTATACAAGTGTAATTGTTGCAATGAGACAGGCTTCTGCTTTGGTGATTGTGTGTAAGTGTGTGTGTATCTAAGTGTGTGTATCTATTAACTGCAAATCATTAAAGCTCTCTGTATGATGCTGGTGCCTCGTGGCAGGCAGGATGACTTCATTAGCACTCCTTTCATTGGCACCATGGCAATGAACCCCCACCCCACTCCTGTTTGGCACTTTGATATGCCCGTCCTTGTTGGTCATGTGCCTCCGGACAGCTCCACGTCAAATGTCTATGCTGTGACCTTTTGACCGTTTCTATTCTGATTGAGCAAGATGTGTTGACATAATGTGAGCCAAGGATGGTAAAAGTGTAGCGAGTAATACAGCGAGACATGACAGACGCCAACACTGACTCAGGAAATGATCTATGACTAATTGATAGCAGAAGGGCTTTGTGGCTACACTCATTTTTCTACATTAGGGGAATCAGTTGGGGTTGAAATTCCTCAAAAATAAAAAATAAACTTTTTGAGGATTAATCTCTCTGAAACTTGAGCAGGACATTGAATTATAGAGATTTGGTTTCATAACTAATCTTTTTATACCATTTCCAGAGGAACATTTCTTTGCTCAGAGGTTTCATAGCTCAATTATTGTATTCCTTTTTAAAGCAGTGTGTAATTTTATTTGCCACTAGCGTCAACAAACGGGATTGCAAAAATAATGACTTTTCTAACATATTTCCTAGCATTTCCCAGCCATCCCAACTTTCAATAACAACAAAAAGTCTCTGGTATTTTCACAGTTCCTTGGAAGATAATTAAGATAATTAATGGCATACATTATCATTCAAAAGTTTGGGGTCTATAAGATTTTTTAAATTATTATTATTTTGAAAGAAATTAGCAAGGATGCATTAAATTGAACAAAAGTAATAGAAAAGACTCTTATGTATCATGGTTTTCACCAAAATATTAAGCAGCACTTTATTATAGCAACTTTATTCAACATTGATTATAATAAGTAATGTTTCTTGAACCCAAAATCAGCAATGATTTCTGAAGGATCATGTGACATTAAAGACTGGAGTAATAGATGCTGGAAATTCAGTTTTTACACCACAGGAATAAAGTACATTTTAAAATATATAAAAAAATAAAAAACAGCTATTTAAAATAGTTACAATATTTCACAATATTACTGTTACACAATATTACTGTGTTTAACAATATTACACAATATTACTGTGTTTTTGATCAAATAAATGCAGCCTTGGTAACCATAAGAGACTTACAAATCTAACTTACTTCAAATTTTTGAACTGTAGTGCACAATATGAGTTGTTTGATATTAAATGAATGTAGATAACAATAGTAGATGGATAGTTTGTTAATGGAAGAAGATAGTAAAAAAAATTTATATTGAAAACTGTTAAATGACTTTGATATCTTGGCAAATCTTAGCATAGTTTATGACATTCTTAAGATCTATTCTGAAACTTTAGGGCCCTGTGAAACTTTCAGAATCTTGTGGTGTGATATGTTAACAAATTGATCGTACTGAATACAATTATAAATGGGGTGTTTTGTGCTTCGATCACTGAAATCATGCTTAGTAGAGAGAAATGCATGTAATCGCACGTAAAATAGAATTACGATTCATATGTGAATGAATCAGACACCGATCAGGCATAACATTATGTCCTAATATTGTGTTGGTCCTCCTTTTGCTGCCAAAACAGCCCTGACCCGTCGAGGCATGGACTCCACTAGACCCCTGAAGGTGCGCTGTGGTATCTGGCACCAAGATGTTAGCAGCAGATATTTTAAGTCCTGTAAGTTGCGAGGTAGGGCCTCCATGGATCGGACTTGTTTGTTCAGCACATCCATTGCTCTGTGGTCCAGTTCTGATGCTCACGTGCCCACTGTTGGTGCTTTCGGCAGTGGACAGGGGTCAGCATGGGCACCCTGATTGGTCTGCGGCTATGCAGCCCTATATGCAACAAACTGCGATGCACTGTGTATTCTGACACCTTTCTATGAGAACTAGCATTAACTTCTTGAGCAATTAGAGCTACAGTAGCTCGTCTGTTTGATCGGACCACACAGGCATCAATGAGCCTTGGCCGCCCATGACCCTGTTGCCGGTTCACCACTGTTCCTTCCTTGGACCACTTTTAATAGATACTGACCACTGCAGACAGGGAACATCCCACAAGAGCTGCAGTTTTGGAGATGCTCTGACCCAGTTGTCTAGCCATCACAATTTGGCCCTTGTCAAACTCGCTCAAATCCTTATGCTTGTCCATTTTTCCTGCTTCTAACACATCCACTTTGAGGACAAAATGTTCACTTGCTGCCTAATATATCCCACCCACTAACAGGTGCCGTGATGAAGAGATAATCAGTGTTATTCACGTCACCTGTTAGTGGTCAAAATGTTATGCCTGATCGGTGTAGGTTTGTCACAAATTTGCATAATGCAGCCTATGTTCTTCATTGGCTGCCCGCAAATGACATCTACTTTGACCCGCCCTCAAACACTTTTGTTGTAGCCGAGGCCTGAAAGAGTTTGGTTTGTGTTGTCGACATGCCGAGAAGATGCGGTTTTCTGCACTGCGAAAGCAAATCCACTTTACATGCACTTCAAAAGGATGAGGACTCTGGCTCGAAATGATACAGTAAAACTATTGTTACTGTTTGAATCACTAGCTGCGTCCATATTCAGAGGTGAAATTCAGATATGGTCATGGGCAATTTGTTTCCGACACATGCTGTAAGCGGTAGACTTAATCACAACAGACTGGGCCATCTGACCAATCAGAGTAGACTCTCGGAAAGGAGGGGCTGAGAGACTGAATGCTTTATTGAAACGTTTCAGACACTGTGAGAAAAGAGGTGATGTAATGTATATTGTGAGAAAATGACCTTGGATGCATGCAAACCTATTGTAGTAGACCTCCGAAATTAAATTAAGAGCCTGTAAAATAGCATAATAAGCACACTTTTATTCTCCATTTAAACAATTGAGGCACTAAAGACATTAATGAGATTTTTTTACAAGTAGTATTGACTCTTGTAAAGGTGTTTGGTTAATAAGATCATCATTTGTCGTCAGGTGTACTGCTTGTATCATCTTCCAGATACATTTCCCTCTGGATTCTGCTCAGGCTTGTTCTCTAGTCTTAGAGGTCTCAGTTGCTCTGTTGAGGTCGTGAGGTCACTGTGTGCCCAAGGCTGACTGACAGCTCTCCTCTGACAGTGGATGATCATCTGAAAGGGATAAGTCTCTTTCTGAGACGTGTGAAAAACTCAATTCTAGCACTGTGTGCACCATGCAATGATAATTACATCACGGCACCCTGACTGAGGGTGAGAAGTCTCCCTCACGTTCTCCGTCTTCACCACAGTCTTTCCTGCTTCTCCTTTTTCATCCTCTTTTACAGTTTGTAGCACTGGCGAGTGCAGCGTGAGTTTGGCAGCTCATTCAGTGGAGTACCACAGAAGTCAGCTGCCCTTCACCTCTGTGGTGGAGAAAATCAGCAGCTGTCAATCACATGTGAATTAGTTATGAACTGCAGTCACAGAGATGGCTTTCATAAACATTCAGTTCCTAATTAATTCTTTTTCATCAGAACTGCAATTCTTTGTTTAAATAGCCATACACTCACCTAAAGGATTATTAGGAACACCTGTTCAATTTCTCATTAATGCAATTATCTAATCAACCAATCACATGGCAGTTGCTTCAATGCATTTAGGGGTGTGGTCCTGGTCAAGACAATCTCCTGAACTCCAAACTGAATGTCAGAATGGGAAAGAAAGGTGATTTAAGCAATTTTGAGCGTGGCATGGTTGTTGGTGCCAGACGGGCCGGTCTGAGTATTTCACAATCTGCTCAGTTACTGGGATTTTCACGCACAACCATTTCTAGAGTTTACAAAGAATGGTGTGAAAAGGGAAAAACATCCAGTATGCGGCAGTCCTGTGGGCGAAAATGCCTTGTTGATGCTAGAGGTCAGAGGAGAATGGGCCGACTGATTCAAGCTGATAGAAGAGCAACTTTGACTGAAATAACCACTCGTTACAACCGAGGTATGCAGCAAAGCATTTGTGAAGCCACAACACGCACAACCTTGAGGTGGATGGGCTACAACAGCAGAAGACCCCACCGGGTACCACTCATCTCCACTACAAATAGGAAAAAGAGGCTACAATTTGCACGAGCTCACCAAAATTGTACAGTTGAAGACTGGAAAAATGTTGCCTGGTCTGATGAGTCTCGATTTCTGTTGAGACATTCAGATGGTAGAGTCAGAATTTGGCGTAAACAGAATGAGAACATGGATCCATCATGCCTTGTTACCACTGTGCAGGCTGGTGGTGGTGGTGTAATGGTGTGGGGGATGTTTTCTTGGCACACTTTAGGCCCCTTAGTGCCAATTGGGCATCGTTTAAATGCCACGGCCTACCTGAGCATTGTTTCTGACCATGTCCATCCCTTTATGACCACCATGTACCCATCCTCTGATGGCTACTTCCAGCAGGATAATGCACCATGTCACAAAGCTCGAGTCATTTCAAATTGGTTTCTTGAACATGACAAATAGTTCACTGTACTAAAATGACCCCCACAGTCACCAGATCTCAACCCAATAGAGCATCTTTGGGATGTGGTGGAACGGGAGCTTCGTGCCCTGGATGTACATCCCACAAATCTCCATCAACTGCAAGATGCTATCCTATCAATATGGGCCAACATTTCTAAAGAATTCTTTCAGCACCTTGAACCAATGCCACGTAGAATTAAGGCAGTTCTGAAGGCGAAAGGGGGTCAAACACAGTATTAGTATGGTGTTCCTAATAATCCTTTAGGTGAGTGTATATGCTCATTCTGACTTCTACTGTCTCCATTCTCATTATGTGCAGGGCCAAATCTGCCAGTAGCTCATTGAATGTTTTGTTTTTTGCTTGTGGGACTGTAAAGCAGGAGTTGATTGCAAATTTCTCATGACAGCATCTATTTTTGTGCATGTATATGTTATTGTCTATATGCCTTTGTGTCTTTATGTGAGGGTGTTTCTCTTTGACCAGTAGCAGATATTGTTCCAAGCCATATTACCTGTGCCCAAGCTTGCTGCCCCCATGTAGAGATATATTCTGTCATCGATAAGCAGGATATTAAAAATCTCTCCTTTTTGCTGGCAGCCACCCTGCTACATTCAAAATAATAAGGGTCTTTTTCTGCTACTCTCTCTCTCCAAACCTAGACTATATATTGCCATATATCCCATACTTACAGGTTTATACTATGGTAGTAGCCAATTTATTAGTATGAAATGTGTAGTAAATGGTATACACAAGTAAATCAAATATTAAAGTCTAAAGTCAGCAAGAAACATAAGTTGTCTTTTCTTCCATATTTTGACGCACACTGATCAGGCATAACATTATGACCTAATATTAATATTATGACCTAATATCCTAATATTGTTTTGGTCCCCTTTTTGCTGCCAAAACAGCAACAGATCCTTTAAGTCCTGTAAGTTCCGAGGTGGGGCTTCCATGGATCAGACTTGTTTGTTCAGCACATCCCACAGATGCTCGATTGGATTGAGATCTGGGGAATTTGGAGGCTAAGTCCCACGGCCATCCACGTGATGTAAAAGAAAACACGATTCATCAGACCAGGCCACCTTCTTCCATTGCTCTGTGGTCCAGTTCTGATGCTTACGTGCCCACTGTTGACACGTTCAGCGGTGGACAGGGGTCAGCATGGGCACCCTGACTGGTCTGCGGCTATGCAGCCCCATACGCAAACAACGATGCACTGTGTATTCTGACACCTTTCTTTCAGAACAAGCATTAACTTCTTGAGGAATTTGAGCAACAATAGCGCGTCTGTTTGATCGGACCACACGGACCAGCCTTTGCTAAATGAGCCTTGGCAGCCCATGACCCTGTCGCTGGTTCACCACTGTTCCTTCCTTTGACCACTTTTGGCCCTTGTCAAACTCACTCAAATCTTTATGCTTGTCAATTTCCTGCTTTTCCTGCTTCTAACACATCAACTTTGAGGACAAAATATTCACTTGCTGCCTAATATATCCCACCCACTAACAGGTGCCGTGATGAAGAGATAATCAGTGGTATTCACTTCACCTGTCACTGGTACAATAATGTTATGCCTGATCGGTGTATATCTGAGTGAAACAGCTTCTTGAACAAGAAAAAAAGTAGGGCAGGACTTTAGTTTTTTTTATTTTGTTAATCAGGAATTGATTGGAGTGTTGTGGTTTGCTATTGCTGTAATCTTGTGAGTGACAGGTTGTCCTGCCCTCGTGCCAGTAAATGAGAAGAGAGGTCGATGTAGGAGTGAGGGGAAGTTATTTTAATTAAAGTTTACAAGGGCACTTGAATTAGAGAAAATAGAGAAAAGCGTTGATGTCTTCCCTTTTGTCAAATAGGTAGGAATATAGGTAGGAAGGAAAAAATGTACACCCATAATGCACTGGGCATGTTGTGGTCCAAGGCCACTTTCACCAGTCTATGGATACACTTACCAGAGTAAAATACCACCTTGCTTTAGTAGAAAACTTCTTAGAAAACTTTTAGTCATAATGGTGTCGACTTGGGTGCAAGAATTCAAAGAGAAAACATTTAGCGGTATTGAGTTACTATCGGTTTCCAGTGAAGGATCCAGCGCATTGTAGGCAGCGGCTAAAGGCTGCAAAGAATCGCAAATACGGAGAGAATACCGCAATGGAAAATAAGAAAAACCTGTTTCTAGTCAATATTTCAAACTGGATCACAATGAACACAGTTGCTACTTCTGAAATCGAATACATCATTACTATAGAATGCGAAAAACAGTACACCAACAGAGTAGTATGTCTGAATACATAGTATTCAAAAAACAGTAGGCGAAAAGGAATTGTGGTAGCTAGATGTAAAACAAAGCATGGTGGACCGTACAGGCCTTATGCTCATTTACAATCGTTTCCATCGCCATAGGTGCTTACTCCTTGCTTATTTAAAGGAAACGGAGGAGAAAAAAATGGCGCATAGGGCAAGAGAAGCTGTTATACCTTTTATTTTACGTTGACTTTCATAAACACCGCATCCGTAGGGGCTGCAATTGTTGTTTCGCAGGCTATGTGACGTCAGAGCGTGTAACTGGGAGTACATCGATTTAGTACGAGTTCCGCCCAACCTCCGAAGCAAAACAGTGTAAGAAAGCTGTTGCCATAGTGTTCCATTTTTAACATAATGCTAATTAAAGAGTAGACATAGTACGATACAATTTTCAGTGATAAACCCACGCTTGTAATGAATAACTTTTCTGTTAATAACCCTCTGTCGATCCGACTGTCCCTGGGCAGGGATACGAAAATACAAAAGTGTAATCTGTAGTTTTGCGTCATCCAGATCCAGGTAACATATACTACTGACATTGTAACAAAACAAATCTGTTTGTTTCAGAGAATCTACTTTGAATTTATTTTTTTGTTAAATATCACCATGTATATGTACACATTTTAGTTATAAAGCAATAATCTTGTTCAACTTTAATACATACCTTTTCCTGAACATCTGTGCAAGTGAAATCATTGTGAAATGCCAATTATGTGACAATAATTAACTTTAACAACGTAACACATTCCCTATGTCACAATGTATTTTGTATGTTTGCATTTGATGTTTCTTTTTTTACATTGGCTCTTTATAATGTGTCGGTAGCCCTTGGCTTGTATTGCATATGAAGCATATCTGTGAGATGTACAGCTCAGACTCTGACTGCACAGCTCCAGCAGAGGGCGCTGTTGTCGCCACATTAGATTACGTGTTTCTGAAAAGGTCAACTTGATAAAAAAAAAAAGAATGTTGAAAACTTTGCTAACTCTTCCTCCTTGTCTAACTTTCTTCCTTCTAGCTCCGTTTGGGTAGTGAGTTAGATAGATTGCGGGGGTGTTGCGGCAGCTCTATCATATTTAATGGGGCATGTCTGCTCAGCCTCACAGTACTCTGCATGATCCCTCCACCCCAACCCTCTGCTGCTATCCTCTCTTGCCTTTTCACAGACATCCATCATTCTTTTTTAAATCTTTCATCCTCCTATTATTTCTCGTCTTATGAGCAAATCAGATCATATGTCAGTGAAGAAAGATGCTCCTCTGCCAAACATACAAACTGTAATTTTGATATAAGCTTACCCAGTTTGCCTGCTGTGTGTCGATGATTGTGATTTAATGGGAAGATCTTATTCACAGCCACATTTGCACAAATGCAGTGTGCGGCTGGTTCCACTCCAGTGCTCCTGAGGACACGCAGGCTCATGTGCGCTACGCCAGCCAGGCACATTGCCTTGGCAACATCTAATGGCTGTCATCTCGGCAGTGTCAGTGTGATGATGGGATTAGATTAGATTAAGTTATGATGATTTTCCAGAACATAAACACACATAACACTAAAAGCTGACAGTTTGTTTCAGAGGTGTTTCTTGTGATTGCTACATTACATGAGTCACTGACCTAAAAGGCGATCCCATCTATTTGATACAGTGTGAGATGAGAATTAAAGACATTTTTTCTTGCTTGCTTTTTTTTTTTGGTGCGTGAAAAAAAAGAATTCAATGTATCAAGTGACACCTGTGATATCTTTGTAGATTTCTAATACTTTAGTTTGCTTGCATTTTGGGGACCATTATTATTATTATGAGTAGTATTAATTATCAAATACAAATAGTATATAATGTAAATAAAAATGTATTATGTATTATAATATAAATAATCTTTATATTCAATATTTATTGATGAATGCATAAAATAATTACAAAAAATATGAATGTTATAAAATATGATAATTTTATACAATAACAATAATAAAAAAGAATAATGATAACAATAATTATTCAATAGGAATATATAATTTAATGTAAATAATATATATAATCTAAATAATTGTTATATAAAATAATATTGTAAAATTTAATAAAATAAAAAATGAATGCATCAAATACATTACAAAAATATGAATATAAAATATGATAATTGAATATTGAAATCAATTACAATAACATTTTACAATAAAATAGGATAATTGTAATTACATTTAATTGCAACAATTGAATTATTATTATTATTATTAATCACTAATTATTATTGAATAAAAATAGTATAGAAAATTATTTTTAAATTTTATATTATTGTGATGAATTTAGTGACGCTGCCAAAAACGGAGTGTCTATTTACACTGTGCAAATAGCCTGCCTTGTTGGCAAGTGCTATTTGCACTAGCTCCACCCAACAATGCCTGGTTGGCCCAAACAAGTTAGGGGTAGGTGTAAGAAGGGCTTTTATTGTCCCATTAAGGCAGCATCCATATAATATTTTTATTAAATATACTCATTACACTGTTATTATTGCATCCTGTTAATGTACAACAATACTGAGGTGCAAATAGTATGTATCTGTAAATAGCATCTAATTAGGCTACTATTTACACATATTGCAAAGAACTGCTACTTTTACATGGTGTAAATAAAATATATATCTCTATTTTCCCTTAGTATGCTATTTCACTTAGTAAATAGCATCTACAGCTATTTGCACTTAGTGTAAATATCTATCGCTAATAAAATGTTATTTTCACTTAGTATAAATAGAATCTAGTTGCTTTTTACACTTGGTATGTATAAAAATATAAATTACAAAAAACAAAATATGAACATTATAAAATATGATAATTGAATATTGAAATTAAGTACAATAAAATTATATAAAGTATCATTATTATTATTGTTATTATGAATCATCAATTATTAACAAATAACATAATATAAATAGCATTATTATAATATTTATTTACATTGTTAAATTGTTTATATTGAAAATGTTGTGTTTAAATGTAGGATTATTTCTATAAAGGATGTAATAAAATATCCAAAATTGAAGCAGGCCAAATGGAATGATTTAAAAACCGAACAACCCATATTGATTGGCCACTGAACTAAACAATGTCTATGGTGGTCCCTGCTCTCTATTGACTTTTGCATGTTTGTGTTTGTGACAGGATTTTAACCACAGTTGGTTCAGAGTTTGACTTAAGAACACTGCGGGCCGTCCGAGTGCTGAGACCCCTCAAACTGGTGTCAGGAATCCCAAGTAAGTGTTTGGCAGGACAGAACACTTCGACACTCTTTGTTCAGATATTCAGACATTACAAATATAATGATACAGTGGACAATTTTTCCAAATATAACCAAATCTGATTCTCCCTTTAGGTCTTCAAGTAGTATTAAAGTCCATAATGAAGGCCATGGTTCCCCTTCTTCAGATTGGACTGCTGCTCTTCTTTGCTATCGTTATGTTTGCCATCATCGGTGTAGAGTTCTACATGGGCAAGTTCCACCTCACCTGCTTTAAAGTGGATACAGGTTAGTCTACTTCCTGTTGTTGTTTTTTTTCTTCTTTTTTATTGAAGTCAAATTTCCTAACAGAGTGTGATGATGCAAAGCTTATTATGAGGACCCAGGAAATAAATCTTACAGCCACTGCAGTCAGAGACGTTTTAAAACACACCATCTCAAAACATCCCTTTGTAGCACACATGAAAAAACTAATTCAGGTTGTTCAAGAAAAGAAACTCCTTATTAGATTATATTGAAGAATGAAGATAATAAAGACACTCTAGCAGAAAAAAACCCCACACTGGTATCACAAAAAAATAAACACACCCTTTACACAGAATTATTCTTACTTGCTACACTAAAGCTAGACAAAACCTGTTCTGATCAGAGGTCATCAAATTTCCTCCACTTGCCTTGCTTCACTGACTGATATTTACCCACAAAACACTGCTGTTTCATGTGTGGCGAGGTACTGAATGTGGGTGAGAGAGACATGATACATCTTTGTGTTTTTTTTATCTCTTTCTCTCTGTTTTTCTATCTCCCAATGAAAACATTAACTTTAGAGGTTCATTATCATTAGTGTTTTATTGTGCTCTGATGTGTAAGTACATTGACGTTTTCCCCCCTGAAACCAGTTAAGCGTAAACTCCGTCCTGCAGCCAATTTATAGCCAACTGCATCTCAATCAAGTTACCTGTCAAGTAAAAAAAGTGTACTTAAAAAAAAATCATACTACATAGACAATAGATTATAATTAGAGATAAGGGGAGAAAAAAATTATAATAAAAAATAAATAAATAAATTATATATATTTTTGTAATTAATCACGATTAATCACACCTAATGCTTTTAATATATTTTTATATTGTAATCATTTCACATTTAATTTTCAAAATAATGTAGAAACAACATAAAGACAGTATATTTTAAATATTTGATCTAACAGGTAGGAAAAAAGTTATCAAACACTTCACAGTCTTCACTGCATAAATTATAAATTAAATATAGATTAATCCTTTATTAAAGCTACAAAAGTTCAGTCAAGAGCAGTGAGTGTCTTTGAATTACACTACCAGTCAAAAGTTTGGAAACTGTACTATTTTAATTGTTTTTGAAAGAAGTCTTTTCTGCTCACCAAGGCTGCATTTATGTTATTAAAAATACAAAAAAGCTGTAATATTTTGAAATATGTTTAAAATGTGACTCTAAAGGATCATGTGACTCATGATGATGCTGAAAATTCAGCTTTGAATCACAGAAATAAATTGCATTTTAAAATATATTCAAATAGAAAAAAGTTATTTTAAATTGTAAAAATATTTCACAATAATACTGTTTTTGCTGTATTTTGGATCAAATAAATGCAGCCTTGCTGAGCAGAAGAGACTTCTTTTAAAAACAATAAAAATTTTACAGTTTACAGTACTTTTGACAGGTAGTGTACATTAATGACAGCAACATTAATGATTACATCACAGCAGCGGGTTAATAAATAGATGTCGTTCCCTCAACATATGAAGTCTTTGTCACAAGAAAAATATATCATTCCCTCAACATAGGATCTTGAGGCCATGACTTTACATCACGTGGCCACGACATGTTGTCTTTACCTCGACAAAATGATCTCTTTTGAAATGACCACGACTTATCACGTTTCCACAAGTTAATATGACATTCCCACGAATTAATATCTTGGCGAATTTTTTGACCATTCTTCTAGAAGTGCATTTGTGAGGTCAGACACTGATGTTGGACGAGAAGGCCTGGCTCGCAGTCTCTGGGTGCGAACACTCTGCAGGTGTTTTATCGGGTTGAGATCAAATTCCTCCACACCAAACTCATTGATCCATGTCTTTATTGACAAAGGTGCACTGGTGCGCAGTCATGTTGGAACAGGAAGGGGCCATCCCCAAACTGTTCCCACAAAGTTAGGAGTATAAAATTGTCTAAAAAATGTCTTGGTATGCTGAAGCATTAAGAGCTGCTTTCACTGGAACTAAGGGGCCAAGCCCAACCCCTGAAAAACAACCCCACACCATAATCCCCCCTCCACCAAACTTTACACTTGGCACAATGCAGTCAGGCAAGTACCGTTCTCCTGGCAACCGCCAAACCCAAACTCATCCATCCGATTGCCAAACAGAGAAGCGTGATTCATCACTGCAGAGAACACGTCTCCACTGCTCTAGAGTCCAGTGGCGGCGTGCTTTACACCACTGCATCCGACGCTTTGCATTGCACTTGGTGATGTAAGGCTTGAATGCAGCTGCTCTGCCATGGAAACCCATTCCATGAAGCTCTCTACGCACTGTTCTCGAGCTAATCTGAAGGCCACACGAAGTTTGGAGGTCTGTAGCTATTTAATTCTGCAGACTGTGCGCCTCAGCATGCGCTTACCTCGCTCTGTGATTTTACATGGCCTACCACTTTGTGGCTGAGTTACTGTTGTTCCCAGTTGCTTCAATTTTGTTATAATACCACTAACAGTTGACCGTAGAATATTTAGTGGTGAGGAAGTTTCACAAATGGACTTATTGCACAGGTGGAAACCTATCACGCTTGAATTCACTGAGCTCCTGAGAGCGATCTATTCTTTCACATATGTTTGTAGAAGCAGTCTGCATGCATAGGTGCTTGATTTTATACACCTGTGGCCATGGAAGTGATTGGAACACCTGAATTCAATGATTTGGAGGGGTGTCCCAATACTTCTGCAATATAGTGTATATTCATCGCATCCTAAATAAAAGTTTGTATTACATGTACTGTGTATAATTATTATGTATATTTGAATACACACACATACATGTGTATATATTTTTTTTTAAATGTGCATGTACACTCACCTAAAGGATTATTAGGAACACCTGTTCAATTTCTCATTAATGCAATTATCTAATCAACCAATCACTTGGCAGTTGATTCAATGCATTTAGGGGTGTGGTCCTGGTCAAGACAATCTCCTGAACTCCAAACTGAATGTCAGAATGGGAAAGAAAGGTGATTTAAGCAATTTTGAGCGTGGCATGGTTGTTGGTGCCAGTCGGGCCTGTCTGAGTATTTCACAATCTGCTCAGTTCCTGGGATTTTCACGCACAACCATTTCTAGAGTTTACAAAGAATGGTGTGAAAAGGGAAAAACATCCAGTATGCGGCAAAAAATGCCTTGTTGATGCTAGAGGTCAGAGGAGAATGGGCCGACTGATTCAAGCTGATAGAAGAGCAACTTTGACTGAAATAACCACTCGTTACAACCGAGGTATGCAGCAAAGCATTTGTGAAGCCACAACACGCACAACCTTGAGGCGGATGGGCTACAACAGCAGAAGACCCCACCGGGTACCACTCATCTCCACTACAAATAGGAAAAAGAGGCTACAATTGGCACGAGCTCACCAAAATTGGACAGTTGAAGACTGGAAAAATGTTGCCTGGTCTGATGAGTCTCGATTTCTGTTGAGACATTCAGATGGTAGAGTCAGAATTTGCCGTAAACAGAATGAGAACATGGATCCATCATGCCTTGTTACCACTGTGCAGGCTGGTGGTGGTGGTGTAATGGTGTGGGGGATGTTTTCTTGGCACACTTTAGGCCCCTTAGTGCCAATTGGGCATCGTTTAAATGCCACGGCCTACCTGAGCATTGTTTCTGACCATGTCCATCCCTTTATGACCACCATGTACCCATCCTCTGATGGCTACTTCCAGCAGGATAATGCACCATGTCACAAAGCTTGAATAATTTCAAATTGGTTTCTTGAACATGACAATGAGTTCACTGTACTAAAATGGCCCCCACAGTCACCAGATCTCAACCCAATAGAGCATCTTTGGGATGTGGTGGAACGGGAGCTTCGTGCCCTGGATGTGCATCCCACAAATCTCCATCAACTGCAAGATGCTATCCTATCAATATGGGCCAACATTTCTAAAGAATGCTTTCAGCACCTTGTTGAATCAATGCCACGTAGAATTAAGGCAGTTCTGAAGGCGAAAGGGGGTCAAACACAGTATTAGTATGGTGTTCCTAATAATCCTTTAGGTGAGTGTATATACTGTATATATATTTATTGCATTTATATTATATATAAGTATAAAGATTTTATATATAAATATATTTTTTTCTTAAATATATATATATACATGCACGCGTGTGTATATATATATATATATATATATATATATATATATATATATACATAATAATTATATGCAGTACACACACACACTTTTATTTTGGATGCGATTAATCGTGATTAATCGTTTGACAGCAATAATATATATATATATATTAATTAATCGCATCCAAAATAAAAGTTTGTGTTTACATAATACATGTGTATATATATATATACAGGTGCTGGTCATATAATTAGAATATCATCAGAAAGTTGATTTATTTCACTAATTTTATTCAAAAAGTGAAACTTGTATATTATATTCATTTATTACACACATACTGATATATTTCAAATGTTTATTTCTTTTAATTTTGATGATTATAACTGACAACTAAGGAAAATCCCAAATTAAGTATCTCAGAAAATTTTAATATTACTTAACACCAATACAAAGAAAGGATTTTTAGAAATTTTGGCCAACTGAAAAGTATGAACATGAAAAGTATGAGCATGTACAGCACTCAACACTCAGTTGGGGCTCCTTTTGCCTGAATTACTGCAGCAATGCGGCGTGGCATGGAGTCGATCAGTCTGTGGCACTGCTCAGGTGTTATGAGAGCCCAGGTTGCTCTGATAGTGGCCTTCAGCTCTTCTGCATTGTTGGGTCTGGCATATCGCATCATTCTCTTCACAATACCCCATAGATTTTCTATGGGGTTAAGGTCAGGCGAGTTTGCTGGCCTATTAAGAACAGGGATACCATGGTCCTTAAACCAGGTACTGGTTGCTTTTGCACTGTGTGCAGGTGCCAAGTCCTGTTGGAAAATGAAATCTGCATCTCCATAAAGTTGGTCAGCAGCAGGAAGTGTGAAGTACTCTAAAACTTCCTGGTATACGGCTGCGTTGACCTTGGACCTCAGAAAACACAGTGGACCAACACCAGCAGATGACATGGCACCCCAAACCATCACTGACTATGGAAACTTTACACTGGACCTCAAGCAACGTGGATTGTGTACCTCTCCTCTCTTCCTCCAGACTCTGGGACCCTGATTTCCAAAGGAAATGCAAAATTTACTTTCATCAGAGAACATAACTTTGGACCACTCAGCAGCAGTCCAGTCCTTTTTGTCTTTAGCCCAGGCAAGACGCTTCTGAAACCCATGTCTTGCATACGTCTGTGCGTAGTGGTTCTTGAAGCACTGACTCCAGCTGCAGTCCACTCTTTGTGAATCTTCCCCACATTTTTGAATGGGTTTTGTTTAACAATCCTCTCCAGGGTGCGGTTATCCCTATTGCTTGTACAATTTTTTCTACCACATCTTTTCCTTCCCTTCGCCTGTCTATTAATGTGCTTGGACACAGAGCTCTGTGAACAGCCAGTCTCTTTTGCAATGACCTTTTGTGTCTTGCCCTCCTTGTGCAAGGTGTCAATGGTCGTCTTTTGGACAACTGTCAAGTCAGCAGTCTTCCCCATGATTGTGTAGCCTACAGAACTAGACTGAGAGACCATTTAAAGGGCTTTGCAGGTGTTTTGAGTTAATTAGCTGATTAGAGTGTGGCACCAGGTGTCTTCAATATTGAACCTTTTCACAATATTCTAATTTTCTGAGATACTGAATTTGGGAATTCCTTAGTTGTCAGTTATAATCATCAAAATTAAAAGAAATAAACATTTGAAATATATCAGTCTGTGTGTAATTAATGAATATAATATACAAGTTTCACTTTTTGAATGGAATTAGTGAAATAAATAAACTTTTTGATGATATTCTAATTATATGATCAGCACCTGTATATATATATATATATATATATATATATACACTCACCTAAAGGATTATTAGGAACACCTGTTCAATTTCTCATTAATGCAATTATCTAATCAACCAATCACATGGCAGTTGCTTCAATGCATTTAGGGGTGTGGTCCTGGTCAAGACAATCTCCTGAACTCCAAACTGAATGTCAGAATGGGAAAGAAAGGTGATTTAAGCAATTTTGAGCGTGGCATGGTTGTTGGTGCCAGACGGGCCGGTCTGAGTATTTCACAATCTGCTCAGTTACTGGGATTTTCACGCACAACCATTTCTAGAGTTTACAAAGAATGGTGTGAAAAGGGAAAAACATCCAGTATGCGGCGGTCCTGTGGGCGAAAATGCCTTGTTGATGCAAGAGGTCAGAGGAGAATGGGCCGACTGATTCAAGCTGATAGAAGAGCAACTTTGCCTGAAATAACCACTCGTTACAACCGAGGTATGCAGCAAATCATTTGTGAAGCCACAACACGCACAACCTTGAGGCGGATGGGCTACAACAGCAGAAGACCCCACCGGGTACCACTCATCTCCACTACAAATAGGAAAAAGAGGCTACAATTTGCACAAGCTCACCAAAATTGGAGAGTTGAAGACTGGAAAAATGTTGCCTGGTCTGATGAGT